>VWZZ01004988.1:3047-45209 GCA_013399095.1 Psophia crepitans
TATGGAAATGCTCTTCCTGTTGCCCAGGAATCTCTCACAAAGGAAAAGCAGACACACGCTCTGCAGGTTGGTCTCCTATGTTCCGTTAGCTGCTTTAAAATGCTCAGGTCCTTCCTCCGTGCTGATCAAGTAATGAATTATAGTACTTTTTTGTGTGCTCAGAAATGCTATATANCAGCCAACAGTTCGGTACATTAGAAAGAATCTCTTTACCCTCGGCTCTGAACCTGCCTCGCCTGCCCCAAACCGCCCCCTTCCTAGTGCAAAGGATAAATCGACAACTTAACGCTGGAGCTTTGGTGGGGGGGAAGGGCGGGTGCTCTGGAGAGGAAAAGGCTGATGGAAACTCCTTACTCATCAATGGCAATGAGTGGAAAAAGGGGTGAAGTACGGCGCGACAGGGAGTAGGGGTCTGCAGCGCTGCAAGCTTAGAACGACAAGCTTTACTCATTGTACATGTGGTACAGGACAGAGCTGCCGCTCTCCGCGGCTCCTGTTCTGACACGACTGACCCACTGGCCTCTAGTTCGGCTGGGCGCCAGGAACAAGCGTCATTCCCACGCTCCCGGTGTCCAACGCTTCACAGCCGGTCCATCCTGAACGTGTCCTCTGTGGCGGGGTCGGTGAGGACCATGTCTGGGTCGTTCAGCATGTGCAGTCCATCCAAGGTTAAAGGGTCAATTTTGAGTTCATCCAGAGGGAACTGGGAATCCGTGTCAAAGCTGACATCCCCCACTCCTGCCAAAGAGCTGGTCAGTTCTTTTGATAAGCTGGGAGGAGATTCTCCTGTCACTGTGGGGAAGAAGAGGAGAAAGGGGTCAGCAGGACCAGACAGATCTGTGTTCTCCAGGCGGACGAGTCAGAAAACAGCTCGCAAAAATTCTGGAGTCATTTACAGAACTAAGTTCAGACAGGAAACATCTACCCCCACCTCCAGCTGGATGAGTTACACGTTTGTCAGAGCCCCTCAAAGAGTCTCCCTTCTCCCCCTTCAGTTTAGAATCACAGAACCATTCAGGTTGGAAGAGACCTCCAGGATCATCTAGTCCAACCGTCCCCCCACCACCTATTCCCCACTAACCCATGTCCCCAAGTACCACATCCAGCCTGTCCTTAAACATCCCCAGGGACAGGGACTCCCCCCCTCCCTGGACAGCCCGTTCCAATGCCCAACCACTCTTTCCGAGAAGAATTTTCTCCTAATCTAGGAGCAACCATCTTAATTCACATGACTCTAATCAGCAAGTCGTTGGCTGAAATACAGACTGAACCAGTTTTCTCAGTGGCCTGTGCAGAAATTGGTTCCAAACGTCCAACCGTGACCAGATTCGCTCCCGTATGCGACACTAAAAAATCCTTTGCTGGCAAACTGGAGCAGAGCGGCAGAGGAAGAGGTCGGGCTTTCACCGCTTCTCCCCCGCTGGGACAGGGGGGGGCCGGTAAACTCAGAGGTGGGGAAAGTCTGAGGCAACCAGTGCTGCCAGTGCCCTCTACCCGTTTGCTGGGATTTAATGAGAGCCGTCAGGCGAAACAAAACCTTCAAAGGCAACGCCACCCTTTTCCTTCCTCGGCTCCCTTCGAACCCCGCACCACAAAGCGGAAACACCGACGGGGGATGGTTTCACTCGCCATTTTCTTACCTGTAAGAATGATGTTGGGGATGTTTCCATGGCTGGAGTAATTCAGCTGCTGCGAGTCCTGCAAGCTGCCATGACTGCCGGTGAGTCCCATCATGGCTGCCTGGGAGTAGTTAAGGGTGGAACAGGGGCTGTACAGGCTGTTGGAACTAATGGCGTTTTCTATCATGTTAAACTGTTCAAGCTGAAGACCAAGGCACAAAGGAATTATTACTTCTAATCGTCAGGAAATACAGCAAAACAACTTACAAAGCTCAAGGACGGGAAGTAATGTTGAAAGAGACAGGCAAACAAATTCATCTTTAGGTTCCGTTGATCCAAATACGGTCTATTTTCACTTAACTTTCCAGAATAGTTTAATGCCAAATTCAGAATGCGGGGGAGGGAGGAGAGGGGGGACGCAAAAATAAAATTGTTGCTTTCGATATTAAGAACTAAAGAAAAGGTAGCTTTAAAACAAAGTAAAAAACCCCATCGTTCATGCGACTAAGGCAGGTATCTGCCCAGCCAGCGCTGCCTCGCAGAAGCAATCACGGTTTTTCCTGCTACCAGAGCAGATTTCGGGGTGGAAGGAATCCAGGCACCGGTTGGCCAAACTCAGGGAGGCACGGATGGGTCTGGTGCCGTGCACGAGCCGTCTGCCAAATTCAGGAGTAAATATTGTTACCACCTACAAGTGAATCCTTCCCAAACGCAACTACGGCCAGGGATGTGTTTGGGGTTTTGTAAAAATTTATTGTCATTATTTTTAATCCAAAAAACTTGGCAGAACACCTTTAAAACCATCTGCTACCATGGCTAAGAGGGAGGAAGGGGAAGGAAGAGTGGGGAGGGGAAAGGAAAAAATAAAACCAAACCCAAAAACAAACGGAAGAAAAGAAACCCCGGAGTACTGCAAACTCAAAACAACAGAAGTAAAACGATACGGACAAAACGTGATTTCACGTAAAATAATCAGAAGTTGATCTATATTTATTTTAAGCTGAAAGTGGCCGAAATACAGCTGAAAATCGGAGATGAATTTGCTCACCTGATGGGATAGGGCATTAGCCTGCCTAGCTGTCATCTGCTGATCATAATAGGAGTCACCAAATACACTCCCCAGAATGGAAGAATGCTGAAAACAAAACAGAGTCTTTATGGTGCAAAAATCTCACAAACAGACGTACCCACGGCGTGCGAGTGCCTCGGGCCTTCTGACCGATGCTTCTCCGAGTTAGTTAGCAGCTCCCTCTGTTATTAACCACCACTAAGCACCAGCAAATCGGTAAAACGTTCAGTATTTCCCTCGACAGGCGAATGCTCCCGCGTTACGCTGCCTCTCGGTAAGCACAGAAATACAGCCAAGGAAACCAAACAAACTTCCTCACGGAAGACGTGCAACACACAAAACTTCCGACTGATGCATACAGACAAGTGCGCTAGGCAACACGAGAAATAAAAAAGCCACTCTACAGCTCCTGCTTTTTTATGAGCTACTAGTTGTTCGGGGGGTTTTTTTTTGGTGAAAGACAAACCCCACGCAGCATTAAACCGTGCGTTAAAACAAAACGCAGCGCAAGGCTGACGGCATCACCCGCGCGCAGGCGGTGGCTCGCTCACCGTCTCGGCGAGCTCGTGTTCGCGGAACAGCTGGCTTCACCGAGACAACAGGCCAAAATAAAACTGGCATTGCTAAAGTCCTTTCCCTTCAGCTGCACACGAGAAAAGTTACCGAGAAAGCCCGGTAAAGCATTTTGTCAGCAGTTCGAAGGCAAGAGTCTCGGGAGGAATTCCTCAGCCCGTGCTGATTTTACTGTCCCCTCTAGCACAAGGGTTTATCAGTTATTCCCCATCACCTATCAATTATTCCAAAAGCAACCAAGAATTTGAGGCCAACATTTTAATACTGCTCAGTACTGTCCCAAAGAATTGCCAGACATAAAAGAAATCACAGAGAGATCACGTCTTATTTAAAACTGTCACAAATTCTGCTACTCCAGCTGAAAAAAAACCCTACTGATTTTTATAGAGAGCATCTTCAAAAGACGGTGTCTCCACAAGGCAATTTGCATGGAGCGTTTCTATCAATCTTAGAAAAAAATAAATAAATCACTACCTTGCCCAGCATTTTCCAGCTGTTTTATCTACACATGAAAAGAGGAAGGCTACAAATTTTCTCCTTAGAAACCTAATCAGCCTGGGGAATGAAGCAAAAGCCTAAGAAATACGAGAACAGCACCGTTAAAAGCACCGAACACTGCCAAAGAGTGAGGTACTCAAAAACCACAGGACAATGTCCACAGCAGCGAACAGAAACAGTTCGGCAAACCTCACATTCTCCCTCTACATCAGGAGTTCACTACATTCACTCTCCCTCCTACATCAGGAGTGTATCTCAGCGCAGCTTCTTTGCAGGTTGCATGCAAGGAAAAGACTGGAGATCTTGCATTTAAAAAAACACAAAACCCACCTGAATTGCCCACAACCTCCATGAGAGGGGACTCTCAGGACAGAAGCAACAGTACATTCTTTTTAAAGCAAATAAAAACCTTCCCACCTTCAGCCAGAATCCTCGGCCATCACATTATACGGACACTTTTGGATCAAAGTGGCATTGAGGGAGGAATTCACAGCCTGAGAACGAGGCTCCGTGGGGGAAGGCGGCCGAAAATTCAGCCCATGCTGCGCGTGCTGCACAACTCCTCGCCGAGCAGCTCCCGTCCCATCCAAGAACTGCTCCGAGCGCCACCGCAAAGCTCTTCCCACTCGCTGGGCGCGATCTGAGCGCGCTTGGAAGAGACAGAAATTTGCCGCGGACGGCGCCGTGGGTAACGTCGGGGCCCTGGGAACGCGAGCCTTGTCGACCTCCACGGCGCTGCGTTTCCAGCTGATACTGGCAGAGGCAGGCCCCTGCCTCCACACCTTTGTCAGGGAGGAGCTAATGGTAAGGTCTCAGTAAGAAATGGTTTAACTGAACGGAGCCAGCTCATCCTCGAGACTGATTAAATAGAGCCCGAGCCAAGAATAGGGTTTTATGGACAAAAATAACATTTTGATTCCCTTTCCTGGGCATTTATGATCTGTCACAGCAGTGAGCACAGAACAACGATGACATCTTTGCAGCTTAACTCCCTACTCCGTGCCCTCCTTAGAAGTGGATAAAAATGGAAAATGGTCGTAATTGGAACCAGTCCTGCAATTTATCCTCCGGTCCTCAAAACTACGGTGGCTGCTCTATCTCTTGCATGAGACAGGGCTATGAGGAAGTTATCAAACATCACAAACAAGAGCCACACTATATCTGGTAAGGATGAAAAAAAAAAGAAAAAGCAAAGCACTACTTAAATTTAAACAAAAAAAACTCCCAAAAAAACGCACCCCACTTTTCCATAAGCCACTGATATCTCACTTGCTGCCCAGCTACCCTTTGCTCAACTACTCAAACTCCACACTATTCAACCTGTTGCTTTTTGTTTTAACGGAGTCGGGATATAAAGCTAATCCCCACAAGAAGAACAGGACCAGCCAAGCTTAACTCTAAAATTGTTCATATTAAGCAGCAGGCCCAGCTTCAGAACCACGTGGTGCTTTGTAACCATTTCTAACCACAAATTTGCACTTCAGGTTGTCACATCCTCGATGTGAATCAAAGCCAGTTTGGGCCAGCTCTGGAAACACAACTGCATTCCAGAGCTCCAAAGAGGATCAAGGTTTTGTTTTGTTTTGTTTTTCCTTTAACTTCTGACATTTCATTTTTACAGGAGCTGTTGAGAAGTAGGACAAAACCTAAAATGTTTGTGTTTCGCTAAGCATTGTTCCCATCCTAAAAAGTTTGGGCAAGATGAAGAATAATAAACAGGAGACCAAAATCTATTTGTGCAAGTCTACCTTAGTAACTCCTAACACCACATACAAGCCCGTAGTTATTCCTCAGCTCTGAAGTATAGCGGTTATTACATCTGTAAGCACTGAAACTCCCAAAGGAAATCAACTGGAAATGTCATTACTTCAACACTTCAGACTTAGAATAATTTATCGACAACCCTGTGAAAAACATCTTGCTAACACCATCTCCTCCAGAAACATTAGATGAGGTCTGTTTTGTCAACAGTACATCTTCTTGGGTTAATGATGTGGTGACTGCAAGAGGAAAACAAACACAAACCCAAGCCACAAAACCCCTGGCTTAAATTATTAATCTAAAAATACATACCATATTATCCAGTACACAGCCATTCTACTAAAAAAAAGCAGATTTCTTTCTAATTGGAGCAGTATGCCAGGTGTTAGAGGAAAAGCAAGGTAGTAGTAAACAAGCCATTGTCAATGAAAAGCCATGCAAACAGAGCTGAGAACTACAAGCAGAGCTTTTCAATTCGTGTTTGAACAGGAAGACCTTCATACAACAAACACACAGCTAAAACACGAGAGCAAATAGATTTGGAGATGTGGAAAGATGAAAAATAACTTCTGGTGAATGAACCGTTATGTGATAATAATCAAACCACAGAGTGCTATTTTTAGAGCGTGTCACTCATCGTACTGATACACCGCAGAAAAATTTAACCTAAAATTAATCAGAGAAACAGGAGCAAGGGGAGGACGCCTACCCGGTCACACCTACTTTATTCCACTTGTGTCAGCAGTGCCAGACTGTTCCACAACGGGCACGTCCCGCTGCTGGAACCAACCTGCCCTGGCTCTCGGCAGACTACCTACAGCCCCACGGACCCTGCTATCTGGGAGCTGACCCCATAACCACAACCAACCCAAATTTTTCTTCCAAACTGTTTTTTCTTCCCCCATTGCTTCTCTCCACGCTTGCTATTTGTGACCACCACCACAGATAGCTCACTCGCCACTACTAGCTTTTTGGTTTATCAATGGGGGCGGGAAAGCTGTCTTCAGTTTTAGTTTAGCAAAAAATAAAGAATTATGTGGGTATTTTTAAGAGGTCAGTACTAAAGTAAGCAATATTAATAAACTCTCTTCCTTTCATACGGAGTTATGGCGCCCTGCTCGAAAATAGCAAAACCTGAGCAAGAGCTGACAGGATAAAACAGGCCCAGTAGGAAAAAAATTAACAGTCGAGTGCTTGCTGCACTCCAGTACTTTGGACTGACCAGTGGCAACCAGGCTGTGGACAAAACCAGGAAAGAGGTACTTGAGAAGTCAAGGGGGAAAGAAAATCAACACCAAAAAAAAAAATCAAAATTGGATGCACTGCCCCAACGAGAACCGGACACGAGATCTGCAGCAAGACTGGCAACAGCTTTGCTCCACATGACAGCCGAGAGGGGTAAGTTGGTTTGTTTCCTCCGAGCCACACACAGAACACAGCAGAACTGGCAGGAGCAGGCAGAAGAGAGAGAAGTTAAGAAGCAATTAAGCAAGGGTTAAGAAAAATCCAGACAGTCCTGACACTCGGATCTGTTACTGAGCTTACCAGTGACCTGTCTCTGGCTAATGGCAAGGAGAGATGCAGCTTCTGCTTTGGAACCATGAAGGGACAGCACTTATTTAGAAAGGATCCTCCTTACAGCCTTAAACATTAAATGATGAAACAGAAAATGTATTTTCAGACTTTGTTGTGATGCTCTGTAAGAATTCCCTGCACCTCATTTCTACAAGTGGGATTCAGGAACAGGGCAGCCATGTGGAGCTGTTTCAGCAGCAGCAGATTATTTCCGTACTGAAAACGCTCTCAAATCCCCTACAGTGGGGGCACCCCCAAAGACCGCCTCGTTTTTAACTGTCTTCCTGCTGGCAGATAAAAATTCCCCTCTGTAGGATTACACACCCCCCAGCTAGGACTTGCATATCGGACATGTGGCTGTACGAATACATACACACACAGGAAGAAAAACCAGCTAGCATGCAAGAAAGCGTGTTTGCTAATCCACTATTTGCAAGCCACGAGATACAACTGCTACTTTTAAGAGCATTTTCCCCAGTGTTTCATTTCTTTCCCATGTAAAAAGAAGGTACTGATGTAAATGGACATGGCCACACTAGGGATATTTAGAGCTCCAGGAGTCACCCTGCTGCACTGCAGTGTCCCTCTTTCCCCACCTGCCCGCCCAACCTTACCCGTCAGCTCCTACACGATACTGCTAATTGAAAGGGGTCTACCTGGAGGTTCTGTCCACAGTACACCCCCATCACTTTTAATAGCGTTCACATAGTAGCTTTGATCAATAAAAAGGCAATTCACCAGCTATTGAAAAACTCTGGAACTGAATGAAACTGCGAACAAGATGAGACATCAGTAATGCATGAGGCACATACAATTACAGTGAGACAACTATGGGTCAGTAATGGAGAGACTCAACTAAAAACAAACACGAGAAGCAAGGCCTGTGGAAGCACAGAGTCCCTTACTTGAGGGGAGCTGCCAGGAGAGAAGCCTTGATTGGAGACAGGAGAGGTGGGAGACTGGTTGGCTGGGGACCCAGCATTACTGCGGTACTGCTGGAGTGAAGCCTACAGAACAACACAGAATTAAAGACCATGGGATTGATGAAAGGTTGGAAAGTTACAAACTTCTGGCGTCTACAGCTCGAGGAAGCTGGGAGAAACACCATCCTCTTCAGCAATTCTTGGCTACGTATGAAGACACGATTACTGTGAACAATGCCGCAAAAAGGAGAGAGTTAAGATGTCAGCGTGGCACGGTCTCGTCTGACTGACCGGCTGAGAGCAGCGCAGTGCTGTTGTACAAGCAAAACTCTTAAAATATCTTCTCCCTTTTGTCAGTTATGTTCAATTTATCAAAAAAAAAAATAAATCTGGTCAGCCAATGATTTAGGGAAAAGAAGCGTTGAAAGCTGGGAATAACTCAAAAATAATGTAATTTATTCTTCAATTCAACTGCCATACCCACACATTCTTAACCTGTGTTTACATTGCTCTGGAAATCCTTCTCATATTACTCTGCCTGGTCTCAAACAGCCCGGGTGTGTTACCAAGGTGGAAGTGTATAACCATGCAGACTGAAATCCTTCTCAAAGCTGCACTCCACCCCAGGACGTGGAACAGACAACGTCTGAGAACTCACACTCTGCTTTGCAGGTTCCTGTCAGTAACATTTACGTTGTTCTCAGTCGCCTTGAGAACCCGCATGCAAAGATCTACCTTTTTTCGGTCAGAAAGAACCCTGGATTTGAACAAATTAATAATCTTGGCGGCATTTAAATAGAATGTTGCACTAATTAACATAAATAGTAAGTACAGCTCTTCTCATTATACTTCCTTTGGAAATTAACGGATGATTGAGGAAAACCTGCAATCCAGTAGTTCTATGAAAAGGAGTAATTTAATCAGAGCGCTTTGCAGTGTGGGAGAACACTGTCTGACACCCGATTCTGCGGACTGCGAATCCCAGAACGACCGTCTTAACCCTTTCTGCCAGGCATCGCTACTTACACACTTGAAGCAGCCTTCCTAACCACACCAAAATTCATTTCAGTATCACTTTACAAAAGCTGCATAAATGTTGTCAGTGAGACTGTAACATAGCCCGAATGGCTTTTTGATAAAGTAGCTTTAAATTCATGTTTATTTCTGAATTATTTTGGTTGCTTTGAAAGAAAAGCACAGCACCCTAAAAGTTAAGGTCATAAAGAAGTTTAGGACGAGGAAAGCAACACAGAAAGCAAAGAATGAAAATCAGAATCATCTGGTAGCTCCGTGAGCATTAGAATCAAACACTGGGACACATTTTGGGTGGGTCGGTATACTTTCCACTGCTGGATTTGTCCTTCCCTCTTCCCCTTCCAACCCTGGAAGGAAGCGGCTTCTTTCAAGAAGCACTTAGCACCCCTGCTAAAAATTTCATCCACAAACTAAATCCACGATCAAGTGCTAGATCAATAGACGATGATTTCTTCTCCTTCTCAAACCAGTTACTGTCACTACAACACTGCCACGAGGACACAACAGGTCGGACAACCAAGATCCTGCAGAGAACAAGCTGTGACATCTTTCCCTCACTAGCCTGTAATTTTGGGGTCTCGTATGCAGAAATAGACCCAACATTTCATAACAGACCATGTCAGAACAAGCAACAAAAGAAATCTGTCCATAAATTGTTGCTATGTGTACGTATCCACTCCATTTCTCCTGGGCATCTGAAGGCAGCCACAAATCCCATTTCTGAAGATGATAACGTATGCTCTACAACTCCTTAAAATGAAAGGGTTCTAAATACAGAAAGCACAGAAAATACCTGGTTCTCTCCAACTTTTGGAAAATGCTTGTTAGCAGGTTTCTTTATCAAAGCTCTGTTAGCTCCCCCAGGCTACAGCATGTTTAGCAACACACGATGTGTTGGGGGTGCATTACGTCTAATCCTGAAACTGGCCCAATGCAACGGCAGCAGCAAGGTATGAAATAAATGCTGATATATCTAAACTGGTCTAATCAAACACAGGAGTTGTAAGGGACACCACACAGGGCCACCCTAAACACACATTAAAACCATATTTTCCTCTATAAAACATTTAAACGTGGATTCAATCAAACCCATCCTAAGTCTGCTTCAGACTCTGCCTAAAACAACACTTAGACAAGGGCTGTTCAGCTTGAACTCTGACACTACGCTGCACGCTACCAGGTTTTCGGAAGGAAAACTCATTTCCAGCAGTGCCCGAGCTTACCGAGTTGATGTCAATTCCCATTGATGGTTGGGTCTGGCTCCCTGGAGGGGACTGTGGGATGGTAGAAGGTACCGTGACAGAGAGTGGGGGGAGTTGTGTTCCTCGCTGTAAACCAGAGGTCTGCATTAAAGGAGTATTCTGAGGCAGGGTGCTCGCCACCTGGGTCTGCTGCTGTTGCTGGGAAGTTGTTTGGGTAAAAAACGGGTATGGGGGAAGCTGCTGCTCCAGAGACAATGCGTCCATAGCCACGGCCTTAAAAAGAAGAATCAAGATCATCCACGCTGGCACGTAATTCCCGTTACTTTTCAAGCACATCAAGTTTCACACGAAGTGAACTGTAGTAAGTTAATCTCATCTTGCATTTAAAAACGTTACCTAGAGGTTCAGAAACAGTCAGGAACATGTCTCAAAGGACTTAATATCCCCTCCAGTGTACAATAAACACATACTCGAAAAGCCCAGCTGAATGTCCAGGCCAGAAATTGATAACCTAGTCAGTCACAGAGTCACACCTATGAAATCAATTCAAAAAGCTAAGCTGAGCTCCTCTCATGAATTAGAGAAACGTCTTTCAAATTTCACAACTAACTTTAGGATGATACCACTACAGATGACTGTCCTAATAGCTGGTTTTCACCACAGTCTAGAAAACCAGAAGTAAAATCTGTCCCCTCTACAAACTTCTCCCTTTTAAAGGCTCTGAATTAATGAACACATTTAAGAAGAAAATTACAGAACAAGAAAGATGAAGTTACAGGCACCTTCTCCCTAGGTAAAACAATTAATCTGTGACTGAAAATGTTTAATTCTCTCCAAGTAAGCTCCTACCTGAGTAATCGGTGACAAAGGGGAAAGCGTAGGAGACATCTGCTGTGACTGTGGTCGTCTCGAGTCTGCACTCAACGAGAGAGGACTGACGGCTGGCTGACGGTGCTGCTGGGAAGGGGCTGGTGGCGTCGTCATTCCTGCCAGGAAGAAACAAACCAGCTTAAATGGGAACACAGCAATGGTTTATTGATACTTGTATGGAGGTAATTACCTAAACGACAAAAAATGAATGGCATTAAGTGGACAACCACTTAAGGCAAAGTGCTGAATGCGCCTCAGCCAACCAGGCTGAAACTCGTTAGCTAATTTGCAATTAATTTTGTCAGGCTGAAGAGTATCAGGATGAGAGGAAGATCCCTGTGGTTTATTCTGGACCAAAACCAGTCACAGTTGTTCAGGTTTGGGCACAGATACTGAAATCGAAATAGGCAGAGCAGCCTGAGCGGTTGGCAGAAACCACAGGTACGGTTCTCACACACCTCCCGGGCTGCGCGCGTCGAACCCCGGAGAAGCACGTTCTGCTCCATTCGTAAGGGCTCACACTTCAGGAAGAAGGTAACAGATCACGTAACAAGCTTAATCAGAGGGCACTCGCGATACTACAAAAGCAAACACCTATTTGATGGAAAATGCAGAAGAAGAACTGGTTACACAGGAAGTTCTCCATTTTTAATGGCAGACCCGTGCACACGAAGGCAGGAAATGTTCTTTGCACTCTGAAGAGCCAGGACCTAGCAGGGGGTAGGGATAAACAACTCAAGTATTGTAATTTTGTTCAAAGTCAAGACAAAAACCTGGAAGTTTTGAAACCACCCTTATTTTCTGCCTCACCCTAGAGGAACCGAGACACCCTGGAAAGTGATTTCAGGACAATCTAGCTAGCGAGCTGTTCTTCTAGAGCTGCCAGAAAGGAGGAATTCACAAGAGCCTGAGAGCTCCTAGGCACTTGGCAAACGTTCAGGGCTTCCAGGCAGGCTGCCAGGGAGCCAGGAAGTCCGGGCTGCCAAGGAGCCAGCAGGCAAACTGGCTCAAACTGCGCAGATTCTGAAGACTGCCTTGGCTTCCCCTGCCATGTTTTCAAAATCGACACCGTCTCACGGAACATGTCAGCGAACCGACACACTCAAATGCGCAAATGTGGAGTCTTAAATTGCTGGTAGTTCTTTGTAACCCGACAGGGGTCTGCTTCCCCACCTTTTCCTGGGGCTGCCGAGGGCATGCCCGTGCAACGTGCAGAGCTCCTGCAAAAGGTTCAAAAGCCTTTACGCTTTCTGCTAAAGAGCTGGAAGATGGAGAGAGGCAAGGGAGGTTTGGAAAAATCAGTTACAAAAAGCACCAAACACTGACTACGCCAATGATTAAACTATGGGATAGTCTCCAAAGAGAAGCAGGAAAATAATCAGTGAGTATATCTTTTTGTTACATCAGGAAGCGTTTTCCAAGCAATTATATACTTACTGGTTTGGTTTTATACCGTTTACCTTGCTAATTATGGATGCAGCAAAAAATTTTGCCACCTGACCTGGCCTAAATCCACACAAGTAGTTTGTTTCTTTTCATACACACAATAGCTCTCTGCACGGACTCGCTGAGCTCCACTCGAATCTCTGAAGTCTTCGTACAGCCTCTTTTGAGACCAGAAAGCTGCTTAAAGGATGCTGAAAGCTGCTGACCTGCTCTGCCCTCAAATGGTTAAACCATCTTCTTGCTTCATTTGTAACTATAACTGCTCAGACACAACACTACATTACCTTGATTAGAATGATTTCCTCTTCCCAACGTATGAGAGGGTTTTTAAGTGGGTAAGGGAATCGTGCCTAACACAGGAAATATACTTTTATTTTTGGATACGGCGCCTTATTTCTATCCTAGGAATCAACTGACTGCAATTGTCACTGACAATAGAAAAAAATGCAACTCTCTTCACAACTGTTTGAGTGTGACCCAGCCAAATTATTTAAAAAATAACAACCACCAGTCTAGGTAATTTGCCTATAAAGGTAAATTTGATCCTGAAATTACCAGGTGATCAGTATATTACAAGTTGCCAGCATGGCAAATGATGTTTGTTTGCGGTTTGTTTTGTTGTTTGGGGTTGGTTTTTTTTCCAAATAAAATCATCCAAAAGCCCCAACAAACACAACGCAGACTCGCCACGCTGAACAGCTCAAACAGCAACGGCACTTGAGCAGAACTTGCAACAAGAACTGCACCACTAGGAAGGCAACGATTTCAACACAAAGGCACCGTACTGAGAACTGTGAGAAATTAAGGTGTGTGCTTGATATTACCTCCCAAAGCCCTGCCATATTATGTAGCCTGAATATTCAGGGTATTTTCAAAACTGAAGCAGTCAAGCTTAGAAAAACTAGCACACCTTGCAAAGGCTCCACATTATTCTTGATTGCTCTAAACTGAAAAATTTGCTTCAGATGAAACAAGCAAAGTTCCTTCTCCAAAAGAAACCTCATACTGAAAAAAAAAACCCAAAAACCAACCAACCCCAACATTCTAAAGGAATGCAAACAAAAGGCCTACTTAAAACATTTCCGTAAGGCAAGTGCTGTTGGGGTTAAGTACAATGAGTTACAAGGCTTTGGATCCCGTCTCTCCAGCAGTCTTGTACATAAATGTAAAAAAAACCCAAACAAACAAAAGAGGCAGATTTGGGCACCAAGAACATGAGAAAAATGAAAGACAATTTGTAAGCCATATAACTAAATACAGCTTTGTCACTTTTTCACATAGAAATGGCTTGATAAAACTTGTTTGTAAAAAATGTCAATCAACAGCGAAGTGCAATTCCCCCTCAGACAAAACAGTAATATTCAGCAATGCAACTTCCATCATTTTAAGGCAAGCAACATGGACAACCTGTAAAAAACCCTCAGAATTACGATCTTACCCTGACTGGCAGTGCTGATGCCCAAGTGAGTCAGATTGGCAGCAAGATTCCCGGTGCTATTGGAGCTACTCAGGGCTGGGAATGTGGATTCCTCAGGATCTAATGGTGTTGGGAGAGGGGAAGGGAAATGGATGTTTGTCAGGTCTGGCAGGGAGCCACCCGTGTTATGCGTAGCAGGAATCAGTGTTGTAGTGTTTTCCTGGTCAGCAGATGGAAAGATGCTAAGTAAGAGAGAAGAGAAAAGAAAAGAAAAGAAAAAAAGACATATCTCAATTTAAGTTTCAGCTTCGACAGATCCTTATAAACCCTTTTTAAATAAGGAAGGTGCCATATACAGAACTATATATTGTATTTCTGATAAACCAGAGATGTAATAGCCAATGGGTCACTCAGAGGTTCTGGCTTGGCTTGTATCTATCACAGTGTTATACTGTCTAAGGGCTTTTCTAGAAACTCAGAAGCCAGAGGACATTCAGTATGTAACATTCATTCTTACAGATCCCAGTGCTCTTTAAAAAAAAAAATAAAAATGCTCAAAACTTACTTGATTCCTGGAACTTCACATGATTTAGGTCTTGATGACCCAGTCTAAAATAGAAGGAAGACATTGTTAAAGGCAAAGACACTGCCAGAGATTACTGCTTAGGATGTATTTCAATTCGTAAGTTTTATTGATTTAATACCTTTCTACAGAAGAGCGATTCTTCTACACTAGAGCTCTGTGAAGCTCTTCGAAGATATTTGTCACCTTTGCTGCTTTACTGGCCCAACAAGACTCAAACTTAAAGAGTTTCTCCTGACATAAACAAACGCGCATCCACGCGTACATATCAAGTGCCCTTCTGATCTAATCTTTGGTGATTTGTTGCTAAATGTAGCATTTAATCTCTAACCTCCGCACGGAGTTTGTTTTGGTTGACAATATTTAGAGCATTAGTTTACCTAAATATGTTTAGAAAATTAAATCTCTACACTTTGAAATGTGAGATTCCTACCTTTTTAGTGTCCCAGCCTTGCTTAGAGAGGGTTTTGTCTGCCTCAGACGTGGTCTCCTCCATTCCAGGGACAGTCAGTAACAAAACTAAAAGAAGGAATCATACCATAGCATTAAGCTTCTCGGTAAGAAATTTTCAGATTGGAGGTTTAATCATTTGAAAACTCTGAAGTAACCTATTATCAATGAATATGAAACAGTGGCACTTCACTGTTACGCGATCAAAATTTTAAAAAACGAACACCAGAAGATACTAAAATTGTATTTAATTAGCAAGCAGACATGATCAGCTTCAAAAAAAAAAAACCCCAAAACCAAATAACACTTTAAAAATTTGGCCTCCAATGTAACCTGCTCAGGTCTAAATAGAAGAGTGTATCTTGGGAATGTGTGTTTCCTATCCTTGGCATTCTGCACGGGTGATGTACGCTTGTTACATCTAACGGGCGGCCAATGGGGTGATTCCAGAGGGAAAAAAAATCCAGACCATCTCCCCTGGGATACAGAAACGCTGTAAAGCTGTTACTTTTCCATATTCCAAGCATGTTTGTTTGTTCAAAGCAATCGACTGTTTCATTGTGCCAATAGCAAGGTGACAAGGGAACAGCAAAAGAAAACAGTCCAGGCGGAGAGATGTATCAATAGAAGCCTTTCACACTGATGACTATAAATCCCCATTTATGCAATACTGTTGAAATGGTCATTATTTAATGCTTTACAGCTCTGGAAGTATATGGAAGAGCTGCAGGACAGTGCGTATGCATGTGTGTGTTGCATGTTCACCCATCTCTGGGTGGTTGTTTAAGGATGAAACACAGATTTAAGAGTTTTTCATGTATTTCTTGAACTGACGGCAGGAACGAGGGCCAGCAGAGGGCACCAGAATTGTTAGTGCCGGAGGGCTGCGCTGCTCCAGCTTGTAACCAGAAATGACACCAGACTACTGTTTGTAAGCTTTGCCTCTGAGGGTATATTCACTAGGGATCCCAATCCCATAAATAAAAACTAGATGAAGCCTCGCTACTTTACAGCATTGTATCGCCAGCCACGAAAAGCCTGTGATCTCTGTGCTCGTCGGGAAGTTACTGCAAACTGCAAACCTCTAGTACTGCTGACAGCAATCTAACCACCAGAATCCCACAAGCCCAAATTCCTTTTCCCCATAGGGCAAGGTCTCCAAATAACAGAATATGGGGTTCAGGAAAACGTTCCACCTCAGATTTCAGGACCCAGAAGAGCAAAGGTGGTCCTTTGCCCCACATCCCATGTAACTGACTCTACAAAGCGCTATGCATATATGGATTTACACAAGCAGAACACCAATTCACGTGCGTATGATCTGATGTGCAACGCTTTGAATGTTACAAATATTTTTACTGGTTTTCTCTGTTAACCTCTTTTCTGTTGCATGTCCTGTGACCCTCCCGAAAAGGATTCTTGTTGAGCTGGAGTCATAGTACTCTGGTGCAAAGCAGAATCGGAATTTGTCCTGAAAGAAAGGCCAGAAAAAACGTGTTTTATTCTCAGTTTCTCTAAATAACAGAATGCTTAATCTCAAATAAATGTAACCAACTCAGTAAAACCTGAATATTCTGCATTAAACACCCACAATCTATATATGGCATATACCAGGCACAATTTCCTTGTGAAACAATCAATTTGCAGAACAAATTAGTTCAGGTTTGAAGAACAATTGTTTCAATAATGGGACTGAGAGGAATACAGGATAAATTGGTTGCCGTAGTTAGCAGATAATTTGATATGCTTTGTTAGGATTATGCATGATCAAATAATGCAATTCTTAGGTTGAAAGCTGCTTATACATACTTGTGTTCTACTGCTCTTTGAAAAGACAGCACCCCTGTTTCACAGGGAGGGAAAATGCCCGGCGCCTTTTACAACTCAACAATTTTGGGCTATGCCTTTGAACACCTGGCAACATTTACCCTTAAAACGATCCCATTAGCTGACACACTGTAAGTTTAAAAGCAGGTCATCTAAAAGAAGTAGTATAATGGAAGAAAAGAAAAAAAAAAATCGATTTGTAAATTCAGGAAGTCATGGCAATTCAGACGCCCAGCTGCTGTGGGGAACAATAAAAGCCTCTGTTGCACATGAAAGAGTTGTGGTACCAGAGAACATAGTCCAAATACTAACACACGCGTACAATTGTGCTACTGACCTCCTCCAGCTTGTGTCTGACGGGGGTGACAGGTACACAGTGCCATACGGACAGCTGTCCACGTGATTCCATCCGTTAAGGGGAAGAACACCACTTTCTCTCTTACGTAGGAGGCCTATATAAAAACTTTTCCTAAGGAACAACTCAAATTACCCTGTCAGAATCATTAAGCTCACATAAGAAAACCAAGCACAGCCCCGATGGGGAACACACTTTAAAAGGACACTCAAAACAAAATATTATCTGGATTGTTGCAATGTTTGAGCAACAGGACAACCATCCTCCCTTTCCCTCTCTGAGCACCTAACTCCTCCCAGAGAAGCCGTCATCTCCCCACGCCCCCACCCGCTTTAGCCCCATCAAGCCAGTAAGATTGTGGCACAGTTTAAGCCAGTCAGAAATAATAAGCGAATTCGTTTTTACAAACGGCACTTGGCAAATGCTAAACTGATGAATCAACTGGTAATAAAATGCACAACGAACTGCACAGAATTATTCTGGTTTGGATTTGCTCAGTTCTGAAGGGAAACTCAGTTTCACCAAGACTGCTTTGCCTTTTCCATCAAAGGATCTCAATTCCTCTCAGCTTCACGAGTATCATTATCCCCACTGAGAGCTGAGGAAACAGAAAGGTAAATGCTTACTTTAAAGAATAGGAGGTATTTATAGACTAGATTGCAGTTCAGAAAAAGGAGATGACGTTGACTGCACGGAGATGGGAAACAACTCTGCTGACAGGTGAGGAGGGGAGGAAGAAGGGAACTGTAGTAACTGAAAACTGTGATGCTGTTGAAAAGGTTCACTGCCAGCTCATAACCCAAAGGATATTTGTCTCCCGTGTTTATCCACAGAGAGAGGGCGTCGGTGCGGGGAGCCCAGACGGTTTCTGTCACGATACACTCTGTCCACCAGACCATGATGCCGAGTTGTTCTGCTTGTGTCCAATCCCGACGACTGAAAAGGAGTCTGAGAGAGACACGTGAAGTTGTAAGCGGAAAAACATACGCACGAGCACCCAGAACCTATTTATACTGGATGCAAGGCTGTCTTATTCTAAGGAATAAAACCCAAGAGAGATATGGACAAGTGTAACGATGTAAATTTTTCCTCCAACAACGTTTTCACTATAGCCATGGAAAGGAATTACCAAGGCTATCTCTTCCAGACAGAGATTAGAGACAAGTGGAGGCAGACCATGCTAGACCTGCCCTCTCATAAATCAGCACTGCTCTCCAGCCTTCGTATCTCTAAAATACCACACGTGAGTGTGGCAGGGAGCCTACTGACAACTGCTGTTTACATTCCCTCGGTGCGGCATGCAGCATGCATCCAGAAGGAACATGCTGACAACCAGAGCTTGAACTACCAGGGCACGAGATGCAGGAAGAAGATGCACAGGGAGCCTAACGTTCACTGGAACACGCCACGTTCTCTCAAAACTTCCTTTCGCCCCTCCTTTCAGCATAATTACGTTAAGGGGACACTGATAGAATTAAAAGAAAAAGCAGTTTCCTTCCTCCTCTGTCTAGAAAAAGTTACAGCACCCAATATTTTTAAAGTGATTTTCGTTTTGTTCAGGTTGAACTGAGGTGGGCTGATCCCATTTTGAATCTTATCGGCGTCGCTGTCTTGAGACCATCTACTTGTCAGCAACTGATTTCAGAGGACGAGGATGGCAGAGAAGAGAAAGGGAAGACAAATTCCCAGGCGAAGCTGGAAAAACTTCTACATTTTCAAAAGCCCTTTTCAGTGTATACCTGCGGGAGAGGGAAAAGGAAGTACCGAATGGTCAACCTCTACTCCTACTTCTACGGCAATATATGGGTCTCTGGGGGAAAAGAAAAGCTACACAGTCTTGCACTCCTTGCCAATGTGAACAGCTTTGCTGAGTCCCTCAACACCATCTGTTTGGAAATCCAAAATTTCCTCCTCCATTCAGGTGCTGCACGTGGCAAATGCACTGTCCTGTCTGCCAAGCCATGAAACCATCTGGCTTCCACATTCATCTCTTTTTTTTTTTTTAAAGTGTCCAGCTTCGGCTGTTTAAATTATTATTTCTAGAAAGTTTTACATTTATTTTAAAATATTTTGTTTGTAATAGCTTTTTAAAGAGTCTACTATTTTAAACTCTCTTCTATTTAGCAAATATTAGCCGCCTCTCCCTCCACGCACACACAACCTGTGTTAATATGAATGGATGCAAAGTGGCTGTGGTGTTTATTTTCTCATTTTGGGGCCAACACTTTATATGCAGCAGAATATTGCTTAAGTCAACCTGAGACTAGCAAGAGAGCACAGTGACTTTTTACTGTACTCTCAGCCATTCAGAACATGGTGTTTTGCTTCAGTTCCTTAGCAAGTATCGCTTTATCGAACAAAGACTTAGAAACCTCAAGGCATAGCATCTCCTTTTTAAGTAATTTAAATTAAAACAGGTTGGTATAATTTTTGCTGCAAACACTAAACAACAACCTAGATCTACCTAACTGGCACCACACAGAAGTGGGAATATCCATACTTCTAAAACAACAACAAAAAAAGTCTTAAGCTCTTCTTTGTACTGTTGTTACATCAATTCTACCCCAAGACGCAGCAGAATTTGCAAATACATGCGTGCTTGGAAGGTCAACAGCAGCATCAGTTTCCTATTTCACTGGTCTCAGCCACAATGTACTAAAAAAGGAGAAGCCCGTCTGAAGCACACAGAATGCAGACCTCACCTGGAACGTCAAAGGAAGCCAATGCGTATTAGTTGAACACAAAAACAGGTAAATTTTCCCTTCTGGGGGGACACAGCTTCCATATGAAAACACAACAAAAATCTAATTTCAGTAAAACAGTGGCACAAGTAAACACGGACCGTGCCCCAGCACAGGGCTGCAACTTAGAGAACGAGGAATTTTTGGGCAATGCTGTTCTCTGGCTTTCCAGGAACAAAGATCCCAAGTGAATCCCTCGCCTGGGATCCAAACACCTGAGAAAACGGGTATCACCTCCATCAGGTCTGGCTTCCCTCAGCAACATCCCAGCACACTTACTCTGAGCCAAACACCAGGCAGTATACCTTCATTAAAATCCCCATCCCTGCAGGGCACGTGGCGATTAACTATAGTAAACTGTGATTTTAAAAAACAAAAACAAAAACCAAAACTGACAAATCTGAGCATCAATTTTATTTGGGAAATTAAGAACTACAACCGTTTCACTTCCCTGAAAAACACTTAAGGATTTAAGAACCAAAACTCCACAAAACATGAAAAAAACCCTCACCTAAATACTCACAGACAGGAAGGAAAAAGCTCAGTGCTCTACAGCAACAGTGTCCCTTTAAGATTTATCAAGACTTTGACTTCAGAAATAAAAACGAGCAAGGTGGATGAGGGGGAAAGTGAGGAGTGGTACCTCCTGACAGTTTACATTTCAGTGCCTCCTGGTGACAAGCAGCGTTTGGGTAACCATTCTGCCTTTCCCGATGGAGTTTAACATGCAGGCTAAGTGCACATGCTCAGAGATTGCTTAAATCACAGGCCAAGACAGTGCCAAATAAACCACCGTCTGCATCAAATTAATTCCCCATAAATCATAAGTAATCACATGACAGACCACAGCAAGTCCAGGGAGTCTGCACAGGAATTATTATGCATGTTCCAAACTGGGATGCATGGCAAAACCTGTATTTATGTGACAGACCATAACTCCTTTGGAGCTGGGGCAGTGAATCAAATAAATACTGTGCATACCAGAAAAAGTGTAACGTGTGCTAAAATACGTATCTACCTGGGCAAACAGTACACCAGTCCTAAATACGTATTTGCACAAACCTAAATACTTGTTTACCAAAGAGACAGGAACTGCTCCAAAGGCTTCTGCCAGAGCTCCGTTGTGCTGTAAATGCAAAGAACCAAGATGCTCAGACACTAACGCGCTCACCGGAGACAACCAGACAGGCTTCACCTCATCGGCACATCGTACAAGTATCTTTTGGCAATTTAATCCTTATGTTAGCTTAGAACTGAAAAAGCTGGAAAGCATTCATCACTGATACACATACATGGGTTTATTTTATTGCTTGTCACCACTTGTTATCTGTAACAGTATCAACTCTGGATTTTTGTGTGTGTGTGAAAAAAATACATAAAAACCTAGAGTTTAAGGACAATTCGTTTCCATATCCTCCTCTAGTGATTCATAAATTTTTGAATACTCACTTTCAAGCACTCCGTTAGTTTCAGGCCTAAAAGATTCTCTGTTAATCTGTATAATAACCATCAGTAACGGCCAGTAACGGCCATCAAGCACAAAAATCTTGAAATACTATTGCTTAAAAAGAACAGGAACTATGAACCTCCTTAATCCTGAAGAGACCAGACACTTGTGGAGTAATACTAAGGACTTCATAACACTACAAACCTCTGCACTGCATTTCCTAAAGGCAAACAAATTAAAATAAACGTTCACTGCTCCTCTTGCACAAGTTTCAAGCTGTTACCCTCCACGAACTCAGCTGTCTACGTGTATTTCAAAACGCACAGAGGACGTCATCAATAGTTTCTCTGTATTTATTAAGCCAACTTTCATCAGAAAACCGCAAACTGCAAAATTTCATTCTTACCACATCCTCGTGAGAGAAAATGTAAATGTTACTGCTCAAAAAAGGAAAACTAACACAGAAATTTTAAGTATTTTTGAGCACCCTACATCAACTAACTATAGAAATCAATAGTCCCAAAAGTATCCATCACTTTCTTCTCTCCCCTATACAACATCTTCTGCCCAAACATGCTTACTAACAGCAAAACATTCACATAGAACACTGATTCTTTGTTTATAGTGCATGACCTCTGCAGTCACAACTGCAGGGAAAAAAAATAGCCAGTACAACCCCACATTTACCTGTCAGCCAGTCCAGAGGAAAGCAACTATTCTGATACCGGCCTGCGTCCCATTTCCCCTTCTCCTCTCCTAAACCCCATGCATTACTCCCGTGGAACATGCACACTGCCATGGGGTACCTTCTTCCACACCCCCATCTCCCAGCATTGTCCCACACCCCCTTGCATTATTTGCTTCCACTTTTGAAGAAGTTCTACAGCATCATCGGACAAGATTTCATGAAGAATTTGGTACTGAACAAAAAAACCCCACCACCACCCCGAATATTCACCCGCAAAGAAACTGCAGCGCCTCTGCATATTCTTGACAAAAAAGCATCACAATCAGGGACTAATATCTAACACTAGTATATACAATATGAAGATATCCACACATCCCAGGCGTGACTATGTTCCATTCCAAAAGAGCAAAAATGTTTGAAACAGGGTGATGTGCTGAGGCCACGGTGCTACATCCTGAACCAGCGGCTATTTCATGGTCTCTTCTGAAATGAAAAATAGCATGGAGGCACAGCATTCATCAACAGAAAGAAGGAAACGCACTACGGAACTCACCTGGAAGGGCAGATCCATGGCACTGTTTCCAATCTGATTCACATTTGGCAGCGACCCACCGTAGTACTGGCCACGACTCTGTCCCAGTTGCAAATATTGGGTTTTCTGCAGCTGTAACTAAAAGAAAAGGAGGAGGAATGTGTAAAGGCAACTCATTGATTTTTCAACCGGTTTAACTGACTCAACTTGACACCCTGTCCGTTGTGACCCAGAATGGATACCATCTATAAACAGAATGAATTCAGCTTCTGCGAGTGAACACCAACCTTTTCCACAAAGCACGGCTGGCTAGCTGCCACGTTAGGTCTTGCATGGTAGCAAGAAAAATCAACTCCATAGTTCAATTTCCAACAAATAACCACCACGTGGTTCTTATGTCATCTGCTATTCTAAAAACCGGGAGTAAAACCCCCATGTCTAATATCAAAATTAGCCAGCTGTTCATGTGTGTGATTACACATTAAAAAGTAATCTTAATTTAGTATATTGAGTACGCTTTTTAACCAACCATTCACCCTTTCAGCTATCTGGGTAACAGAGATGATGCAGCTTTCCAGCATTAGAAAAGTGATCTTGTTTCTTGCACCAGGAAAAGCTCTGTAGGAAGGGCAGACACACGTTTTCAATGAAAACCAAATCAACCAAAGAAAAAAAACGCAGCAAAGAATTCCTTACTGAACAGGTATATATGAAAATAGATGACAGTCTGCAAAGTTTCAATCAATGCCAGGTACCGCTCTTCAGTTCTCATTGACACCTCTACACTAAAATATCCTAGTACGCTTTCCCGTAGTTGGCGTTTCTGACGCACAATAAGCATCCAAGCCAGAAAGTTGTTTCTTTTCTACTCAAACGTCAACTTATTTTCATAGTCACTTCTTTCAGAAGACTCTGCTGTCTTAACTGCTCATTAGTAAGAGCTACAACTTTTCATTAATCTTTTGTCAGTGACCTTTCTCAGTTTTTTAGTTTAGTCGTACTAATATTTAAAATAATTTCTCATTCAATTCTGCAATGTTCCCACTCAGCACATCTAAACTTAACGCCGCGCTGCCACCCCAGTCCTATTGTAGACTGATAAAGCAGAATTTGCAATCATTTGAACACAACAATCCTGCTCCCAGGGATGCATCTTCCAAGGACTCAAGAAAATACAATTAAAGTAGCAAGAAAATGGGCTTACATAAGTACCCTCTCCTCCCACTGTGGAGGAGTACATATTTTATAATGTATGTTGTTCCTCACTAGATGTCAACCGACTGTTTTTTGCGCTCTGAAATGCAAGAACATTCCTAGATTGGTAGCAAAGAATTGTTTAAAGACTAAATGTTCAGATGTTGGACTAGGTGCAGGTTGGTTGCTAAGGTACTGTAGTGTGTACATCAACAAATCTGGTTTAGTCTCATTCAAACAGATCCGAAAGCCTTTGCCTCGCCATGCCAGAAGTCTGAAGAGCAAAGTTCGGAAAAGTACTAGAAAACACGGCATCCCCAAAACTGGATGTTTACAAGGTTGTTGGGTTTTTTTTTCTTTATACTTTCTTCAAGAAAAGGAAATGGCAGAATGGAAACGAGCGGCCCTGCCTCTACAGCTTTACCACAAAGGCCCTGGGGGTGAGCGAAGATGTTTCTAGCAAGGCAAAGGAAGGGCCAGCACCATCCTTGGTGACAAGGTGATCTATGCAGGGTCCTCTGGTAAAACAGTAACAGCACGAGCAGGGACGCTGAGCAGTGTTGGCAGTGAAGATAGAACGCTGCACAGTGACGGCACCGACTCAGGGCAGAGAGAAAAGGGACCAGCTGGCTTACACTATGCCAACGCTTAGGGGTATATATATGAGATCAACCCAAAGAAAACAGTGCATGCGTTCTTACAACTTTAAAACTATCCCTAGGAAAGCAACTCAAATACCCTTTAGTCACAGAACCTCCCCTAGAAGCCACCGATTTCCACAGAGACAGCCAGCCAAAAGCTTCCTGCTTTAGCCGAGGGACCGAGTTCATCCAAGACTTAACGAGATGGCTCTTTGAGAGGAAACCTCTCTACGGAACGGCCACTCTCAAAACCTCAACTGTTCAGGCAGGAGCCCAGTCACAAAGCAGCTGACGGGTTATTTTCTTAACCAAAGGGCAGATAAATCGCCTTATAAAATACTCACAGCGTGCCGTATCAAACGGTTCAACAAGCTCCCATCTAAAGAGCAGGAAAAGGCCCTCCCCTCACTTTTCTTCTGCAATCTTTCGACACGCAATTACAATCCAGCGCGCTCTAAGCAATACACGAAATTAGAGAAACGCTCTGCGCTGGTATCGCTTAATGAGTCACAGCCCCTCTAACTCAGAGCTGCACATCGCTAAAAGCACAATATCGAACTAGCTGTGCTTTTTGCCTGGCCCATACATATGTTTTTGTTGTTAAAAAAAGGCTTGCTCGGGATTTGTGCCAAACATTGAAGTAACTATTTCAACAGGTGTTGGTTTCTTTTAAAGAACCTACTACAAGGCACCCAGGGACTGGGGGGGGGGGGGGGGTGTTATTCTTTAAGTTTTTTAACGTTTTGGCCTCCCCCAGTACATACCTACCTCAAAGCATAATGTAACCAGGAGGTCACGACCATTTGTCTTTCCACGGCAGTTAAACGTGGAAATGAGGAAACACAGGAGAGCGAGGACTGAAGCGCTTCTCAAGACCGAGCTTGTTAAATGGCTTTGCTGTACCATTAATTTTAGTAACGCTACCTTCGATAAACACTTTTGGAGATCCGTGCCAAAACCAAGAAAACCGATTGCTCGTTATTGCTATCGTGTATCATTACAGCGGTGTGTAGGCCTGGATTTGTTCCTCTCTCCAGCCTCCTGGCCTTTCAGCAGCGAGCGGTCCCCAGACTACGCCGTTTATAGGAGACCATCAACAACTGCCACTCGTAATCGGTGAAGATCAAGCGTAAGCAGAGCAGGCCGGTTTGCCGAGCGCCTCCAACGCCCAGCTTTTTACCTGGTAGGCAAGCAATTTTAAGTACTGCGACGTTAGACCTTGTTGTCATTCTGATGGGAGATCTCAAGTTTTTCCGAAGCAGAGGATCAGCAAAAAAACCCGCAAATTTCACTGTCGTGCTTTGAGGTAACTGAGGAGTCTCCAGACTTACTAAGGGGACCTGCACACAGAAAGGCAGCACTGAAAATGAAAACAGACACAGGTTGTGACTAAAATGAACGCTTCCTCCTTTTTCTGTAAAACTGCCTTGTGAGGTGAATTAAGTCTATCGGGGATTAGGTCTGAAGAGGGGGATCGCAGGGGTTTGTCTGAGAAGAAAGAAAAAAAAAAGGCCTTTCCTTCATAGAAAAATCCAGATTACTCTTAAAATGTTAACAAGTCTCATGACAACTCTAGCTTTATCTCCTGGGGTTAGATTCAATTAGTGGCAACTTGTTTTCTATACGAATTTAGATAGTGAAGTACGATAATGAATTACTTCGTGTTCACCAGCTATATTAATTTCTTGAAGCACGAGAACTTACTGACTGTACAGTACAGCTTTTCCATTTATGCATTATGTGGCCAAGATAACGGTTCCTTGACAGTTGAAAATATTGCTAAATATTCCAGTTCTTTCCTGAGAAAGCTTTTGGTAAGGAAAAAAGCTTGTGCTTGTCAAACCATTTTATTTCTGCTTGGCATTCTTGTTCAGAAGAAGTGTTTCCCAAACAACAGACCCTAACGGAATCTGTAATTTTCCCTCCACCAGCATTTCTCTTATGCTACTTTCAGAAGAAAAAAAAAAAAAGAAGTTAAAATCCAATTTAATTGTTAAATTCAAACAGTTCTGCCTAAGCAGTTCTCTAGCATAGCTGAAAACGTTCCCCAAATAAAAGGCTGACACACCGTTGGTTTGCCCGAATTAAAGTTATGTAAAAACCAATAAATTTGTGCAAAGCCGCAAGAGTAACAATCTGCGAGGCGGCAACAGCATCTTTACAGCAAACAGGAAAGGAATCATTACCTTTCCGTGTAGTAATTAGGAATTTGCAAGCAATTACACTCTTAACCCAGCCAGCAGTTGAGTAACATGACATGATCTTACTCTGGTTAATGGAGCTGGACACACACAACTTTGGTAAGAATCAAAAATATTAGATTTAACATAATTACTGGACTTGCTAACAATGGAACATTCTTCCAGATACTAGTTTTTATGTGAACCCATTTATATGGACTACCTCAATCTTTCCATTTAAATTGGGTTAAAATGTGCTGGATATACAGCTGTGTTTGTAGGGAGAGATTCAAGTTATACAATAAAAAAAACCACTAAATAAAAAGAGAAACATATCCCTAAAAGCATATCCAGTTTTCCTACAGACTTTCTAAGTGTCCAAAACATGCAGATGGGAATCAAAGGAAGCATTTATTAAAATTCAACACTTCAACTTCTCTAAATTCTTGCCCCAAAATTCTGGGCAAATTACAAACTTATGGACAGAACTCAAAACTCAGCTGCAATCAAACGGCAAATTTGACCCTGGAATGAAGTCAATCGAAATCCACTATAACCGTTGCTTTTAAAATGCCCTTTTTCATACATACAAATTTGATTCCCATAAGTGTAATAAAAGGGTGGAGTGACCTTTTGGTAAAAAAACCCTCAGATATCTGATGAATACAGGAAGTACGATTTCATGATAACTGCTCTTTTGCTGGTTTGCAGTTTCCATACCAAGCTTTCTTATAAATTTTAGCTTTTCACTTTAGAAACGTTTCTCTTCAGCATGTTGAGGCTAATAAGCAGCAATACAAGTGCAGATTAAAATTAGAAATGTCTTATGAAAGCTTAACTGGAAATTAAATTCTCTTTAAAGGATTAACTGGAAGTTTTAGAGACTGCATATAGGTAAATCCTGTTGTTCAAATCAGTTCAAAGTTTCTCAGCTGGATAAGTCTGAAATTTCTCAGGAAGGCTTTCTCCTAAAGCAGCCAGAGGCTGGACCTGCCACAGGAAAGAATACGTAGTTGCCTGGAGTTTTTGAACTGCCTGGGATTGATTTGGCATCCTCAATAACAAGGCACTGCTATTTTCTATCTCTCCCTAGGAATGAAATGACCCAGCTCTCGGCAGAAAGGTCTGCCTCAATGAAAAGGCACTTTTAGCACTATTTTTGGCCTCTCCGCAGAAGAGCCAAAGACAGGCACTAGAGACCAAACGCCCTTTTATCCTCAGAACTGGACTTTTAGTTACACAGGTAGGGCAGTGAGAGAGAAACGTTCCAGGTCGAGTGTGTGTGCTCTGCCCCTCCTGTGAGCGAGCAGAGGGCCCAGTCTCCCAACCTACTAAGCTGGCTTCTGTCTCCAGCACGAAATTGAACACGAAGGCAAACAAACCCTCAAGACAAGTCAGTGAAGTGTTTTCTTCAAATGCAGATTTCCTCTCATTCACAATCCTCATGTTGATAAGAAAAGCAAATATACTCTTAAAAAATAAAGTTAACATCAATTTAATGATTTACAGTTTAGACTTAGTAGCAATATAGCAGCTAGCTAAAACATCACTTCATTACCCATCTAACTATTAAATTTAAAAAGTTCTTTATGTTTGTCTCCAAGCTGCAAAAACTATCCAACAATTAACTAACTGGTCTCTGACCACCAGAAGAGTTTGGCACCTTCCTTCACCTCAAGCTAACCCTTTCCTGTTAAGGTTCATATTAGAATTGAAAATTTAAAAACCCTGCACTTGCTACCCAACCAATTTTTAAAATTAATATACATCAAAATAGCTGCTCATTTACTAAAACCACCCTCCATGAGAGCTGTCTAGAATTTATTTAATTAAATGAGAAAGGATTCACAAATCAATAAAAGAGAATCCAGGTGAGCCAAGGAAAAGAGAATTTAAATGTTAGCCACAATTTCATTAATTACAGCAGGTATCCAGCTGCCAGTCCCTCTCTACATCAACAGACCCAGACTCAATCTCATTAAAGCCCAGAACCTAAAATTAATATCAATAATGAGAAGACACAGAAAGTTATTAGCAGAAAAGTTTCATGAGCAATGAAGGATGTAGTTTTATAATCCCACCAAGCAGATCACACCATAGAGAACACGGTCCCAAGCGCTCTGGCTGCCTTGTCGTCCCCAGGAAAGCTGTCTAACCTTGCTCCTTTCCTTGCCCCAGAACTCTTATGACCTGAAGGAAATCTGGTTAAAGAAGCTGAACCAGCAGAAAAACTTTGTGGGTGAGCTTGGTTTCTCTTAACTTGCTCACCCCAGAACCAGATGAATTTTTGATAGCAGAAGGGGAACAGGAGATAATAGCGGGAGCCAAAAAAAGGATGATTTCTTCAATATTCAGACTAACTCAGCTGCCTGGTCCAATCCCACATTATGTCTCAGGGCTGTTTACCGACGCTGATGTCTCAGCAAACCTCATCTTCACTTTCACGGAAGCTGGAAGGTATGAAAAGAATGAGTCAAGTGAGACGAGAGAACGGGGCCTGGCGTTACAGCAACCTGGCATTTCTGGCTTCCTTCTGCCACCAACCTTCCCCAGGACACTGCACAAGTAATTTTTCAGAGGCAATTGCTAGTTTACAGGCTACTCAAAATATGGGGGGTCTGCCAAAATAACGGGGTCTAAAGTACCACTTCTGGAGTCAACTGGACCTGTGCTCTGAGCATATAAAGCCCTTTAAAAACTGAAGACCCGCTGTTGCGTTCCCCCCCTCCTCAGAGTACCAAGTATATCAAACCAGACATTCAAAGCATCAACAACTTCTATTTTACTGCTTGCATCTCAGTTATCCTCCCAGAAAATGAGAATAATCACACCAGAAGACTATCATAAAGATTAAGTTGGTTTTGAACTACTCAGACTCCTTAACAGTGTAAGGCACAGAACGCTTCCCTGGAGGTTTAATTATCCTACCAGCAAACGGAAGTTTGGTGGGTGCACTCGGAGGCCCAGAGCTACACACTGAGCAACGTGGGTAAATCAAGATGTTTAACAGTCTCCCAGTAAGCCAAGTTCATCTATTTTTGTGCCCAAGGAGGCAAGGGGTCTCAGTCTCGCAAGGGGAGAGGGGAGTATGTGATAAATTAATTAATACTGTTCACGGAGGAGATGAAGGAAGATTGGAAAGATTTTTTGGAATGCTTGACTTTTTAATCTATATAATGCTTTTATAGTTTGAGTACCACTGATAAGTTAATACTTTTTACAGTGCTATCAGCTTCTTGACAATTT
This sequence comes from Psophia crepitans, assembly GCA_013399095.1. Lineage (NCBI taxonomy): Eukaryota > Metazoa > Chordata > Aves > Gruiformes > Psophiidae > Psophia > Psophia crepitans. The sequence goes on from VWZZ01004988.1 coordinate 32,920, forward strand.
ATTGCAAATAATTAAAAAGACTTCCATTATTTAGATGTTACAGATTAAAATCCACCTACGTATGTTATCTAATAGCTGAATAGGTGGCTAAGGAAGATATGGATGTCTGTGTGCAATGTTAGCCCTTTACTTTCATTTTCCAAGTAATTAAAAATTAGATGATGAAATCTAATAACATCAATACTTTCCCTTTCGTCTGAGCATGCACCCGCAGAAGCGCGTATGATAGATGTTTCTTTTCAATCCAACATACGTTCTGATGGCCAGGGAAATAAATGTTATCATGTAGATCCACTTCTTTTAAATTGTCTTTCAGAGCACCTAATGGTTGCTCTAACATAAAGGTGCAGTATCAGAAAACTGGAGTTCAAGTTCTTTTTGATAAAACACCAGTTCTCTAGAAAAAGGCTTGACCACACAGTTAGATAAAAAATATCTAGAATGACACAGAAGTATATGGTCTGCTGTCGGCGCCTTAACGCTAATGCATGCTGTAGGTATAAAAAAGGAACTCCGAAAACTGCGTTCCTCTAAAAATCAGAACACATTTAAATGTGCCTGCTGCAAAGCAAGTGACACTGCTCTTTTATTTCTGAATAATCAACCACTCATGGCAACAACAGAAAGCAAACGCAGCGCACAGAGTAATGCTAGGATAGAAAAGGCGTAGCTGGCTTCTTCACAACTCTTCCTGGCTAATGGAGACACAGACTACACAGACTAATTTATCAAAGAAAAAGAAAAGAGGATCCCTTGCATTTCTCTCTCATTTGGGCTGTCACAATCAGGAAGAAACACCATCAAGCCAGATTTCTAAAGTAACTTATTTCCTGCAGTTTCAAGTACTGATCCAACAGCAGCGACGGATCCAAATGCACAGCTGTTCCTCCCAGGAAGACTGGTAAAGGAAATGAAGTCTGAAGTTTAGAGGAAAGGTATAATCCGCAGTGATAGCAGCTGCTCTCTCTGGGTCACTTGGGATTTAAAATATTCCATCATCAGCTTTGCAAGAAAATGTTTTGCAGTGGTGTGGGGTTTTGGTTTTTTGTTCTTTCGTTGGGTTTTTTTAATTTTAGTACAGTTTTATTTTCATAGAAGTGAAGCGTTTCACACTGGCTACAAACAGACAAGTGCAGACAACCCCAGCAAAAGTTTCCCTTGTTGCCTCTGCCAATCATATCTTCTAATGCTATTAGCATCCTAGCGCAATAGATATTGCGGAGAAAAGTACTACCAAGCCAAAACAGGAAGCCAAACGTCTACTACAAACTAAGTGAAAATTACCACGAAAAAATCCAGACATATGGTACGAACTGGATTTGAACCCATGCTTTTAGAACTGCTACATCATTGTTTACTCTTCCATCACCGTAACTGTCAATTAAGTCACTGTCAAGTATTTGTTCCATTATCACATCCACATGTCAGGACACAAACAGAAAAAACTCTGCAGGGCAGCCAACTACAGTCATTAAGAATAAAAAGTCAAAAAAAAGAAAAAAACCCACCATTTTTCCTGCTATTTTTTTTTTTTTTAGGGAAGGAATCTGTTGTAATATATTGGAATTTAGCAGTCACAAAAGAGCAACAGCTTTGTTTCTGCCATACTGAAACACTTCACAACCAACTCCGTACTCACAGCAGAGCTGCGAACGCAAGGCCAGCACCGCGCTGGATTTTTACCAGTGGATAGCTACAGTACACCATCAAATGCTCTGTTCAAGGATCGAGGGGTTTCCCAAAACCCCCAAATTTTCTCAGGGACTTCAGAAAAAAACAACAAAATGGGAAGTGACATATTCAAGAACCAGAATCCACGGGATTCTGCCACAGCATACGAGCGTCCCACCTCACGTTACTCAATGTGAGGGTCTGCACAGAGGTAAGGGGAACCAGAATCCTTCCCCTCTATTTCACAGAGCCAGAGCTTGAAAGGAAAGAGGAGCTCTCCCCACGTGGCATGAAAAATAAATTGGGAATCAGAAGAAGGGGTTTTCATCATTACAGAAACCAAACCTGGCAGTCAGAGAAAAGGGGATAGTGAGATAGCTAACTTCAGAATTTATAAATCTGATTAAGCTTAAAGGTTACCTGACAGCATTACATCTGGGCTGCAATTCCAGTTGCTTACCAGTAAAACTGTGAGATCTCAAAGGGTGTGCATCTGCTGGAACACCCATGCGGGTCCCTCGCAGCTGCATAAAAGCCTCTACAAAATTAAGGCAGCCCTGAATGGTTCTGGGCTTTGAAAAGGAGAAAAAGATGACAGAATAACTTCTTATCCCTAGTGTCCACGACAATGCTACTCATTTGGGGAAGGTATTGCTATTGGTTCAGTTTTGGGACTGTCTAAAACCATTGAACTTTTGCAGCTAGCATGACCATAAAGCAAAAGGACTACAACCAACCGCGCTCTCCGTTTCAGGAGGTGCAGCTGTTATCGCAGGTTCTTCCTCATCGAAAAACCGCCTTGGTCACCAGGCTGATTCATGTAACAAAGAGCAGAGAACAGGAGAAAAGGCAAATCGAAAAGATTAGACGTAGCCCTAGCCCACGCAGTTGAGGTGCAAAGCGTCACTACTATAAACCAACTTAAAATAAACTTCTCCCAACTGGTAAGTGTAATGCTGCTTTGCCAAAAGCATTATAGCCCAGTCAAATAAATTTCATTCATAAGAGCTGAGCTGTATATTGATCAGCTAAGCTTAAACAGGAATCATCTGAATCCTGGCCAACTAGCGATCACTGCACTTTTAGCACTCCAAGAGAGCCAATTATTACTCATGAGTTCATGATGTTTTCTTCACCTTCCTGTTGAAGAGATTATTTAAGACCTCAAATCACTTAACTGGATTGTTTTGTCCTGTTACGAGTCATCTACAAATTCCAAGGCACCATTAGATTCTCCTTCAGGAGCTGCAACCAACTCCCCAGATTACCTCAGCTATAAAATTCTGAGGAAATGGGGTTATAAAAATTACACACATACTCAGACCTCTGCCCCCAGATGTCTTCTAGAATTCATGTGAAAGTGAAAAGATCTCACCCCCTAACGTACACTTACTATTTATAAACCACCCCAAATCTGCATTGCACTCCAGATCAAAAAATCCTTCTTCCTGTGCATGCAGAAAGAACAAAGCAGAATGTTTAACTTTTGCAAAGAAAGAGGGAGGGGAGAGGGAAGAATGTAGTAGCTTTTCATGCTGGTTGTTGGTTTTCTGTTTTTTTTTTTTAATTTTATTACTTATTTCTGTTTTACACCAGCAGAAGTTTGAATGGTGGCACTTCTTTAGGCATGAGCTGCATTAAATTTTCTCCACAAAATTAACTAACATGAACTATTTGATGTTTTGGGGTTCGAGGGCAAAGAAGCAGTAAGAACACACCTTGCAGAATTTGAATAAATAAATAAAGTAGTAATAATAATAAATAATAACATTAAAATTTAATACACAGGCTGTCACTCTGTGTTTAAAAACATTTTGCTATTTCTAGTGAACAAAGGTTTACTGTTTAAAACTTAACAGTCACAACTGAGTAGCAAGTAAAAACAGGATACAGCACAACTAGAGCCTTAAAATAGTGACTATTCTTCAGAGTTCTGCTCTATCACCGGGCAGAGCGCCAAGCTAAGCTACAAAATGAACCAAACCTGATTTGCACTGCTTTTAAAAACAAACCAGCTCCCGTGTCAGTTCTGCAAATGCCACCCTTCTTTTCTGAAAGGGCTTTAAAAGAGAAGGGCATTTATGTTGCTGATAATTCAGTATAACATCTCAGTGACGACTCATACTCGAAGCTCACTGATGATTTGATAGCAAAAGGAATTCTTTGCCTCCCTGATATATTTAAATCTAGCGCAATGCTCTCAAAATCTATTTATTTACATGATCATTATTAGCTAACAGCTTACTTCTAAGAAAACACTCATTCTGAGCAGGTCAATGTATCTGCCTGCCGGCTGACGGACAACACTTCAGAGAACAACAGAGAACGAGTGTCTGGGCTAAAAACCCGTTCCTACACCATCCCCATTCCTCCTATTGAAACGTCTCAGAAAAGATGAAATAAAAGCAGAGATGCCCTCATTAAGCATGATAAAAATAGCTTTTATGTTCCATTTTTTATTTTTAGCTAAAGAATGAAAATTCAGTTATGTAAGCCTACAAGTTTCGTAAATTAGGAGACAAGCAGGGCACGTTTGCACCCTTCAGAGTTGATTAGCCATCGGGAGAGCACCTCACTCTGCGCCAATAGTAGCCACAAGCACAGCTGGTTCAGTTAAAAACATACTGGTACAGAATAAACGTGTTATTTAGCCGCCGCCAAGGCAGAGAAAACCATTTCACGATGACCTTCAGTCCATGATAACATTTAACACTTCACCAGTCCCTAAAACCACCATGGCCTTTGCAACATGTTCTTCTCTCCAACAGTTCCTCCCACTGCAGCTCAACCTTAAGCCCTCCTATTACAGCTCAGGAAACCGTTCGAAGCTCTTAAGATGAGGCATCATACAATTCTCTAGGTATTAATAATATCTGCCATCAGAGTCAAACTTCTTCGAATGCAAAAGGCTCATCCAACGTAATCATTTCACTGCACGAGAAAAAATCTAATTACAATGAGAAGGTCAATAAGACATTTGAATCTGAGTAGGAGGATGGAAACCTGTGCAATATTTAAGATACTATTTTTCGCTCTTCCCTCACCAGTGGAGAAATGTCACGGAGGTGGCGATGGGGAAGAGGGTCTCGTGGAACTGTGATTAGAAGACAAGCGTCGTCCATTGCGTGCACAGATAGAACAAGGAGAAACCCAGTAACACCACTCCAGTAACTGGTGGCTGCTGAACGGATGCCGTAAATACGATCTACGTAAGACTTTGTAAGGAAAAAAGAGGGTGAAAAGTCAGTATATTAAACAATCACTGTCTTCCCTGTGGCCACTGAGGTTGATTTGGCTTTTTTCCCCTCTTAATGCAGCTTATGGATGTCGAAACACCGCTTAAGGACTCTAGAGCTGGAAAATTCTTCTGCACAGCTTCTCATTACTACAAGATGCTGCTTCTACAACAGGTCTAAAGAGCCACCAACGTACAGAAAGGCAGGTTACAAATAACTGATACGCCTTCTGAGTTGAGAACTATCACCATCTGCCTGAAAATACATATATTTTGGAAAATCAAATCAAATTCCCTCCCCTTGGAGACCTCAGCCGTCCAAGGAAAATAATACTAACGTAAATAGTAATAGCTGGGTATCAAAGTTAACTGAAAACTCATCTAACAGAACTGCAGTCTGCCATTAACACATCTTACTATTACGTAGTGATAAGTAACCATTCTAAAAATCACAAGCGAGTAGCCCAGCAGGGATATCACAGAGGATATTTTCCCAGTCGTCAAGAAAAATGATAGACCAAGCAGGCAAGAAAGTAAAATACACATTGAGGAAAAGCCGTCTGTAAAACACAGACTTAGACAAGGATGGTGAAAGGCTGCAGAATTATTGCAGAAGCCTAAAGCCAGAACATATCGTTTCATTCTCCTCTACTTCATTATTTAAGAACTGTTTTTTTGTGGGTGTGTGGTGGTGGTGTTTTATTGCAAAGGATTGTTCTGGTACAAGGGGAAAAAGTTCCCAAGAAATAATTTGCAAAACAAGACTGTTATCAACACTCAGTTACAATTTTATAATTTATAAAGTACCAATGAGATCATACAAAAACATCCCTGGCTGACAAACATGCACTTTTGCAACGCTCGTTTGGCTCAATAAGTACCAGTGAAAATCTTGACAGAAATCTTACCGCTGGATATCACTTACACAGCACAAAACAAGCTATGCAAACCATTTAAATCAAAGCACATTTTAAACATTAACTCCTACGCACTGTCAGATACGCCGATCTTAGCTAATGAGCTAATGAAGACTCACAAGTTTGGCTACCACCTCATGTTTACACCAAAGCCCTTGGGACCGCATCTGTTTATAGAAATGCAAGTAGTTTAGACCAAAAGGAAACTAAAAAAAAGGAAAACAGCACCGAGGTTGCAACCAGTCGCCGTCGCAAAATGAACACTGCTGCAAGCTTATGTTCACAAAAAATCTACCGGATTTTGACAGTTCGCTTCTTTTCACCAACTCACTCCAATCCTGTCAGCTCCCATATATCCTCAACTACAAAGCAACGGCTACTCCAGCACATCTACAAAAACATCAGGATAAAATTCCAACCACCACAAGCAGAAATGTTATTTAAAAAAGTAAAAGCTGATTTTCTTTCCTTTTTAAGATACAGTATTACATTTGCTGAGAAGTGCCCTGAAGTATACTTGCGTTTTAGATCCTACAGTAGGTACAAAAATATTGACGCCAGCATGGAACGTACCATCAGAGACTGATCGATGCTGTCGGGGAGATTAACAAAGCCGTTATAATGCAGCCCAAGAAAACACTCCTTTGCAATTACAGATAGATAACAGAAACCAAAGACAAATATTCAGCCTTTAGGACATTTTGTTTAAATCCCCGTTCATCGTTTTTGAGAAGATGCCTCCTTTTTGCCATATTAGTATTTTATTACTGCTACAATGAAAGCCTCTAGAAATACTCGAGAAGTCCTGACAGTACAATTCATACATCTAGTCAGAGCAGGAAACTGCTAAAGCTCACTTCAAAGAAACCCCAAACCCATCGGTTTAATACGGTCAACCCCTGACACAACCCACCATGGGCACGGGCGTGCCGGAGCTTGCACTAGCACGGCGCTGGGCAGCCACAGGAGTGAAAGAATACACAAGCTGAATCGTGCACGATGTTGCTGCCTCAGCAAAGAATCGGGGTCTTGATGCTGATAAGGCCCCGTATGCTTCATAACTAAAATAAATGACATTGATAAATTGATTAGAAAACTGAAAATAAATGGTTAGTGCTAGAAGTAGCGGTTTGATGTGCAGCAGATTAAAATAAGCGTTGTTTCCAAATTAGCACAGTTAACCTAAGATGGTCAGGAAAATAAAAACGTAGTTTACGTGATTAAAAGTATCATAAAAAAAAAGTAATCTGATTGAGAAACCTAACTACAGTTAAAACGGCTTTTCAACACCGCATCTCTACACAATCACATTACGGGCTTTTCAGGGCTTACGGGTTTCCCCCTCCTTTTTTTTTTTTTTTTTCTTTCTTTCTTCTTTTTGCACTAGAACAGCTCTCTTCTGTTTCATCGAACAGGTACTTAAGAGATTTTGTGCACAGGCCACATGGCAACTCAAATAGTTTTTCAATACAACATATTCTTGAAAAATACTTTAAGGAAGGATTCTTGTTGTACCATTTGGTGGTCTAATGTCTTCCTCACGCAGAGGACGCTCGTTTACCTCTGCCCTTCTGATGCCAGCATATGATTCAGATTTACACAGCACCAACCCCTCCGTTGACTGATGGTTTTGCCATGTCCCTAAGTCCTACAGGAGGTTTGCAGCTCCTCCATTCACAACTACAAGCCAAAGTGATCACAACTACATACTTCAGTTTGTAAATACAAGACCAAGGAAATCAGTACCTAGACCTAAAACTTCTCAGGATCCTAACTACAGGCAAAGCCCACCTCTGCAAGAACTGCTTTGCAGCTCGGTAATTCTCTTTGAGGGAAAACCCCAAATCACCCTCAAAGAGTTGGAAGAGCTGACTATACATAACCTTGAGAACATATTGTTACTAAATGAGTAGCATCTATAAATGCACATTACTGCAAACGTTCTCCACCGCTGAAGTTAAAGAAAACTTTGAAACGCAGCACACTGAGCTGTGTTCCACACATTCATCCTGCAAATTACAATTTATACGCTGAAATACAGCAGTTGTACGATCGCAGTTTCGCCTGCCTACAGACCCTTCATAGCTTTGTGACACCATCAAAACAGACAGACTTGGCCACTGCACAGAAAAAGACTTTGTCCGAGAGCTCAAGCAAACAGATGGAACGCATGGTAACGACGGAGTAATAATAATAAAAAGTCATTGTCTCCTTAAAAAACCAAACCAAACACAACAAAAACCTGACGGGGTTTACCAGAAGGAACATTACGCTGCTGACTGAGGTATGCGAGCTCTCCAGCATGGCATATCAGAAGCCGACGCGCGTGTTTACCTTGGACAGCTCAGCCGAGTTAAGGAAAGCCAAGTGTTGCACAAGAACAGAGATTCTTTGTGCCCCTGCGGGTAGCTCACCTCTGCATTTTCTCTCTCTGCTCCACAGTATTTCTCTCAAAGAATTAACGACACTGCACCATTATTTCGGCACGTTCAATGCAGTTACTCGCCTGGCCTGTGTCTGTTAAAAGAGTGACAACGGCCACAGCCGGGGGTACAGACGCTGCGATGGGGGGAGCGTTATTTGGCAGTATGGAAACCCATCGACCTGGTGCTGCGTCTGCCTTCATCAGAGGAAGATCATGGATGAAGCCTAAGTGACCAATTACTTGGCCTGGAAACGTGCAAATACAGGGACCAAACCCTGTTTTTGGGAAAGTAACAACAAAACCATCATCTAGAACTTGAAGTCAAAATTAACGCTTCTGTTTTGAGAGAAAATCACAATACTATGAGACTGACTAAAACGACTTTCAGCTGAAAGCATTAATCTCCGTGCTTGGAGGGCTCAGTCCTGATTTTGATGCATTTCTTTAATATCTTTCAGACATTCAAAAACACTATGACGTAGTCAGGAATTTCTTTTTTTATCAAATTATTTAATGAAAACATGCTGAAGATATTAGAAAACATTGTGACACTGTGTCATCATCATCAGCCTTCCTCATTTTTAAAACCATAGATTAGCATTCCCGATGCAACCAAGCTTTTAAATACTGTTTTGCACACTCTCTACATCGAACGATGACCTGTGAATGTACAGAGAGACATTTTGATCTCTTCTGCAGCCAGTAGGAAGTAGTAAATGAGTGACTGTCTCCTACCTAAGCACAAATTTTGTTAAGGGGATGCATGTGCCTGTAAACATAGGTTTTATACACACAAAAATACAAACTAGGCAGTTTTACTTGATTTTGATTTAATTTCACTGCAGTTAAATGGCCATCTATGGGCATCTATGCCATTACAGTATATTCAACTTGAAAAAAATTAAACTAAAACAGGATCTTCGTATTAAAAATATTCATGTTTAAAATATAAATACCGGCTTTTTACTTTACGTAGTTTTCAAGAACTCTAAAAAGCAACGCAGGCACACACAGTTCCGATAGCACCTAAAAGTCAGCAAGGAGACCCTGTCACGGCACCGTCACACAGACTGACAAAGCACTGAATTATGTACTTTGGAACACAGAAGATAAATTTTGTGTCACCGAAGACGACAGGTTATTACTGAAGATCCTCTTTGGAGAAGTGCTGTTAGTAGTAGCTCACCAAGACACCTTCTGCACGTTGCCTACATGGGGGGGGGTGGGGGGGCTTTGCATGCAGGAAAAGACTGTATAAGTAGTGCTGAAATTTTGCAGAACGCTTCCAAACATCACCATTAACCTGGTTTTTCTTCCCTGTTTTCACTCCAGTAACAGCGACATCAGCTCTCCAGGCAAAGGGATGGGTGAAGTCAGGGGCTGGCAGGCTTTTTTGAAGTTAAGGGGGGTTTTTTTGGGGGTGGGGGATGTCTTTTTTTTTTATTTTTTCAGGTAAGACTGCAGGGTCCATAAGAGGGAGCTCAAACACAGCTCTGGCTGAAATCTGTCAAAACTAAGTGACTTTAACAATATCTATTAAAAAAAAAACCAATCCTGGAAACCTGACAGCACCTCCAACTGAAAAAGAAGCACCTTTAAAATGCAGGTCACAAGCTACGCCCAAATTGTCTTTAAAATCTGACATTCTCCAGCAATTGAAGAGCCACACATGGAAGAGCTCAGCACTATGTTACCCTGCATGTTAATGTTTTGTTAAATACAATCTTCAAGCGCAGCGACAGCCTTGTATGACTAAATACATGCAACGCAGCAAGCATCACTGGGCTGTGTTACAACAGACATTGAGAGAGGGCCCTGGTAAACAACCCGTCCTTAAACCACAGAGATCAGGGCAGCTCTAAATTTTCATGCTTCACATAAAAAAAAAGAAAGCAGCAAAACCACAAGGAAAATACAGGAGCCAATGTCACACAGGGGGAAGAAAAACCCTCCCCCTCTTTTCACCCACTTTGTTACTAAGGGACTTGCAGAAATCTCTGGATTACAAACACGAAGGTCCCACTCAGAAGACAATTAAGCAGCTCCAGCGCTTCTATCGGCCACCCACCTCCACGATTCTTCGCAAGGTCTGTGTCTCCCAGAAAAGCTAACGGGCATTCTTGAATTTGCCAGCTGAAAGGCAGGACTTTGCTGCTCCTGAGAATAGGGGAACGCTTCTGAAACCAAAGCAATCTATTTTTCAAAGGAATTCTTTTCTTTCTTTTTTTTTTTCCCCCCTCCAACTGTATGGTGAGCGCAACAGAGAAAGAAGGAGTTAATATCATGCTCTGCTTTGTCCTGGGCAAGAAAGATGTATCATAATTTAAGAATCTCAGACCAAACAGCATAAACAGGTGGAAGATTACCAAGTCAGAAAGCAAGCTCAGAAACAGTGTGTGTATGCACAAGAAATGGTGGAACAGTAGTTCTCTGCCTCGGCTAGATCAGTAACTAACAATAAAACAGACAAGACGGTAAACATTGCAAAAAGACAATTACTAATAATGAAAAGGCAACAGAAATTTTGGGTTGCTTCCACAAACTGAGTAATGCATTTTCAAACTGACAGCAAAGTGCTGGTTGCCAAATGAAAATGAGAGCAAACAGCAAAGTTGTGCTTAACCCCTTTTTGCTTTTAGACTGCATTTTAAACACAGATGAAATCATGGAATTTAGAAGAAAAAGTCTACAAAGGAGACATTTTACTCAGCTATTTGGTCAGTGTTTCCATCACTTCAGTACCCAGAATCCTCAGACAACTTATTCATCTTGGGTCCTTTTCTCAGTACCAGGTTCTTGAAAATAAGATGGGTTTCCATCTGCAAAACCTGGATCAGGAACACTCAGATTTGGAAGAGACCGAATTAGGATTCCGATTTATCTTGCGGAAGGTGAATGCTAAGCGTAAGAGCTAACTGAAGGACAACTTGTAATTGCAGGCTTCAAGAACACCCAGCTCCGAGTGGGAGCCAAGGACTGACCACCAAACCCCAGGGCCCTGAGCTGCGCAGGCAGGCAGAGGTGCAAGAAACGAGACGACTCATTGCAAACATCTCTAAATTGTCCTCTCTGCTCTCAACTAACTCTAGCAGTGACTCTCTACAAAACATCAACAAATACTTTAGCTCGAAGCAAGCTTCGGCCTCACACCTTGCCAGGCGGGAGCTGACAGAAGCAGCACGCCTTTCTTTTACATCTGACCCGCAGCAGCACCAATTCAAAACAAACACTGACCCTATCCTGACACAGAGGAATAAAAGGGAACATTTCACTGCAGATCCAACTGTACGTTCTCTCGTTCCCGTTCCTGGGAGGGTTCAGCCACAAAGAAGATCGTAAATTTTCTTTCAACAGTTAAAAGAAAAACAATAAATACTGACACAACCAGGTGAGACAATAACCGTACAGAACCGCTCGGACATCCCTATACCTAAACCAGAAAAGGCATCTGGCGTCTGGAAAGCGCCTTCATTGCGCCCTTAATTTCGGCTGACGGGCTTTGCAGAGACATCGGGAGCCAGGGAGGGTTTGGAAGCGCAGCAATTTGTGCCTACGACAACTGGAGTGTAACAGGAACAACATTAGTGACACCCAGCCGCCAGCTCCTGCCCGGTCTCTGCGCGCCCACGGGTGCTCTGTGCCCGCAGGCCTCCGCAGCGGGGGAACCGCGGCCTGGGGCGGGCGCCTGCCCCGCCGCACCTGAGGGAGCAGGGGATGCTCCGTGGAGCCCGGCGGGAAGCGGCCCTGAGGGCGGCCGGGACCCCCCGGCCCAGGCCGGGCCTGGCTCGGTGTGAGGAACCGGGACCCTGCCCTCAGACCCTGGTGAAGTAACGGGGACCCCTCCCCTCAGCCCCCGGCCTGTCCCGTGGTGAGGCACCGGTACCCCCCTGCCACCCGTCCCCGGGGACAAAGGGGTGCCTCCACCCAGCCGGGCCCGCTCCGGCAGAGACGTGAGGGGGCTGCCTCCCCCCAAGCCCTGCCCCAGCGCCCCGCGGAACGCCCCCGCCGCCCCGGCCCGCCTGGCGGCAGGTGCCGCTCTTCG
>VWZZ01004988.1:46002-72206 GCA_013399095.1 Psophia crepitans
GGGGTTCGTCTGTCCCCGCTGCGCACTCACACAGGAGACTCCTGCAGCGGGAGGTAGATCCCAAAGCTAAAACGTCAGGTATCTTTTAACCAGCGAGTTTTTTAAAAAAACCCTCGATTTTACGCGCTTTTTTTTGCGTCTAAAGTTACTGAGGCGCTAGTTGGCCTGTTGCAGAGGGGTCTGTCGCTCCTGCGGAAAACACCCCGCAGAATTCCCGAACAGACCCGTTGTCCCAGCACCTCCCGGGGCCGGCTGGGCCCTGCTGGGGCACAAGGTGAAACAGGCCCCCGGCTCCTGTTCCTCCCCTGCAGCAGGGAAAGAACGGGAGAGGGAAACAAGCTACCGGTTCCTTAGCAGCTCTTCAGATAAGCAACAGTTCCTACTGGGCGATTGCTGCCTCTTCCTGCAGGGTGAGATGGGAAGCTGCAAGCCAGGCAGTAACTGTACGTCAGAAATGTAGTTCTGCGACACCAAGTGAAGGCAGTATTTCTGGAAAAGGTTTAGGAATTGGGAAAGTCTCCCGTTTTCCTGGGCTGTGGTGCACAGTGAGCAGAAGATGCTACCGCAGCGACGTGGAACAAGACAGCGCGGTCATCCCACGTGAGCACGTCTTCGCTGCCAAACTCGCTCCCTCTCCCGTGGCGTTCTGCATACGCAGGCTTCTTCCCGGTGAACCCCAACTCTGCGTCAACACCACCAGAGACTCGTTTCCTCTCCCCGAGGCGCCGGGACCTTGGCCGACACAGCCGGTGATGTGCGTGGGATGCAGTGTGTCCGTCACGGGGACGGGATGACAGGCAGAGATGACCCTGCTGGGATGGGAGCGAGCAGTTCTAGGGAGCACAGCCGTTTCGAAACACGAGCTTAGGCTGCTAAGCCATTGATTCCAGCTGTCTTAACATCAGATCGGTGCAAAGCACTGTGATATGCAGGACACACGCATTAGGCAGTAATAAATCCTGACAGTACTGTTTCCCGACACCCACGCCTTGCCCTTTACGCTTTCGTTTTTACAAAGTGACAGAGATGAAGCGGACACTCTCCTTTTCTGGTGCTTACTCCAGTAACCAAATCCTGTCATGGTTGAACTACCAGATCAAAGAAATTAAACCGCTCTCACTTCCACTACAGATCACCTTTGTGGCCTTGGTTTAGTCAGTTTACCAGTCATTTATAAGCATTTCCTGCCCACGTAAGAGATTATAATTATCCACCGCTGCAAGGCTGTTCAAGATGGATGGATGAAATTCAGTTCAGCAACTGTCAGGATTAGTGTTAGCTACAAAGTCACGTCCCACCCTAAATTTTAGTTGCCAACTTGCACTTAGAAGTTTATAACGTGGTTTGAGATACCATCGCAGAAACACAGAGCTGGGACTTAAAAGATCATCCAGGCCCTGGCAGGATCAGCCCTTCCTCTGTCATTCCTGACAGATGTTAAGTCTAACCACTTCTTGCATTTTTCACCAGGAATAAACAGCCGGCACGCATAGTCAGTTAAATGCCCTCTAGCTGTGTACATGAACAGCATATGACCTACAAAATTGGCCTGTCATGCTAAAAGCATATAAATCATAAAGATTTAACACTAAGATACCTATTATCCACGTTGTTTTTGCTTGAGAAGCGAGACAATGATAAATAATTGGTCGAGTTACCCTGCATTTAATACCATAGGTGGTAATATCAAACATCGAGAGACCCAGCTGCCACTCTGCCTCTTGTATAGCACCAAGAGATTAAGTGCCTGAGATGAAACTTGATAAATTTTCCCCTCTTGGATCTCCCGAGATTGAAGAGAGTGAAATCTCCCTTCCAACGGCTGCTCCTGGCTCGAGGTTGGCAGGGAAGGAATGCAGATGGCCAGGGAGGTGGGGGGGTTACAACTTCCTCCCTTTTCTTATTGTTTCGCCTGTACAGCTTTATCAGATTGAATTCCAGTGTGCAAGCTGGACCCTGCTTCTGTTCTAAAATTCTCCCGTTTTAAAACAGTCACAAAGGTAACAAACTTCTCCTCCATACAACATTTGTGTTTGCAGAGTTGCTTCTGGAATTTCTCACCCACTCAGGGCTCCACGTTTTGGGGTGTGGGTGGATCTGAATGGCTGCGAAGTGCATGACCTAGCAGACAATGTAAATCTTGACTGCATTAAGGCATTGGCAAGGAGACATTTGAGACGGGTGCCAGGATTCCTCCTTCCTCCCCTGAAGGAGATATGCCATGCCTTTGACAAAATGATGAGCTCATACCATAAGTATTATTTATGTCTCCTGCCGTCTTCACCTTGAGCACATATGGGGCCATGTGAGAACAACTTGATCTCACTAGAAAGCTGCAATGGGATCCCCAGAGACAGCAGTTCTATCTCCCCAGCCTTCCAGACGCGTTATTAAAGTTTCTTGTAACTGAGAATCAGGGCTTTGCTCTGAAGCAAACAAAGAGTCATTGGAGAACCAGGCTGTTGTGTACACATCTGCTTTTGCTGCAAACAAAGTCCTTACTGAGCAACCTGCAGCTTCTTGGAGCAGATGCAGCCGAGTGCACGCGGGTTGCGGGGAGGAGGTTGTGTTTACTTATCGCTTGTTTGCTATCCTCCAGGTCCTCTGGAATTGCTCTGGCAGACGAGATCCAGCTACTTCCCTGTTCTCCCTTAGAGGCTTCAGAGGAAGGTGTGAGGTTGAACAACTTGCACAACAGCAGACAGCAGGAGATTGCGCCTTGATCCACAAATAAGCTGACATTTTTTTGCCTACAGACACAAAGATTTTGATCTCTCACACTTCCTACTTAATGTTCCTGTTGACGTTCCCATTATCCTCAGAGAAGAATATCCTGTGAAGTCCACGGAGCCCCTAGTTCCAATGCTATTTTGAACTGAGCTCCAAATGCTTTCAGGGGGAAAACATTCTTTCATTTCACTTGGAATTTGTGACTGTATTTCTTTAATTGAAGATACCCTTGTTTCCAGAGGGCAGGCAAAAGCACCTGAGTTACCCTCTGCTCATCAAAGCAGCTCACAGTCACACAGAATGCTGGGTTCTGCCCTCTATACCAATATTCCCTTGTCATCCTTCCAGTTTCGTTTCCCTACCATTCCCTTTAAATTCTAAAATGACAGAAAGCAAGCAAACACCGATCTGCTGCAGGATATTATTCCCATTTCTACAAGTTGTATCTTCTGGTGCTCTGAAATACTTTGGCAACCACACGGAGGATTCTGTTACGGTTATTTTTCCCAGAATCAAGGCTTGGCTTCATGCCCCACCAAAGCAAGACGTATTCCCATGATGCTCAGGTGATGCGGTGAGCTGGTGAAGCAGCCGCCGCTCTGTGTCTTTCCAAAGATAATGCCTGAACGCTAGGCAGAGTATTCTGTGCAGGTAAATTCACAGTCAGCACCAGAAAGGGAGGCACCAGTAAGAATCGTGCACTTTATTGAAACAAACAGGAAACTGGGAAATACTTTTTTACCACTAAGAGATGACACCATTGCAAATCAAACTGTAGATCAGGCAGAGAAGCACGGCAAAGAGCAAGATGTCTCCTTCCATAGCCTTCTGTCAAATCAAAGTTCAGAGAATTTGGTGATATTCTATGCAGAACGCAGCAGAAAATACTTTCTTTTTAAGTCTCATGGTTCAGCTCTAGAGACATGTGCTAGAAGGGTGAGAAAAAACAGATTTAAAATCCAAAAGTTATTTGCAGACGTTTCCTGAGCACTCGGGTATAATAAAAGAGCAACAATCCCTGGTGTGAAACCACACAACTTCTGGGACGGAGCCGTTCCCTTTGCCCGACACACACCGATTTCACTCGCACACCAAAGGGACAAGGGGTACAGAGGCAGCACAGGTTGCGTCTCTCCGAGGACGGCTTTGCTGGGGCAGGAGCAGCGGTGCGCCCTACCAGCAATTCATTTCTTCTACAATGCAGTCGTACTTTGTGGCTACAAAACGGTTTGCAGGCACAAGTGCCTCCTTTCTCCCTCCCTCTTCCTGCTACCGTAGCAAAACAAGCTGCGTTGATAAACCTGCCGGACGGGACAGTTCAGCAGGGGGGAAATTAATTTTATTTTTCAGGGACAGTGGCAGATTTCTCGTGCAAAGTCTGTAGTGCAGATCTGGCTGTAGCCATTTTAAGGCTGCAGCTCAGCTGAGCACATCAGTACATGGCAACTTCAAACACGCGGTTATACCCTATTTCAGCAAAATACCTACGTGTATGTTTAACCGCAAACTCTACACTGGACTGGAACACCATGTGAAGTGCCTCACAGACCGGGTGCTTTGCGCCACTTGAAGCCTCTGGGCTTTGCAGCTGAAGGATCCGGCACCTCCAGAAAAGTGCATTTCTAAGAAGTTCCTTTTGGGCCTCTTGGATAGCAGCAGCGAGTCATTCCCTCAAACTCTAATTGGTGTCCTGAAAAAGCCTCAGAAGGAATGTAACAACTTGTTTTTCACTGTGAGAATGGGAGGTTCTCCACTGCATGCTATGAGCCTTCAGCTGAAAACCTGCCGAACATCTGGCCTGGGATCAAGGTTTGCTTTGATGGTCGTTCACGGTACAACGGGTGGACACGTTTCTACAACGGGTGGATGCTTACTACCAAGAAAAGCAGGAAGGACAGAGTCCTCCTTCCTTCCTCCTCTTAGCCCCAGCGTAACTGCAACAGCTGCAGTCCAACAGAACGCACCAGGCTTCCCAAAAGACTGATACCACGAGGAAAAGCCTCAAGCATGGAGCAGCCCCATAAAAGCAGAGGAAGGTTGCAAGAAGCACGGGACAGCTGCCCTAGCCTGCACAACTCATGGGCAAACACACGCGTGCTTGCACATGGACAGCATCTCTACTCATCCAAGGACTAAACCTGATCCCCCCTTCTGTGGGACATGCTCTGATTTTCTTCCTAAGAAACAGCCAGCACATGCTTTTGGCATAAAGAAGCTTTCATCACGTGAGAACCCTGAAGCATGCAAAATTAAGGCATGTTAACAGCACCACAAGGCAAATTTCTCTCTTCCAAACCTCGGTGAAATTCATACATTCCTTCCAAATCCAGTTGTAAACCACTGTCCTTAAGGCATTAATACTGAACGAAAGTATTGACACTGCCAAAGAGTAAATCTGCATCTGTAAGGAGGATCACGTGTTTATACAAGACCCCAGGCCACGGTGAGGGGAAAAAAAAAAGGATGCATTTAAAGCTAATAATTGGAATCTTTGTAGGGAGACACAGATTAGCAGCCTGATTACAAACATACACGTAAAATACTTTTTAGTACATTTTTCAAAGCATTGTGACTGGAAGATACACATCAAAAATATTAAACTCGGCTACAAGGATAAATGCTGCTCTAGGTACTGCGGTGTTAATGTAGTGCGGCTCCAGTGACTTCAAAGGGATCGCTCCAGATACAGAGCAGTGTAGCCAGAAGCAGACTGGCTGGTAGCCTGCATAAACAAGCAAAAAAAAATTTCATTTTTTAAGAAGCCATACAAACCAGTTCTAGCTAATTACGTGACAGGGGCCTGGGTGTGAAATAGCAATTGCAAAGCCTCAGGGACCGAGCCAAGAACCTTTGATTTGCTCTCTACAGCTTATAAAACCTTCTGAAAACTTTTTCTCTCACAGCTTTTCTATTTTCCGTTGCAAACTGCGCACACTACTCCACCGCTGCCCTCCTGCAGGCCCCCACTGTCGCTCTCCACTAAGTCTTTACCCTTCGTCTTAACAATCTGAGGCTTATTTCAGGTTGCACAGCTAAACCAGCAGCTGTTTCCAAGCAGAAAGCACATTTCATGTTCATTTTATGGAACATTCGATGTTGGAGCAGTTGAAATACCCACCCCACAAATAAATTTTAAAACTGCTCTGTGAAACTCCCTAAAGTCGAAATATTAAACTGAAAAGTGCCAAACTTGTGTTACTGAAACTCAGTTATTAGTTTGGAATGAGAAACAAAAGTTCTGGAGTCTGTGGGATGATACTGTGCCTACTCGCTATTAAAATGCGGAGCAGAATCTAAGCTGTCTCTGTAAAAAATCAGTTGAAGGGAGAGATGTCTATATGAGATATATATATGCTCCCAGGTGAAATTCAAGATAGCTGAGCCCTCTTAGAAAGGCAACGCTAGCCGGCTCTGCTCCCTCACTCGCCTGACATGCCAACGCACCCTGGCTAGACTGTAAATTTATTCAGCCACATTAACTTTTCCTGGTCCTCAAGTCACAAGTGATGAAATCCCATTCATTTATGCAAGCAACTGGAAGATTTATTGTAAATAAAGTTCTGCACATTACACAACTGGCTAAAAATCATAATTAGAGTTGCACTGGGAAACATGTTTTATTTATTCTGACAGTAGTCTGGCTTCAATAATCCTAGCATGATAAATGTCCCTCAAGTTTGCAGAGTTTCAGCAACTAAAGACCTTATCACAGACGTGGAAGTGGAAACGTCTGACGAGGTTTGATGTGGCTTACAAGAGGTCCCGAGCAGTTCTGTTGCATAGCATCGTTTTAAATCAGCACCAGGGTACTAAGAGCTGGTGGGAGTTCCTTCATTCGTTGTAAATCAAAGAAATGAAAATTTCCGCTGCCATTAAACTTCCAAGACCTCGGTACGAAAGCGAGGACACGTCTGCGCGAATTAGCGAGGTTCTAGGATAGGGAGAAATGACAGTCGGCTTGCTGAGCCAGCAGACCCTCTGGAAAAGGGTCAGTGACACCATTAATAGGATGCAGACATTCCCAATCTCCAGCCATTCTGCGCCCTGCCAAGAGTTCTAGTGCTTTCTTTCTTTATAGTTTTAAGTACAATTTCAGGCCCATAAAACATCAGAGAAGACAGAAGCTATTATCCTGGCCATGACAGGAGCCCCTAATGGGACGTGCCTACTCTGCAAATACCTAGAACTAACGATGCTGTGCTTTTACTGTTCCCCATCTGTTCAAGGGTATTTTAAAATGCACCAAATCAGTTTTACCCCTATAACGTTTATTGCTGCTCTGAGACTAATAAATGACTCCGAGCGCAATCAAACATTTATCTGGCTTTGCTCATTCTTGAGGAGGAGAGGAGCCCAGGCCACTTGCTTTTCATGCGGGGCATCCTGCGAAGCGTTTTCTCCAACCCACGGAGCGCGATCACTTAGATATTTATGTGAAGACCCTCATCTAGCAGTCAAGTCGTTGCAATACCTCAGAAGAATCAAACCAGTTTATTTTCAGAATAACAGACAGGTTGTGGACAGAACAGCCCAGAGCCACAACTGCATACTTCACAGGGATAAAACAAACGTCATTATCAATACGGATGAGATGCACTTCCATAGGTATTTCAGCTAAATTTAGAACAGCTAGAATATTTCTAGCTAACGTTATGAAAAATAATTATTTATATAAAAAGAAGAGTCCGGTAACAAAGAGGTGGTGCACAGCAGTGCTTTGTCACAAGCCTCAGTGAAAGCATCTGGAAACCTTTCCCAGGTTCCTTTTTTCCAAGAATTTTTCTTTTTTCACCCCCTCTGACACGCGCACGTACCTTAGAAGCTTGAAGTGAAAAATAAAGCACGGTTTCCTTAGGAAGAGATGCCAACTGTGGTCATCGCACTGGTTCTCCAGTCATCTGACGTAGTGTGGCTTATGAGCACTACGGCTGCACGTTCAGAAAAACTCAGTTATTAGAGAATGCCGAAACCATGAATTCCTGCCACAGAAATGCTTTTGGTAGGGAAATGTAAATAAAATAGGGAAAAATGCTGAAGTATTTTAGGAAGGCGATGATGAAGGCAGACAGGCTCATAAGAGGATCAATGCTATTTGCAAATAGGGAAGCTAGTAACCTTCCATTTGTTACTAAGAAAGTACCCTTTTCATAAACATATGGAAGCATTAAAAAAAGAAAATCCATTATTTTGTAACTTTGAAGCTTGTATCGAGTTACATTTCATCCTTTCAAAATGCGCTTGTTATCTGCCAAGACTGCTTTGCAGTGTTTCTAGCTTCTATGCCAGACCAAATGAACAGAGAATGGAGTGAATTAACTGCCTAAGAGCTAGAAAGCGGAGCTTGCCCACTGACTTTAGCATATTATACAACAACAAACTTTTCATTGATTTATTATTGGCAAACCAGCAAATAGATAGGAACAGATGAAACGATGCATCATTTTATCTAGAACTGAGAATGCAGGGCTTAACTAAGGAGCACGTGCCCTCACCGTAACATACCCAAAGGTGCTTTGATTTTATTAATAGAGAAAAACATCTTTAAGTGAATCTGAGGTATGGAGCTCATGCTTTCCACAGACCTGCTCCGTGATTCATTAGCAGAACAGACATTACATATTGTCTCTAAAGGTTACAGCACAGTATTTATGTAACAGCAGAATGCAAGTTTCTCTAAAAGAAGACTGCATACATCAAAATCAAACTTCTACAGGTACAAAACAAAGCCCTTGAAACAGAATACCTGATAAAAGGAGAAACCTTCAATTCATTAATCAGTCAAATTAATTAGAAAAAATGGCTTGGAGGAAAGGAAAGTTCAGGAAGTAACAGTATTCTGTGCAGTAAACAGGGATTTTACAAAAATGGCAGAGTCATCTTAAAATGAATCTCTTCATTTAAAATGCCCACTGGCAACAACAACAAAAAAACCCAATCCACTTTGACTTCCGTCATATCACGATGCCGAGTATCTTATTTACACGTCAAGGGAAGAAACCTTCAAGCGTATGAACAAGTAGCACCCGCTTCCTTCATGGTACGCGAAGGGTTTGGATGAGCAAGTATTGGCGGAGCGATGGGAAAGGCAAAGGTCCTACCCAGGAACTCCGGGTGCTCTCTGCTTTAGTGGCTCAGCCCAGAGGAACTGCTGCCGAGCTCTTATTGCCAGTAAAGCCAAAGAAATGTTTGGCAGTTATTAAAAAAAAAAAATTATCATGCCCGTTTATATGTAATCAAGCTATCAACATGGCTTTAGTGTTGCAAACTCTGGATGCCCCAATTAAGGGAGGATTTCTGAACTCCAGTATCATGCTGCGATCTGGAGGGGGTGAGGAAGGGATCTGGAATTGCAGCGTAATCCAAGCAATGAAGAACCAACGGAGACCAGAGGTGCACAGGGATAAGCGTTCCCCTTTTAGGAGGGGGGGAGGAAAAAACAAGTCACCTTTGAAAAGCAAGAATATGCTTTCATAATCCAAGCACCTGAGCTCTTCTAGCTCCCACTGTCCCTTTATTGCTTCTGGAGGTCAGTATGTTATACAGGTTTTGGTTTTTTTGTTTGCTAAAAAACAACAAAGCAACTTACAATGATTTTTGGAGCTATTGATAAAAATCACACCTGAACTCTTTGAAACAGACCACAGTACTTCGTTACTCCTGAGCTGTCAATGTTTGCAATACGTAACAGTGTTTAAAAAATGAAAAGTTGGCAAAATGCACCCCCCCCATCAAAAGAACGAAAAAAAGAGGAAAGCTTTTTCCAGCTGTAACATCTGTTAAGTCTAACTAGCTGACAAGTGCTTCCGATGAAACGCGCTTGCCAGGACACTACATAAGAGGAGGAGGGACTTTATGGAGGAGGGAACACAAGCTATTTTTCTCCTTCCCTCACCCACAAAATGCACAATACCATTTGCAAACAACAAAGAAACAACACGGCATCCTGATAACATGCAACACGAGGTGATTCCACGGGCCAACGCCGTCGCGCGTAGTTATCTCTGGGTCGTTACCTGCGGCAGTATAACAGGAGCGCACGCTATGCCAGCAAAAGATTCTGGAAAATGCAGGTCCCTTTCCCATTCATCAGTTTCTGTGTTATACACCTGCACAATGCTTGTGACATTGTTCAGATGCCAATTGTACCCTCCTACAATATAAATCTTTTTTTCTAGTAAACAACAGCCAGCTTCCGACTGACCTGCGCGCATAGGGCTCACCGTTGTCCATTGGTCTGTTTCAGGCATGTAATATTCCACCGCCAAAACATCAAAGCAACGGTCAACGTGGTCCATGCGGCCTCCCAGAGCGTAAATCCTGTTATTGGCACTGACCATGGCATGCAGAACTCTGGGTTCGTTCATTGGGGTTTTAAACTCCCACTGATCCACGGCGGGGTCGTAACAGTGCAGGGCTTTTTTGTCTTCCACTGAAATGCCATACCCACCTGATATGTACAATTTGTCTCCCACTGTGGCTCCGGCATGCCCCCACGTCCTGCGTTTCAGGGAGCACACGTAAGTCCACTCGTTATTTTTAGGGCAATACTTCTCTACAGAGGCCAAGCTCCCTGACCGGTTCCTCCCACCGGTGGCATACACCATGCCGTGGAGGACATTGAGTTGGAACTGGATCCTGCTCTCCTGCATGGCCTGGATGCGCAGCCACTGGTTCAGGTGCGGATCATACCGGTAGCAGATATCCACAGCTCCCTCGCCGCTCCGGTACTGCAGGTGCTGCCCTCCTACGATATAGACAAAGTTGTCGAGCACGGCCACACAGGAGTGGCTGCTGCCCACCTCCATTTCCGTCAGCTCCTTAAACTGGCGCACGCTGGCGTCCGGCAGGTAGTAGACTTTGCAGCTCACAGTGCGGTCGTTATCGGTGTAGGGGGTGCCGCCGAAGGTGATGAGGGACAGGACGTCCGAGCGGATGGTGGTCCGAGGGGATTGCATCTCGTGCTGACGAAAGGGCAGGATCTGGTAATTGAACGCCTCCAGCAAATACTGCCGGCACAAGACATCTTCCACCATGATGTCCAAGGTCTGGACGCTGTCCACCAGCTCCGAGGACTTCATCAGCGGGAAGCGGATGTGGCAGAGGACCTGGCTGGCATTGGCGCGGCGGGTCGGGTCATATTGCAGCCAGCGGACAGCAGCACGGAAGAGGTCTATTTCGCTGCAGCTTTTCAGCTTATTGCTCTGCAAGAAGAAAACAAGGCGCTCCAGCGGCAGGTGGAGGAAATCCTCTTCCTCGGAGATCTGGAGGAAATGCCTAAAAGTGAATGCATCTACTGATTCCTTCAAGGATGCAAGGCTAAAGGTGGTGGCCATCTGCCCGATATTGAGACACGTTTCCACGCTCATGGCAGACTTCAGAAATTCTTCGCAGAGCTCCACGACAGGCACCATCTGGAGGAAGACAGCAGCTCCCAGCACATCCTGAATACAGTCAAGATCAAGAGTCACTTCAGCACTGTACGCGAAGTCTATTATGTGTTTCAGTCCTTTTGCAGATACACCTTTCAGTTCGATCACATCTTGGCTGGCTTCTCTCATCCCACCTGTGAACATTGCCCTGGAGGTCAAGAACACAAACAAAAATTTTCCCCCCTTTTAAATACATGTAAAATGATGTATCACTTCAGAGTTTTATTTTTTTAAACATACTGATTCTCTTAGGGAGGATGGGGAAGGGGGGGAAATAAATCAAGGCTAAACCTCTAAAAGACAGGAGAAATTAGAGTATGCAACAACTTACATAAAGCTTGCATAAACAGTGCATGGAGAAGTAATATTCAGCTATCAGAAAGTTAAGTTTTTCAGTCTGGCAGCATAAGTAAGAGTGATCCACAGGACAAAGCTTCAAGAAGTAGGTAGAGCTACCAGAGCAGGGAACGTACTACACTGGACACCGATGAATCCATGATACTCAGCAACCGAAGGATACAATGGGATCTGCACCAGCAGAGATCGGTAACCAGACCCTAAAGAGTTAAAGTACGCAGGAAGGAAGAATACACTTCGGAAAAAACCTGTGTTGAGGAGGTCTGCAATCCTCGGAGCTTGCCTGCAGCACTGCCTTTAGACAAAGATTTCAGCCCGTTATATCCTAGGCTAGCTATGAACCGGCTTAAATATTGCAGATGCAACACATCCTAGGAACAGCTTTGGTAAACACAACAGAACCTCCCCTCCAAGGTTCATCCCCAACGCCTTAAGAAAATAGGAGTTGCAGCCACTTCAGAAAGCGTCTGTCATGTCGCAGTATGACGGCAGGGGGCTAACAGGCAATCAAAAAAAAAAAAAAAAAAAGGAAAAGATTTGGTTACAGCACAGCTGCAAGCACATCAGTTGACCAGGCCACGCAGAGCTTAGGCCCTAGATCACCTCCTTGGGAGGCTTCTAAATTCCACAGGAAGCACACACCACGCCAAGGACTGCGCACAGACATCTCGTAAACCGCTCTTCTAGAGCGGTGCTGCATTTCCCAGCTACGGGGCCGGTGGGCGTGCTGGGGACGTAACGGCACATTTGGGTTTTTTTAATACGTTTACATTAAATTTCAGCAGCTTTTGTTACATATGGGTAGCTCGGGGGCAAAGGTTTGCGCTCTGTGTAGTATTGAACAAGCAGTAGCAGAGCAGTTCTGGGGAAACCGAAGTCAAAACAGGTTGCTGGAAGAACCGTGACATGGAGTTTCAGCCTTCGCTGCCGTCGTACGCACACCCCAGCAAGGCGACAGCCCGTCACACAAATGACCTTTGAAATTGCTGGCAGCTGCCTGCATATTTTGGGCAGGTTTTTCCACCATTGATAACCTACTCTTTTTCCATGGGAATGGTAAATTGGTGGTGAAGGTATGGTGTCATTAGAGCTGCCTCAGGAAGCTGCAGTGACTCTAAGGTGCAACAAAAAATGCTGAACAGACCCTGCTCTTCTGCATCAACACAGGAATAAAGGAATATCTTGGGAACACTGTCAAAAGACAGGAGTTCCAAGTTTCCTGTCCAAACCAGGCTAGAAAACCTGCTGCCGTCCAGCATAAACCCAAGAAATCCTAAATGACCTAAATAAGGAAATATCTGCATATGAAATCAGCTTTCTGTTACCGAGTGACCAGCAGTACTGTTCGCAATTATTTGTCCATACAGCAGATGAGAGCATTCTGCTAAAATCCCCCTGCATATCCCATGTCACAGACCAGCGCGCTGCCCTGA
The DNA here is from genome assembly GCA_013399095.1 of Psophia crepitans. Classification (NCBI taxonomy): domain Eukaryota; kingdom Metazoa; phylum Chordata; class Aves; order Gruiformes; family Psophiidae; genus Psophia; species Psophia crepitans. The sequence continues at coordinate 58,952 of VWZZ01004988.1, forward strand.
TCCCCTGCCCCAGAGGATACGCAGACATGTGTGTACTCGTGCATTAGCTACACAGAGCTGAACGTGCATGAGGAAAGAAAAGCCTTATTGTTGCCATGATGAAGACAAATCATCAGATAGAATGCAATTCCTTTAAAGGGTGTCACGGTTCTAAACTGCTGATTATATAAATGCCTCAGTTTCACTCTTTTCCCTCCCCCCTTCTGCATAAAACCAGAGTATTTTCAAGAGCCTGATTATTCTGCCATTGTTCCCCAGGACAACCTTCCTTAGCACCACAGAACTTGTAACAAGAAACCTACTCAGCAATTATATTCCGACAGTGAAAACACACTAGCAGTGGCACTGCATACAGCATTTATGAATACAAATAGTGCTATTAGCATTTGGTGGGAGATCAGCTCCATCATTAATTGCATGCCTGTTAGGGAGAGTGATAAGGTCGGGAGGTTTATGTTACCAAAGGGAGAGAGGGGGGGACAGCCTAGAAAATTTGTGCGTACATAAGACAGACATCATCGGAGCAGGTGGAGAAGTGGGCGAAGGGAGCCAGGAGATATGCCAAGGGACACTAAAGTCCCTTGCTCTTGGTCACCTGCTCAGCAAACCAGTCTGCTCAAGTCAGGAAGGAACCCACACAGCAAGGGACTGCAAACCCCCTTGAACAGCCCATCTCCACCCTCCCTCGCTGAGGCCTGCGGTCTGGAACAACCCCCAGGAGTCCTCTTCTGTGGTTCTGAGCCTCCCTACATCCCTCACCTCCAGCACGCCCCTCACTTGTCGCTGCCACTGGTGCTGCCAGAAAAGATCCCTAACTCAAAGGAGAAGTCATTCCAAGTCAGAGAACCATTACAAAGGAGTCTGACAGAGGCGAGATGGATGAATACATAGTCCCACTTAAGATTGAATTTCCTGCTCTGCAATTGGCTCACTCTGCATTAATTTGGCTGAGAAAACTCATCTCCACGCTTCAGTTTTCTACCCACACACGATGGGACAATTCTCCCCAATCTCCTGGGGGTTTGGGGAACGCACACACACAACAGGTTTCACACTCTTCAGCCTGTGAACAGTAAGCACTATAGACAGATCAGTGGTATTTAAAGATAACATGAGTGTATTTACAACGGGCACCATCGATCAATGGGATGACTCATTCCAGAGCCCTCCCTGCCACTTCGCAATCAGCTCAAGCAGCTTCAGGGCAAACTCCTGTTTCCTGCAGCAGGCAGAGCACCTACCCACACTGCCCAGGTGGGTTCAAGACCTGGGCTTGAACTTGTGTCTTGGCCCAGCGGCTGCAGTCACACAAACCTCCTCTGCGTGCAGAGGGACTGACTCCAAGCCTCTACATGCCTGCAGGTAATCCCACCGAGGTCCGTGGGGCAAGCTGTACCTCCAGAGGGTTGTGCGTAGGTGTGATTTTGGGGTGTGATGGGGAGGTCGGGGTGGGGGAGGATGGGGAAACAGAAAACCGATGGGAAAGGTAAAAATGCCTGCTTCCCTATCAGATTCTCACCTGAAATAGTCACTGCAGGCAGCCAAGACAACTTTATGAACCTGAAACACTTCATTATTTATAGTGAGGATGACATCAAGCAGCTGAGCCTGAGCTCGGAGCGAGGCCAGTCCCTGCAGTAGAGTGGTGCTGTGGCCAGGAGCAGAGAACGTGCATTTCAGGGTGCTGTTCTTGTCAGCCATGCTAAAAACAGAACAAGAGAGACAGGCTGGTTTTAAATTAAAACAATATGTGGTATACCTACAGAGCATGCTGGGGAAGATGCTGTAACATGAAGCAGTTTGAGCGCAAATTCCCAGCTCAACCGCCACACAGAACATCATGACATCAGTACCTCAGTTGTATTCCCTTCTCCCAGTACAAAAGAGACTTCCAACGTTTTAAATTATACTTTCGCATTACTGACAACCCATCACGCTGCAGCGCACACGGGCTTCAGAGACCATGCAAACATCAGCTATTGTGGCCAAAAGCTCCAACGAACATTGGTGTCCCCACACTACAACTACCCCAGAGTCCACCCTGACCTTGACTTCAACCACGAGACTGAATCACAGTTGCTTATTCTTCTCACCACCTATCCTGCCTGCAGCTGTTAGATACTCTGTACCGTCCAAGGATGGCCCCGCTAGCCCTATTTGATCCTTTCCTTATGCCTGACCCTCATGAGAAGAGCAAAAGCAAAATATTACATAGGACTGGCTGCTCTAAATAAGGTCAGCTGTCTGAACTGCACGGTAAACAGTCCCCTCCCAGTGTAAATATTTCCTTGGTTTTCCCAATGCCTCTCGCACATGTTCCCCAGCGCGGAGAGCATCATTCGGAGACTCGCTTGGCCTCAGATGCACTTGTCAGTGAGAACGCTGCATTCGGAGATGAACCTCAGCGGTATCTCTGCACAAGTGGAAAAGGCTATTAGATGCTCTGTGCTCCTCTGAAAATAACTACAATTATGCTGCAGGTTTCCCAAGCAAGGCAATAGTGGGCCAGCATGCCCTGCCCACCGAACGGGGTCCACTCAGGCCAACAGAAACATGCAATCCTAAATGCATTTGCAAATTTAATCCAACTCTGAACTACTTTTCAGGATCAAGATCAGAGTCCTTCTGGGTAGAAAACATGCACAAAACCCAGTATTCAGGATGAGGCTTATGTTTACCGAAGCATCCTGCTATCTGGCCTCTGCTTTTTAAGAAATATTTTATGGAAGCATGACATAATAAAAATCCCAAGCAGATCACACCGAATCTGGAAAGCTGCATTACTCGCTCCCAAGTCCGCAGTGGGAGAGCGCACTTAGTACTGTGCTTAAAGGGTATTACTATTATTACTGTTTAGGTAGAATAAACCAACAAAGCCAAAAATAAATAGTACAGAGACTAGGTCCCAGTGTGCTGGGGGCTGTATTATCCCAACCTTTGCTACCAACTGTCCCTAAGAGTTCACGGCCTAAACAACAACAGAAGCCACACACAATGGACGAAGCAAGTAGACAAGGTCAGAGAAGAGTCAGGGAGATGGGATAACAAAAACGGGGATGTAAACAATCGTCAAACAATAAGGAACAATGGTCAGGACTTGCTACTTGCCTAACTTATCGGATTGCAATTTCCTGCTAGCTTTACAGAAGAGGCGAGTTAGGGGAAATCTGCGATGCTCATCAGAGCACTGAGAGGGAAGCTGCTTTGTGCGAGTAGCTCTACAGCTCTTTGGGATGCTGCAGGATGCAGATATCCAATCCTTGCAGTCTGTTTCAAAACTTCTCAGGCTTGGGAACGCGCCTCAAAATTCATAGGAGTTCCTACTGGGACGGCTGATACCGGTCAGTTGTGCTTCTTGTAGCACAGATCTGAAATTCCTACCTAAAGTCAAAGCATACTAAAAAGTCTTAGTTCAGAGAGCGGAGTCCAGCTACAACATCCTTTCTATAATAAGAAGGATTAGCAAAAAGTCAGTTGCTGACAAGACCTTTATCCATTACTCCGCGAGCCAAGAAACGTCTATCCACTCCAGCTCTTCCCATGGCGAAAGAGGAAGGAGATTGGAGGGAGCGAGTACATGAATATTCATCACGTCAAACTCATTTACTCTCCTCTCTGGAACAATGGCTTTGATTCGCGGGAGGAAACTCGAGCATAAGCAAGGAAATGGTCTTGCCTCTGAACACCGTACCCTTCGCCGAGCAAACCCATTTTGCTTCACGCTGGACAGGTAAAACACCCACAGAGAGCTCCGGCGGCTCATCTGGGAGATGGTAACTCCTGAGTTTACCGTAACTTCGTTAGACTCGATCTCCTGCAGGGTTCTTCTCATGGGAATTTTCTTCAGCCTTTTTTTTTTTTTCATACCAATTTTACGTATTCCTCCTCCCAGCCTGAGGGCTCACCCACGTAGGATTGCTTTCACTATACCCACAACGTTCCCAGTGCGAGTGCCTCTTCCAACAACAAGCTTTACCCGAACAAACATTCCTCTTTTTTCCCTTTTTCTCAATTAACTTTTACAGGCACTGTTAATAACCAGAGTGTAAGTTTAAAGTAGATGGAGGGCTAAATCTGGGTGGGGAGATATTTCTGTCCTGGAATAAACACGTTTGCATATGCAATTCATTTCAATAGGTAATTGTGAACAGCTACCCCTGAAAAAAACTCCCTGTACTAGTTCCTTTGTCTATTTACAGGTATAGAATAAAAGGATCCAATGATTACACAGTCCCCCAGGGGAAAAAAAAAGACAAAACAAAACAATACGAGAAGCACCGATAATGTCCAGTTTTCTTCAGTCTGGAAAAAAAGATGACTTTTTAGAAGAAACACATAAACTGGAAGCAAAATAAAATCCACACAAAGCAGGAGAAATCGAGTAAGAGACTTTACAAAAAACAAAGCTGGGGGGAAGAGAAGTGAGAAAACAGCAACAAAATGCTGTTTGCACGGCGGTTAGTAAAAAGGGATTTGTGATAAAAGCAGGCTTGGCTCAAGGCAGGCTGCGTACCACGGGGCACGCCGCGGCGGCAGCGTGCATTATGCCGCACGGCCTTGCTTTCCACTCCCTGCGCTGCGTTAGGAAGAGAGGAAGGAGAGGTGCAGCAGCTGGATGTCAGAGACTGAAGACAATAATAAAAATAAGCACAAAAGGAAGCCTTGAACATCTCAAAGTGCCTTTGTGAGGCTGTCCCTATCTTATTTGAGATCTGAATATGCCGTGTACTTGTTGCTTAACAATTTGTTACAGAAGAAACAGCCTTGCAGACAAACTTCGGAAGAGTTGCACCTACTCCTCGGCAGTTCAGAACATGCCTCCAAGATAAAAGCCTTTCATCACACAATGGTGAGAAAGTGTTTACTCTGCTCCTTCTCCCTTCGCTTTCTGATGGAGGCAGGGATGGAGAGCTTCTGGAATTTTCCTTGGGTTTTTGTCTTTGTCCTCAAAAGGAGGGCACTGAGTGAAGTCCTTCGCCTGCCGCAGAGCTTTGCAGAGGTTTCTGTGGCCGGAGCATCCTTCAGCAGAAACCGAGCACACTAACTCAGAGTGAGGTCAAGTGTGTCTGGCTGCACCCAGTCAAATTTATCCTTTGAAAAAATGTAAAGCATAAAAAAAACCCCAAAACCAAAAAAAAACCCCAACAATCTCACATTCACATCAAGCAGCACTTCCACTGCATGTCCCGCTGCGATCTGCAAATCAATGTTTACGTGACCGGGGCCTCTAACATGAATATATTGGTATAAGGGTGACTTTACCAGAACAGAAATCCCACTTTCCATAGGGAAAAAGCCGTAGCGGTGAAAGGCACCTTTATATTCATGTAACTGCATCCATCGCAGGAATGGTGGGGACCGCTGGAATTCCACAGACACGCTGATTCAGAAGGGTGATCCATTTTGGGCAGAACCCTCAAAGACTCCGATAACATCACTGGTACCCGGTTTTCAAAAAGGGACTGCCAGGGAACAAGTAATAGGATTGAGGATTTGTCTCCAAGCCGCTGCTCTGAAGCCAGATTGCTTTCAATCCTCTCCAGGCACTGCAGGACAGAGTTCAGCACGGTGTATGTGACCGCAGCTTGGGGAAAATCAACCCAAAACCGTATACACGTTGCAGGCTTGTGAAAATGTTGAAGCTAGGGTTAAGGGAGTGGTTCCAGCCAGAGAGCAGGCAGGGAAGGCAAAAAGGCCCAGAAATCCCCCTCCTGCTGCTGTACCTATTGCAGGAGCCACATGTTGGTCCTTGCCCCAAGCACGCTCAGCACATCCTTCGCTGACATGTTTCTGAGCGAAGACTGGTTGATTTTTTGACCAGAAGCAGATGCAGACAGGAGGGCTGAACGCAGGGCTGAGCACCCAGAAGGCCCCTAAAGCTGAGGGGCTGAGAGAGATTTCAGTGCCATACTTCAGGAATCAGTTCAGAGGAGGCCCAAAGAACATTCCAAAGAACAACCGTCCCCAGACTCTGCCTCCTCGATTCTCCACAACATCACGTGTAATCCAAGATGCATTTCAAGCTAATGCATCATTTTTACCAAATCTGTACTGATGATTAAAAACATCAAAGCTGGAATTAAAGGCTTACCAAGCATGAGTTCATATTTCAGCATGTTTGCAACTACCGCACAAGTACAAATGGAGAGAATTATAGCAGGCCAGATTATAACATTTCACTGATTGAATTAAATAAGAAAAATCTTTTGCTACACAACTGCCTGTCATCTTCCTACTCTCCTTTTATAACACGGACCTCCTTGGAAGGAGGGATAGTTCGGCGCTAGCGAGGCTCGCTCTCCATCCCCGTTCAGCATCCTTGCTAATATCCACCCACGTTTTCCCACTCTCTGGGCAGGTGGTGCTCGGTAATTTTTCATACAGGAGAAACTCAAGGGGGTTGGCAAGCTTTCTAAGCAGGGCAAACTTCCAACAGCCAGTCTCTACAGTGAACGCAAGCTCTAAAGGTAGGACCCCGCGGGGCATGGCTGGGGTACAAAAGAGGAGGGAGGAAAAGCAGCAGCCCGTGTGTGTGTGTGTGTTCCTGTGCATCAGGTACTAGTGCCACAGCTTTCCTGTGGATAAACAAAGGACTCGGGATTGCAAAACAGCCAGCGAGGGATTTTCTGAGCACTGAAGCCTGCAAGAAATTTTTTCTGGTGAGAGCAGCAGAACTAACATAAAGCTGATGAGTAACTTTATTTAGAACATAGGCTATGAATATTAAGGACCTTCTTTAAGAACCTTTGAAAGGCAGCATTATAGATATTTTAATAATGCAAATCATTTAATGCCTTTAGTTTCATGCCTAAGTAAAAAACACATTCAGATTCTGATTTTTAAACTACAATTAAGACACTTAAAATCAAAACAAAAGTCAAACTCCCTCAGATAAGTCACTGGTAGCCATGGTTACAGTAATATTTCAGATCCTGAGGCTTTATATCACATGCCCAGATGATGAAAATGAGTTTTCAGCACCTCACACTAACAAACGTTACGTTAGGGCAAAAAGGCTAAACACTTTACTGTAGCTTTGCTGTTTCAGGGACTCATATCAGGACTTTTGGACAACACACCCGTGGCCTTCGTACTCCCCTGCAAAAAGGCGTCGAGGATTTCCTTGAAATTTGGGTGCAAGGAAGATCAGATGCTGCCAGGCAATGAGACTTAAAAATACCTGCCCTGTTAACCTACTTATGTTCCCAGCAGCAAGCGGGATTGTCACCAGCACCCCATCAGAAACACCATTCACCATCGCTTCCCTGTCCAAATTAGCAACGACAATAAGCACTTAATGATCAGCAACTAATTAAATATTAACACATGGAACGAGGGGATGTTTTCCAGAGAAACGTAATCATCCTTAGGAGAGATATGCGGGCAATAAAATCAAAGGCAATAAATACAAGTAGAAAGCCCGAGACTGATACCTCTATGTACAAGTGACTAGCAGCGTGTAGTGCTCAAACAAAGAGATTATAAATTGGTCTGAGTTTTAGAAGGAGTAATACTTCGTGCGTAAAAAATGGTCTTCTGTAAAATGCCTGAAGTAGAATAGTGGAGTTTGACAAGTCTCGCCTTTCGTCTTTTACACTTCGAGTCTCAAAATTTAAGGGAATTCAGTGTTTGGCAAAGGGAGAAGAAGTAACATTCGCTGTTTTAAAGAAAGAACAAAGCCCAACAAACCAAGCTTTTTCATTGGCCTTACAGGGACCCAGCAGGCCTGTCCCTCTCACAAAGAGCGAACTGAGGTCTCAAAAGATGGACTGCCCAACGCTGGGACGGGACTGGGCACCACCGGGCTCCCACGCTCTCCAGTGCCGGACAACCCACGCCTGATTCAGCCTTGCGTTTAGTGAAAACAGCAATTAAAGACGTTATCTCACAGAAGCCAGGAGGTATCTTCACGTTTCATTTTTAAATGCTTTCTGAATCAGATCCTACCAATGCCCTTATTTGTTTATCTGCATCCTGCTTCTCCCAAGGAAACCCTATAACCCAAAGGTAAGGCAGCAAGTCGAAGCAAAAGGCTTTTCAATTTCTTTTTTTTTTTTTTTAAAGATTATTCTTTGTCCCCTGAGAGTCCCAGACACATTTCCAAATGTTTTTCTTTTTTTCTGAGCTGGACTCACACGGGGCCCAGGAGACACACACACACACACACGCATNAATTTCTTTTTTTTTTTTTTTAAGATTATTCTTTGTCCCCTGAGAGTCCCAGACACATTTCCAAATGTTTTTCTTTTTTTCTGAGCTGGACTCACACGGGGCCCAGGTAGATTTTGCTCCCAGGCTTCAATCAGTAGGTTGTTCGCAAGCCAAAGGAGGTGGGATTTTGGTTTCTGCTAAAAGCACTAATAAAACTGGATGTCTGTCAAAAGCTGGCTGGCCTGCTAAAATGGAGCATTGAAACACGGAACAAAAAAGTAGAGGGTGAAATATATGAACACATTAAACTCTGTGCCACCTCATGGAGTTTGAACGTGAGGAACTGGTCAGTACATGCTGTACCCGGGACAAATTGGGGAGGGAAAAAACAAGATTCTTAAAAACGTTTGTCATGGAGCCAGAGTCATCTTTAGGCTGGTGCAGGGACAGATGGGAAAAGTAGTTTCGTCCTCTTCATTCAGCAACCAAAGTGGCCCATACAGCTCTCAGGTAAGGGCTCCGTGCGCCCAGATGCGCACACTGGGGTCTCGGAGGGGCACAAAACATCAGGCGGAGATTTCCCAGGATCTGCCATTTCTCTTCTCTCTACCCACATCCAGAGCTATCGCAGAGGATCTTGTTCTCTACAGGGATTTTCCTGGGGCACCCACGGTCCTGCCCCAAACCTCTGCCGGCAGCAGAGTGCACGGAGCCGGCGCAGGCCAACACATCACCCATCACTAACAACACCCCGTCGTTCCACAATCTCAACCGGCATTTTTACAGTGGCCGCGAATGGGAAGATACTACCCCACCCCCCCAAACTTTACCGTGATTATATTCTTGTCAGCCCCAAACCTAATCCCGCTGAGCCAGGAACAAACTGAGCAAATATAAAAATCACTCTAAGCATATAAATTACTCTGGCAGCCACAGGCAGTATCACAGCAATGAAAAAGTCAGCTGCTCTCCGTTGCTCCCAAGCTCAGCCAGCCACACAAGGACCCCCAGAAGGACGGTGGATTTTACACCATGTAAAATTTGCCTGTGTATCCACGGTACACGGCTAAGTACAGGCTCTTCATACACTCGATACCCCTGCTGACAGCGCTGCGTTAAACAGTTCCATGTTTCTCCCACCATATGGTCAAATCCCACCAACCCCGGCTCTAGAAAAAGTAAAGCTACAATGATATCGGACCAAAAAACTGCAAAAAGCAGAACCATCCTTTTACAACACACCACCACGGTCGTTTTAGCAGCCAGAAGCTGCAGCGGGTATTTTCTGCGCCCGCCATCCCCTGCACACCTCTCCCAGCAGCACCCGTGGCAGAGCCGCTGTGCAAAGGCCGAGAGGCACCTAGTGGTGTCAGGAAGCACAGCAGAGCCACCAAGGCCACCCCAAAAGTGACACCCAGCCCGGCCACAAGCACTGCTTCACTGCTGGCCTTCTAGATACCACCCTGCTCTTCCCTCCACCCCCCTCCAGCATTGCGTTTTTGCCTTCAGAAACAGAACAAAGCAGATCCGTGGCGCAGCTACCACCACCTTCACCTGAAGATCCAGTGGGACCTGTCTCAGCTTCCCGGCTCATCACAGGTCAGCAACGGCTGGGTCACGTTCCTGCTGGAGACTCGTTCCAGCAGGAGCTGGAACGTCCCCAGCTGAGCTCTCGTTCCCCTCTCAGCTCTGGCAGTAGCACCTAGCAGGTCAGAAAGTTCCCCCCACCAAGGAAATCACTCTGCGACCTTCTCCCACACAACCATACCGGGCTCTTTGCTCCACGCCTTGGGAAAACTTAGAAAAAAAACTTCAAAATCAGAGTACGAGGTACTTGGAGAAGCGTTTGTCTCAGCCTGTTTCTGCAGCACCCGATTGCATCCTCTGGGCAGTTTTGCAATAAAAACGACGGGACTAGCGACACGCAGAGTAGGTACTACAGCGTGCAGTCACCCGCAGCACGCCTCTCCTCTCCCTGTACCTCCACCCTCCAGATTACTGCCTCTGAGCAGCTAGGGCTCTCAAGCAAAAGCAACATAAAATGATGAAACAGCGGACGACAGAAGACAAACCTGCCATCCCTTCAATGCAAACTGAAGAAGTCGTGCTCTCTAGCAGATGCAAGCAGCTGCCCCGGCACTTGGCATCGTAACACCAATTCCAATTCAGTTCCAGGATCAAATCCTCTTACTGCCACGGCTGCTTGCGGCCCGATTCCCTTGTTACCTAAATCCCCTGCACTTACCTTCTGACAGGCTCACACCCATCTCAAACACCCTTATGTTTCCCAGCTCCTTGGGCAGTTCAATTCTGCAGAGGCTTCGTGCCACCCTCACTGCATCACCTGAACGGAGTCACCCAAAAGCACCAGAAGTGCAGCAACAGCTTTTCTTAAAGGTCACCGATTTCTGTGCAAGCTCAGCATTTAGCTTCCATATAAATGAGAAACCGGAAAAAGACCCCTTAGCCATCGTCCCGCGATGCGAGGCTCTTCCTTACAAAACACTCAACGCTACGCAACACTTGGAGGTAAGGCAGGAACCTTTAAAGAAATGCTGAAGTTTACTTTTGGTCTAAATAAAACCTCCAGCTCAGAAGTCTCCCAGTGTTGAAAAGGAAAGCAGCAGTTATTTTTGCAGTGATTCAATTAGAGCATAAACATTTACACCACGTCTACCAGATCTAACAACTAAATCTGTTTTAAAACTGCCATGTGGCAGAGTATAGAACATAGAAACCACACAAAACTAAACTTCGAAGAGTTTAAAAAGAGAAAAAAAAAAGGTCTGATTGAAGACTGAAGCTATATAAGATTACAGGAGCACAAAAGCAAGGTAAAATCGCAGCTCTTATTATCTTCTCCCGGTGTGGTTTTACTCCATCCTCCTGTACATGTGCTCCCTCTCTCTCCCACCACTTTCTCCAGAAGGAATAAGGTTAGGAGAGTTCAGGTCAATTTTCTCTTCAGGTGAACCCACACATATGTACTTTTAGATAAGGAAGACCTGGAGGTCTCCCTCGCCCATTCATTCTGGTTTTGACAGGTGGGACTGCTTTCAGCAAACACGCCAGCGCGTAACGATATTAGGGAGGGTTTTGAAAAGTGTTTATACAACCTGGCTGCCTTCCTTTCTTCAAGGGATTATTCCCGATTTGAGAGACACGCAGCTCTCCTCAACAGCTTGTCTGGACACCCCGCTTAACTCCTGCTTAATTGCCTGCCTGATAACATCCTCTCCAGCATCTGATGTTTTTCCTAGATCTTTGTCACCCTGCTTTGTATAACCCCAACTCACCAACACTGCAGCAGAGTTCACGCACCTCGTTGTCTAAAGCACTGGGAGGTTCTCTTACCGAGAGCACCGATGGATTTCACTGTTTCCTCTGTACCTACTACTGGCTCAGCAATCTCAAAGCATACCTTCAGGAGCAGCGCAGTATTACACAGTGAATTATGGCGCCTGAAACTCTCCCTCCACATGATACTGAGGGCTGGGAGTAAAATAGGAAACCCATTTGTAACTCATGAAATTCTATCCATAGAGCGGGGGAAAAAAAAAAAAGCTAGTTTATTTCAAAATAGAAGATTTGGGCCATCACAGTAATGGCCTTATCTCATGCCGTCAGTGTGTCCGAAGGCTTTTGTCCATACCGTCCAGCACAGCACACTCCTTATCAAAAGAGAGCGCAGGATCCCCAGCAGACAAGTGCATTTTCTTGCCTGGGGAAGCTAGCATACTTATGGGTAACTAGCGTCAGCCATGCGGTAGCAATTCCAAAGATGGAAATTCTGTCCGTGCTGTTTGAGTAACAGCGCGCCACCGAAATGGCACGTGTGTAACAGCAAGAGGGGACTTTGTCCTTTTGCCTTAGAGAGTAAATACTCAGTAAGTGCAAAAAAGTCACAAGTGGAAGCGCCTAACAAGGAATCATTGTTGACAGGGGATGCCCTTGACATTCTCCTCTCGCTCTACAGAGACAACATGGCATGTGCAACATGCCCCATTGGGTTTCTCCCCTGTATTCTCTGATAAATCCATCTTTTAAAACACAAGACTAATGACGAACAAGAAGCAGTATCCAAATTTCAACAGGCTTTACTTTAAAATTAACAAAGAAAATAAACATGCAGCAATAGGGAACACGACAGAGCTACAGCTCAGGGAACAAAACTGCTGCAGCTCCAGTCTGGGTGATTTATCACAGCCCTGAAACAAATTACTTCCATTTCTCACTGCTACACTCCCAGCACCGAGAAAATCCCAAGTGCCGCGTGAGCGACCCTACCGACACCCGTGTGAAAGAAGTGCTGCTGTTCCTGTTCTGAGAGGGAAAAAAAAAAGAGGTGCAGAGAGATAAAATGAAACGCCCCAGGCAGCACAGCATATAAATTACACAGGTGGTCATTAGGAAAAAAAAACAATATACATAAAGGTGAGAATTCAGACAGGCTTCTCCAGTGCTGAACAAAGACTGTAAGAGCTTCCCTCTCCACGGCGTGACGTACAGGGTGGTTATTTCAGGAGTGAACGCAGAGAGAGTTGAGGATAAACAGTGCTTTGAAGTGAAGTGACAGGTTGACAGCAAAACATCCCGGAGACAGACAACACAACTTTCTGAACACCATCCAACACGGGAACAACTTTTGGATGACGACAGCCAGAGGAGCCCTGGGAACAGACACCTCTGCAGGTACTGGGACTGCTGCAGCCACCCAGCCGCACCGCCTTCCCAGGCTCGGTGACCCTGCCCGGACCTAAACCAGAGACCCAGGGAAGGGTCTGCAGCTTGGGGGGATGGCAGAGGGGATGAGGATGGGGACGGGGGGGCAAGAATGGGCCTGAAACACCAAAACTTGGTGTCTCTGTAACCCTGGTGTCTTTACAAACCCACGAAGCCGGTGACTGTACAAACCCTGCCCAAGCGGGCTCCAGGTGTGATTCACAATACTCTCGGTTTTAGAGTCTCCCTCAAACCTCAGCTTTCCTCCTCACAAACTCCCCCAGGAAAGCAGCGTTACTAATTATCCTTCAGAGGACCCTCAGCCACCGGGCCCTGCTCGGGTTCCCCCCCCCCCCGCCCGCCCTCAGGACACCGGACCGGG
>VWZZ01004988.1:72613-86770 GCA_013399095.1 Psophia crepitans
TGGGGGGGCCCGGGGGTCTGTCCCCTCCCTCACGGCTGAGGGTGCCCGAGTGTCTGTCACCTCCCTCACGGCTGCGGGGGCCCAGGGGTCTGTCTCCTCCCTCACAGCTGGGGGGTCCCAGGGGTCTGCCCTCCCCTCACGGCTGCAGGGGCCCAGGGGTCTGTCACCATCCCACAGCCATGGAGCCATGGGGTCTGTCACCTCCTCCTGGCCACAGGGCATCTGAGGGCTGTCACTGTCCCGTGGCTGGGAGGACCTGGGGGTCTGTCCCCATCCCTCAGCTCAGGAAATTTGGGGTTTGGGGAGGACTCTGTCACTGCTGCATAGCTGAGGGGTCCCAGGGGTCTGTCAGCACCCTACAGGCCACCATGGGTGTCCTTGTGCCAGCACCCTCCAGCTGACCACTATCCGACAGCAGCCGGTGGCCCCTGCCCGTGGCCTGCGCCCAGCTGCTTAGTGCTTTCCCTGGGGATTTCACCTGTGACATTAAATGTCTCCTGCAGGGACCATCATGTGCGCAAACAGCCCGGGACCGTGAGGACAACCCTGCTCCCCGTCACCCTGGGGACCGAGCCTCCTGCCACACCATCCAGAGGATCATGGACTAGGTTTTATTGCCATAAATGCTTTGTGCAAGAGCAACAGTACCCTCCAGAGGGTGCAGTCTTGTTGTCGGAGATCACAGCGCTCCGGCTGCGCCGTCTCGGTGCCAAAGATGCCTTTGCCGCCCCGCATCCCCACACATGGTCGGCATCAGAGTTGCTCCCGGCTCTCCCCGAAGCGACCGGTGGAGACACGGCCAAATGTTGCGGGGTCCGTGTAATTTTTAAAGCCAGCACACATCTGGAGTGAGCGGACGGTCTAGAGGGCATTCCAGTCGTGAGTGGAAATCAGGAAATTATTCATAGCGGTGGCTCTGCCAACGACCGAGGGTAAATTTCTTCGTTTCCCATGCCTCAGTGTCCACATCTGTATAAGGGAAAGGGGGAGTTTGTACATGAGAATAAATGCACTTGGAAAGCCGTGAAAATACTCTTTCAAGTCAGCCTGATGAAAACTTCATGTTCTGGAGCCCTCTGCTTCAAGGAGAGCAATCTGTTTCAGAGGCGAAGCTGTGTATTTTTCTTATTTAAACCTTCTAAATCTGCTGGAGCATTAAAAATATTTGGCATTTCCACAGCACATTTCATTCCCAGCTCCAAATGCTTTTTACAGACATTCATTAATTAAGCCTCGTAAAACCTTTGGGAGAAAAGGAAGCAGTACTTATTAATTTGCTATTTGTATTGCTGCAGCGCACGGAGACCCCAGCCAGGACCTCGGGGCCCTGTTATTTTAGACCCGACCTACACAGAGGAGGAGATGTCAGCGCGGGGAGAGGCAGCGGATGAGAGTTAATGCCGTAAGTCATCGGCAGAGCCTGCAGCAGTCCGTCCCCAGCGTTTTGCTCTCGTGCCCTTTCTGCTGGGCAGTGCTGCCTGTGGGACAGAGCTGCAGGAGCAAGCAGGGCTCCCACCCCCCACCTTGACGGTCGCTCAGCACGTTTTGCTGGTGTGTGGGGGCTCCTGCCCCTGCTTCCCAACCCCTCGTGCTTGTCCTGCTTCCTCAGACACCAGCTCGGCTTCATTCTACACCTTCCACTTTCTCCTGGGGCCGCTTGCTGTAGCTTTTAGCTTTGCAGCACACCCATCTCTTTAAAAGGTTTTAGATGAATGCTTTCCCTTTATTATTTTTAGGCCCATATAGATATTTTAAGTGCATCTGATTTGGTTCGATAAATACACAGCAATAAAGCAGCCCTGCTGATGGCTAGCCCGGCCGGGCTGCCCGCTCGCCACGGACCTCTCCGTCCCAGGTGGGTTGGCGGATGGGAGCTGTGAACGTTACACCTCTGCTTCCCCTGCAGGAAAAACCAGGCTGTGCTGCATGCTGTAAATGCCTTTCACATGTTCCCCAGATCCCAGTTAAATCGAACCCCAGAAGGTCTCTCAAAGCATGAAAAATGCATTTATACGACGCTGGAAGGAAGATGTATTCCATAACTACTCTGGTGACCAGGCGTGCTGACTTGTGTCATGTGGAGCAGGAACCAAAAGGGAGTATTTCTTGTTATTTCAGACCGCTGATGGGATTTTATCTCTCACAGCAAATCCAGGAACTTTTTAGTTACCGTTATTGTTTGATTTTATGGGCCATTTGATATTTATTTTTATTTCTATTCATTATTTGTTGAGTGCACTTAGCCCCTTCCCCAAGGAGCCTGCCTTATATCTAAGGTGATTTTTACGACCAGCGTTAGCACAGCATCTGAGCAACTCGCACAACTTTAATATATTTATCCCGCACACCCGGTGTATCAAGGCAGTCCTGGTGTTCCTACTGTGGAGAGCGGTGGTCTGCCCGTAAAACCACAAGTCTAACTTACTGGGTTAAAAAAGAAAAAAAAGAATAAACTCCAAACTATTTACATTCTTCTTTCTGATCTTCATTTTAAGCCATCAGGATGTATTTGAGTCATATTTTCACTTCCCCCCCCCCTTATAAAACATGAGGTCTAGCAATGTACCTTTCGCTGCAAGCCAAGCTCTCGCGTATCCCGTGACTCCCACAGCTGGGGCTTTAAAATCTGCGTCCAGCACTGTGAGACTAATGACAAAATCATGAGCTGGCAGCGCTGCCTTTTCCTCCGACCTTTTCGTTTCATCCTTGCGAGCGCTCAGGAGCGGGAATTCCTCGCAGCACCGTCGGTCCACGCGGTTTGTGTTGGGTGGAGGAGGCGGACAGCTGGCCGCAACCGGCTCTTTTTTGTTTCCCAATTCTTGGTAGATTTTTCCCCAGCACAACAAAGCCTCCCCGCTCCTTCATTTGCTATTGTTATGGAGGAGCGTGCGAGTGACCTCCCTTTCGCTCCCTGCCTCCGCACAGCATCAGCGACAAACCCCGCTCCGTCCGCTGCTTGTCAGGCGTGTCTGGAGGGTGCTGTGGGCTTTCTCGGTGCCTGTGCTTCTGCCTGGTTTTATTCCCTCTTGATTTCTGGTAGACTGCTCTCTGCTAATCCCCGTGTAATCCTGGCAAGCGTGTGAGCCCGGGGAGGGGTTGGGTGTGCAGGCTGGGGTGCGTCTGCGTGTGCTGGCGGAGCCGGGGCTCTCCGTGTAACGATGGGCCACGGCATGCCGTGAGCTGACCCTGCCCTTCCGTTCTGCCCCGCTGGCATACCCTGCCTGCACCCCGCCGTGGTCCTGTTCAGGCAGGGAGATGGTTTAGCTCCCTGAGAGATTATGGGATTCTCCCAGGAATACCCTCTCCTTCCCTCCTTGAGCACCACCAGTTGCCACCGCAGATAACTGTGGCCGAGACCGGCCACCAGCCCCGTGGCACCGGCCGCCGGGTCCCCGATCTGCCGCAGAGCCCAACCGACACAGCAGCCGCTGCCAAGGCACCGGCACGACGCACCGGCCGAGCAGCATCCTCTCCCTGCTGGGATGGAGACGGCCCGGCTCTTCGGCCGGGCTGCCACCCCCCGGCAGCGTTACCCACGCCGTGGCGCAGCAGTGCCTCAGCCGGCACGGATAACACACGCGCGTGCGTACGCCTGTGCTGACAGGCGTGAGGTATTGCCGCGGCCGGCGCTGAAGCACGAGCGGGAGGAGCAGGCGCGGACGGGAAGCAGACAGCAGAGCCACGTGCGGTCTGGCTGGGGGGAAGGCCGAACACCTTCTGTTGTGAATCCTGGGCTCCTTCCACGCCCACGCACGACGGGGCGAGCTGATGTGCGCGGCACCCGCGGGAGCCGGCTCCGACACCAGCTGGAGGCGTTGGCTGTCCCCAGCGCCGTTCGGCACCAGTGCTAGGCCACGGTCCAGCAAATCCCCTCTGTGTGTGCTACGGTGTTAAGCACGCGTGTCGTCCCCCCGAAATCAGCAGGATGGCTCCAGCGCCTGAAGGTGAGCAGGTACCGCACCGCGCTGCCGCGTCGGCGCTTGAGAGAGCCCGGTTCCCACCCGCCCAGCCAAACCACAACCATACATCCCCGCTTTCCCTGACCAGCTTGGCTGCGCTCCTCACCTGGCAAAAGAACACACGGCAGCAAAAATAAACACGGAGGGAAGCGAAGCCCCTCGCGGCCCGGCGAGCGAGGTCTGCGTTCCAAGACATAATGAAGCCCAGGGAATGGAAAATGCATGTCACTTGGCGGCGGGCTGGATGCGCGCAGGCGCTCCGTGCCGGCTGCCGGGAGGATGCTTCGCCTGCACACGGCATGGCCACGGCACAGCAGCTGCGCCAGGTCCGGCCAGCGGCACCGCGCTGAACTCTGACATTTGAAGACGGAGAATAATTTGGCTTCGTTAGCCTCCCCTTCCCCCCCGCCCCGAGCGGTCCCTCGAGCCGGGCTGGAATGTGCGTGGTAGGGACAGAACCAATCCCATTAGCACGAGGAGATTGTTTTTCGTTTGGTTTTGTTGTTGTTGAATCACCCGCGGCTTCGCTTCTTTGGGGTAGGTCATAGGAAGGAGGATGGGGAGAGGAAACCCACCGATGTGTTTCCCTGGGTGGCCGTCCACGGCACGGTGCTCCACCACCAGCCTGGCTGCCTGACTTTGGCAGCGCTGTGAGCTTTCCATCTTTGAAGACCACATGAGCTTTGCTGCTGGCTCTGGGATGGTGCCTGGGGTGGTTCGAAGGAGCGTTTGTAAGGGCCAGGGCTCAGCTCCCACGTGTGGGGTTGGGACGGTGCTGGGGCCAGCTCGCTGGGACACCCATCCAACTCCCCACCCTGCATCTTCATCCTTGTTCCACCTCTGGATGGAGACTTAGCTCCATTGGGGTTAAAGCTGAATTTACAGCGCTGTGCTGGTCAGGCCAGCACCGGGTCTCAGCCATGTGCTAGCAGGAGCTGGGCCAGGGGCAGCGAGAGGCAGCTGGAGCAGCTAAAAAATATCGTTCCCCAGCTGAGATGGGAGCCCAGGCTCTCTTTCCATCATCTTCAAAGGCCCTGCTCTGGCAGGGCCCAAACCCACCATTTCACCCTTGTTGTGCTTTCTCATGAAAGACCCTCATTCCTCCCACACGGGGTAAGAAGAAGAAACCTCCCCCCGGCTGCTTTGTGTCCGGCAGCATCTCCCCGGGACGCGAGTGGGAAGGAGCGAAGGGGAGCGATGGGCGCAGACCCAACACCGCGACCACTCTGAGTCGGGAGAACGAATCACAGATCGTGAAAACAGGGTCCACGTGCACGTGTGCAAGGGAGGGGCTTCTCAGAGTCCTTCCCCACCCTGCTGTCCCTGGGCTTTCTCTCCTGTGTGCATCCCTGGACCCCAAAGCTCTTCCCAAGCAGAGACATCCCACTGGGACGTGGCGCAGGGCTCCGGGCACCCGGCAGCAGGACGAAGAAATGCTCCCAAAGTCATTCCTGAGCACGGGAGAATGACACCGTTGGGAGCAGACGGCAAGAGGGGAGGGAAATCCGTGCACAAATGCATTCGCCGCGTGGCCTGGCTCCTCAGCCGGAGCGCGCGAGCGGCCGTGGAGCCGGGCCAGCTCCCGGCAGCTGAGATTTGCAGCGGGGGAGAAAGGAGGGGGCCTTTTCCAGAGGTGAGAACAGCAGCCCAACGCAGCCACGGGGAGAACAGCCGGAGGGGACCGCTGAACCCAGCGAGACCCCCCCAACCCTCGGCACCCGCTGCCGGCACGGAGGCCGAGCAACGGCGTCACGCAGGCGGGGAGAGACCTGCAGGGGTCCGTGGCAGAGAAGTGGGGAGCCGTTTGCTGGTCTCCCCCCACTTTTTGAGGCCGCTTCTTGCCGCAGCGTGGCTAGCAGTCCCCACCTACCGGCCTGTGATTTCTTGCTGACCTGTGGCTGGGTGCACGGGGGGCAAGGCTGCGTATGCGGACGCTTGCCACGAGGACGCGACCCGCCACGGCTCGTGGTTCCCCACGCCCTCGCCACCAGCCATGGGACGGAGCGTGCGGTTCCGCCACGGGCTGGCTCGCCCCTTGCTCTTCTCTTTGCCGACGGGGCCACACACCACGAATTTTGCTTCCGCCATGAAAAAATAGCACAGGGAATGAGAAGGAAAAGGCGTCGGATGGAAAACACCCCGGCTGCCTGCTGGGGGGAGTGGAACCAGCTAATTTCATGCGTCTCCTTCTGGTTAGAATGGGGTCCCTCCTCACCTGCTCCTGGGCATGGTTTTCTGCACCCCGAGCCAGCAAGAAGGAATCTGACTCCGGTTTAAAGGCAAGGAGCTTGTCCACGGTTCGTAGCCCGGCTCCCGTCCCAGGAGGGGACCCGCTCGGAGCTGCTGCCTGCGGCGGGCAGGGTTTACCAGCTGTCTGCACCGATCTTGTGCCCTGCCACCTCTCTCCGCGCCAGCCTGTGGCAGGGGGATGCAGAGACCCCCGTGTTGGGGGTCTCACCCCCAGGCAGCACCACTCTGCAGTGTCTCTGTTTGCTCCCGCTTGCACCCAACCGCTACCGCTGCTCCATCACCACGGGGTGTCCAGGGGCGAGCGGCTGCCAGCACCCTCGCCCAGCCTGTAACTGGGCTCAGCGCTGATGCCCTGGGCTACGTATGGAAAATGCTGGAGAAAGACACCCCCCCGACACGCCATCCAGGGGGCACGTGGTGGCTTGGCCCTGGCCAGGGGGCTCTTGCCTCTGGGTCATCAGCTTGTGCCTACCCCAAAGGCTGCTCAGCGCTGGACTCCCATCTCTCAGCCCTTCCCCTTTGTCCTGCTGGCCCCGGCACCCCCCTGCCCACCCTGGCACCCTGCTGAGGACACCACGCAAGCCCCCAAATCCCATCTCCCAGGAAATGCTGCCATGGCACACACTCTGCCTCCCGTGCCAGCCCCGCACAGCCAGGGCTGCCCAAGGCATCCCTCTGCCTGCCTCCCTGCCTGCTGCACAGGCAGGGCAGGCAGCAGGCTGAAAACACCAGCCCTTGGTGAGCACGCTGAACCCAGCCCGCAGAGTGCAGCATCCCCCTCCTGCACCCCGCAGTGCCACGCTGCATGGGGGTGAAATCGCACCCCCAATTTAGGGACAGGCGGGGGCCGTGCTCCAGCGGCTGGGGCTGCTGGCAGGCAGCAGACCAGACTCTGCATCCCCTTTGGAGATCCTTCTCGGGCTGCGACTCGCACTGAGCACCCCAGCACCCATCTGCAGCCCTCCCCAGGGCTGGGCAGCACCTCCTCGTCCCCGGCTCCGCGTGCTGGAGAAAACAGGCAGCTGAGGCCAGCACCAGCTCCAGCTCCTCGGGGGCCCCGCGCTGCTGCTGGCTCTGAGGACGGGACCCTGCTGAGCTACTGAAGTGCTGAGAACGAGCCTCCAGGCTCTTGCGTGAGCTTTTGTGTCGTGCTTGGCATGGGGAGAGCTCGGCTGTGGTGCGGACGCAGGCGCCGAGCCAGGAAAAACACACGCCGCAGGGGAAAGGTGGGCACGCACACGTGCGAGCGCGTCCCAGCCCTCAAGCCCGGGCGGCCGTGGCACGTTCTGCTGAGGTGCCGTGCGCACGCACGGCCCAATTTACGCTTTCTTCCCTCAAAATGGGCGCCAGGCTGTTGGCGGGTGATTTTCCGTGGGAAAAGCCCTCGCTCCGCAGCCCGTCTTCACACGCACGTGTGAGCACGTGAGCACCGCCGTGTCTCCTCCTCCTCAAGGCTGACGGATGCACGTGTTGGGGTACATGGCCTCCTGCCCACCCTGCACCCTCCCAGCACCCACTGAGCCCACCCACCCCACGGGCGCTGGTACCAGCTCCCCAGGGAACACGCATCTCCTTGCAGGCTCGGTGCTGAATCTCTTGATCTGGCGCATCTGCCGG
Organism: Psophia crepitans; assembly: GCA_013399095.1. Lineage (NCBI taxonomy): Eukaryota > Metazoa > Chordata > Aves > Gruiformes > Psophiidae > Psophia > Psophia crepitans. The sequence continues at coordinate 80,440 of VWZZ01004988.1, forward strand.
CCCCGCAGCGTGCAGCGCAGAGGAGCAGCGCTCCACCTCCACGCGAAACAGCCCGAGCAGGGGATTTCTCTCCGGTTTGCTGGAGGTTTCATCCTGGCTCAGCTCACAGAGACAGGACGGTGAGCTGGGAACAGACCTGCGTCCTCCCATCGGCCTCACATGGAGCCTCAAACCTGCTCCTCCACCGGTGACGGGCACCCCATGAAGCCACCAACTCACCCGGGTCTGGTACAAACCTTTTATTTCCCCTCCACCCGCGTCAGCTGGGGCTGGGTTTGCCCTGTGGAAGTGAAGCCTGGGGGGGCTCCGTGGCCGCCCTCTCCCCCAAGCACGTGGCCCAGCGCGGTTGCACCCCAGAAACTGGGAGAGCTGCCGTGGCCGGGCCAGCACCGCAGACTCCACCGAGCTTTACACCGAGCCGAGCGGCCGAAAAGCGACAATGAAAAGTGTACCCCGAAACGGACACGAGACCCCACCACCCCACCGCCCCCCAGCCCACTTCCCCAAACCCAGATATGTTGCACAGGTGAAAGTGATAGGGAGCAGCACAAAACCGGCGGGGGCCAGGGACGAGAGCCCCTCGCCCCACCACGCCGTGGCCCCCAGAGACTGCTCAGCGCCGGGGAGAGGCCAGCGGACGGGGAGAGCCTAAAAACCCAAGGGTGGGGAGTCGTGGGCAATAAGTTAATCTGTACAGACGTGTTAGGTGGACACGGGGATGGCAGGGACCACAGCCACCGAGCCGTCCCTCCCGAGCGCAGGGGTGTCCCCACGGGGCCCCGAGGGCTGAGGAACCGCATGCCGGTGCAAGTCAAACCACGAAACAACACACAAAGTCAAGTGATGGAGAATGGTGGGAAGATGGGGAAATGCCCCTGCTCGCACCAAGCCCGGCTGCAGGAGCAGAGCCCTGCGGAGCAGGGGGAGGGAGGGGACCCGTCCACATCGAAGGGCTGTGCTGGGGTGAGCTGAGGGGTCCCTGCTTGGCTGGGAGACCCGAGCATTCACCCCCCACTTCCAGGGCAGCGCTGTGAGCCCGGGGACCTGGAGGCTGGATGCCGCTAGGTCCTGCCATCGGCTACAGCCCCGCACGCTGAGCCGCTCCCAGCACTGGGCAGGGATGCTGAGCCCAGGACAGAGACGTCCCTGCAGCTCCCACCTCCTGCCCAAGTTGGGACACAAGCCAGGAGGACACAGGAGGGAATCCCTGCCTCGTCCCCTGCTTGGTTCCACCAGCCACCCCAAAAGCATCATGGAGCAGGGAGGGGAAGGAGCCATCCCAGGGCCCCTCCGCAGCTCTGGGAAGGGGCCGGCTGGGTCCTTGCGTGGGCACAGAGGCGGCGAGATCCGCTCCTCTCTCCGGCTGCCAACGCCAAATCCATTCGCCACGTTTCGGCTCCCCAAGGCAATCGGCTCCGGCCGGCGGAAGGGAGTTCCCAGGGCCGGAGACGGCGCCTTGGAGGCTCAGCCCAAGGTGGGAGGCCGGGGATGTGCCGAGCCAAAGCCCAGAACGCTGCAGACACTCTCCATCCCCCACCGCAGCCGGCTCCCTCCTGCCCAGCGTTGGACCCATGCCCGGAGGGCTGCGGGGCCCCGGGGGCTCCGGTCGGGAGGAGACAGACCGCCCCGCTACGAGGACGGGCTCCCCCCGGCCTCCCCGCTCTGACAGCTCCTCTCTTGGCTCTCGAGTGCTGGAAGCCGGGTTCCCAGCAAACAGCACATCGACGGAGGAGGCAAAGCCGCTGCCCGGCTCCCGGGAGCCTCCTCCGCAGCGGCCGTGCCTGGGGAGGACAGCGGGACCGGGCCAGATCGTACCCCAGTCCCTCCCCGTGCCGGGGCCGGAGATGCCCCTCCAGGAGCCGGGGACATGGGGCAGCCGGAGGGGACCAGGGATGATGCCACGGGGCCAGCATGGGGACAGTGATGGGGAAGTGGCGTGGAGGTGATGGGAAGGGGTGGGAGCGCTACAGGATGGTCTTGTCCAGGTCAACTTTGAGGGGCAGCGGCCCCACGTCCTCACCCCCGTGCGCAGGGCACAGGGTGACGGCGATGACGGGCGGCAGGGGGAAGGTGCTGGGGCCATCCAGGTCCTCCAGGTACTCCTTGTCCCCATTGATGCTCAGAGGCTGGAAAAGAGGCAGAGGGGACCATGCAGCCACGGAGAAGGGGACAGGAGCCCCTCGCCCCCAGACCGGGAACACCGCGGGGCTGCTGCAGACATACCGTGCAGCGTGGACATGCCGGCGAACCCAGCACGGTGGCCAGGGACCACGAACGCCCTGGCCATTCTCACCCAGCAGCGATGGGGAGACCCAGGGTGTCAGGGACCCCCGCAGGCCCCCCCCAGCTGCGCTGAGCACCACTCGCCCCATACCTGGGTCTTGACATGCTGCTCGGGGGCAGTCACCAAACTGGCACAGCTCAGCCACAGCATCACCATGACGGAGAGGAAGAGGCAGGCAGCCAGGATCCAGCGAGGAAGGCCCGAGCGCCTGTAACACCCCACCACCCCCCGCCAAAGAAAAAGGACAAGTTTACGGCAGGGCACAGGGTGGCAGTTTGGGGAAGGAGGGAGCGTCTGCTCCAGCGTGTCCGGCAGGTCCAGGCCCCCCCGGGCCCCCACGCAGCCCTGCTGCACCTACTTGGACATGCAGCCGAGGAAGTCGTGCTCTGGCTGCGGGGGCTCCGCGTGCTGCGCCTTGGCTTTGCCCCGTGGCTCCTTCACGGGGGGCTTCTCCCCCTTTGCCTGGGGGCCTGGCAGGGGAGAGGGGATGCTGAGCCTGGGCACCCGCTGTGGGCATGCCTGCCCTGCTCCCCAGCCCCCGCCAGCACGTGAGCGGGTGCAGGGGTGCCGGGCAGTCCCCTCTCCCCGAAGGCACCCTCTGCCCGCTGAAGGGGTGCAGAGGCTCCCAAGCAGCTTCTTGGAGTGGGTCCCGAGTCTGGCCTCACCCCCCCGCCCCGTGCGGGTGCAGGGTGTGGGAAGCTAATCAGACCCAAGAAGCGGGTAATTTGTTTAGCTCTGGAGAAATCCGATGAGAGCCAGGAGCTCGGAGGCTCCTGCCCCTCCCCGCCAGCAGCCTGGACCCCCCCGCACCTGTGTGGGGCTGGGGGACGTGGGGGCTGGACCCCAGTCCTGGCTGCACCGGCCTCTCTGGCTGCGTCTCCTGCGCCTCCGGTACGGGATACTCCACCTCGGGCTGGGACTGGTGGGTTGGCAGGGAAAAAGGGAGAAAGTGGTGAGCAAGGGGGTCCCCACCCCTGTCGGCACCCAGCAGAGAGGGGCCAGGGACACCCCCACCTGAAACACCACGACTTTGCCATCGTCCGCCTGCAGATAGAAGGTCCAGGTGGAGGAGATGAAGCTCTGGGCAGAGCTGACGATGTCATTGCAGAAGGTGGAAACCAAATCGAACATGGAAAATGACGGTGCCTTCAGCTCCGGGCTCTGCAAAGGAGCAAGGACATCACGTCACCGCCGTCCCCTCGTCACCCACCCCGGCAGACAACATCCCACCCCGAGGATGTGGAGCTGGGAGCTCAGGTCTGGGGCTCAGCTTGCTTCCCCCAGGGACAGGGATGTGCGGGACGCGTGGTCCAGCCCCAGGAGGGTCACCGAGCCCCGGGCCGGGTCCTCGGGGCCGTCACCCAGCCCCTCGGCAGCCCCCGCGCTCGCACCAGCTCTTTAAACAATAGGAGCGGAGCGGCCGAGATGCCGAGGGCGTTTCTCTCCTGGCAGCCTCTCCGTGCCCTGGATTCTTGGCCGTCGCGGCGGTTTGTTATTTTTAAAGCATCCCTGCTGGAATCCGCTTGGCTGCTCCCTGCCACTGGCTTCGAACATTTTCCGACAGCCCCTTGCACGGTCAAACCAGCAAACAGGAAATAAATAGGTCAGATTCTGTATCTAATTATTATGCTAAATCTGCTTTGCTTGCTTGTCTGGGAACCCGAAGGAAAAATGCTTTGAGTGGGTGAAGGGGGCGACGGCCCTCCCCGTCAGCCAGTTGCCCCCCGATGCTCATCCCCGACCTTGGAGAGGGGCTGGGAAGCAGGATGAGACATGGGAAGGTCCTAAAAACGGGCTGCAAAGTGGTTTTCCAAAGGAGCCGCAGCCTTCTACAGCACAAATTCATCTTTGTCTGCCTGTGTAAGGAGCCAAAAGCCTCTACCTTGGGCCAAAGTCTAATTTAATTAATTGGGCAAAAGCTGAATTAATTAAATGTAGGAGGAAAAAGTGTTGCTAATTGCTGGGAAGGATAACAGATCAGAACTGGGGGAATCTGCAACAGCCACCAGTCAGAACCTCCCACCCTGGGAATTTGGTGTAACCACCCCGGCTGGCCCAAACCGCCGGGTCGAGCCCAGTTAATCTGATTTTTGTGTTTGGACGAAGCAGTGCGATGGGCCAGTGACAGGCTCCCATCTCCCCAGCACACCCAGGGCACCCATCCGCAGGGGCACCCATCATAGGGGACAGAAAATAAAGCAAGACGCAGCAGGCACCCCGCAGCCTGGGTTTTGCCGGGCGGTGGGAGCGTGCAGGGAAAGCACCGAGGGAAGCCGGGTCCCGGTGCCAGGGCTCGCCGGGCGGTGAGGCTGGTGGTGGGGGCGGCCAGGAGGCAGCGAGGGGAGGGATGGGGCTGGGTGTGCTGGGGAGGGAGGGGAGCACGGGTGGACGGACGGATGGGGTGCATGTGTGGGGTTTTATAGCCCCCACACCCTGGCACAGGAGGGACTGGGCTGAGCTCCCATGGGAGAAAGGGGTCCTTCCTAAAGCGGGACCGAGAGCCAAGCCACCACGTCCCAGTGTCCCCCCGCAGGGTCCTGGGCAGGGGTGGCCGATGGGCTCAGTGTGGCGGCATCGGCATCGCCGGCTCTGCCCGGCAGCAGCAAACTGTGGTCCCTGCTGTGCCCACGGTGACTGAGACACCCCATGTCCCCATGCTGGGGGGCACAGGTGAGGGCCAAGGTGGGTGGAGAAGCCCCCCCGAGGGCAGCCCCATGGCTCCAGGCTCCTTGCAGGGGTGAATGCCTTCCCTGGCCAGTTCCTGGCAACCCTATGGGGTGATGGCACAGGGACGGAGCCGCTGGGACACCCCAGGGGGGCACATCCAGCCCCCCACTGCCTCCTGCCCACAGACGCTTTGGGGAAGGAGCCAGATGCAGGGACAGGGCAGAGCCACAGCCAGTGGCACTAGGGACAGGCTGGATGGGTTAAGGGTGGGAACAGGGGGTCCCCATCTCCCCGACCCCTCACCTTCTCCTTCCTGCTCTCCACCTCGGGCAGCTGCTTGCGGCACCCCGTCACGCAGCCAAACTGCTCCTCTGCGTTGCTGTAGGCTTCGGCACACGCTGCGAGGCAGGAGAGGGGGCAGGGTTAGGGGGTGCTCGATCCCCTCGAGGAGCCCTGTGCCCCCAGGATCCCCCTACCCATCCCAATTTACACCCAGTGAGCGTAAATCTGCACCCCGCTTGGTTTGCAGCGGGACCCAGATGTGGCTCCGGGGCACAGCACGGGGCCAAGTGGAGGCAGGGTGCTTGGGAGGGTGGAAGGCATCGCAGTGGTGCCATGGGTACGTGGGAGACCCCCCCCAGGGGTGGTGTTTGGGGCATGGGGGCTGCTCGGCCGCCGGCTCCTCACCTGCTTCACACTCAGCTCTGGTTGTGTTCAGCGCAGCGCTCGCATCCACGAAGTGACAGATGGAGAACAGCCGGCAGCCCCGGTAACAGGCGTTGAGAACAGCATCCTGCAGGGAGGAGGAGGAGGAGAGCGTGGAGCTGGCACCAAGCTCAGCCCAGTGGCTGCACCGGACCCCCATCACGGCCCCCCCACACCCAGCACCGTGCACTGCCACCCTCCCGCAGAACTACAGCTGGGGCTGGCACCCCAAACCTGGGGCAACGGCATCCCTGGGGGAGGGAGAGCTGCCTTCACCCCCTGGTTTGCACCTGACGGTGGGGTCTGCGTGTGGCCTCGTCCCCATGGAGGACGTGGCAGGTCCCCCCCCCATTTATGTCAGGGCTCTTGGCACTGCCTGGGCCCTGGCATGGGCTGGCAGGAGGTGGGGGCTGCTGGGGTGTGTGATGATGGGGTTCATGGAGCTGGGAATACGCTGGGGGGGGAATGCACGTGGAGGTCACTGCATGCATATGCATGCACGGGCTCAGGGGAAGCAGGCGCCCCCACCCAGGGGGTCCGCGTGACTGTGGGGGAGCGTGGGCAGGGCTGGGTGCTGGCGGGGAGGCAGCTCCAGCCCAGATGGGAAAACAACTCCATCCCCACCCCCGGCAGCGGGGGCCGCACGGGCTCCTGCCCAGGCACTGGCCTAGATAC
>VWZZ01004991.1:9553-77132 GCA_013399095.1 Psophia crepitans
CCCCCTCCCGCTGCGTCTCGCTTGCCGCCCGCCGTTGTCCGGCCGCTGCCATGACAACCGCGCTCTGCCCGCTCCGCACCCTCGGCCGGGCCGCGCTGCGCGGCCGCTGTCTCCACCTCAGCGCCACCAGGTACGGCCCAGAGCGGGTACGGGCCCAGGAGGGGGGGTGTGGGGGGGAAGCGGGTCCGGTGCGGGGTGGGCTGAGGAGGGGGCGGCCTGGCCCGGTTCCCTCCTTCACCCACCGGGCCGGGGTAGGCCCGGCTCACCGGCGCTGGTGAATGAATGAGGCGGGCCCCCAGCGGCCGCCGCGGGCGGGGGAGGCTGATGAAATTCTCCTCCCGCCTTGCGTGGTGTGTGCCGGGCTGTCCCCGGGCACCCGGGGCTCCTGCCACCTCCCAGCATCCCGGCCCTGGCTCGGCCCGTGTGGCAGCTGCCTCTCCCGTTCCGCTTCTGCACCGTGAGGGAGCTTTGGTGCCACCGCTTTGCCCGAAACGTGGCTCCGAGCTCTGGGTTTTGGCTCCCCTGTGGCTCACAGAGCGGGGGGTGATGGGGCACCTCGGGCTGGGCACCCCTGGCTCAGGCTTACGGAGGGGAAGGATTCGGGCCGGTCCGTGGCATAAGGTGTTTCCGAGCTAACGAATTCCCCTTTCCCTGCCTTCCTGGGCACCTGCAATAATCCCTTTCACAGCCCAGTGGGTGCCTGGTAGTTTAGTGCCGGTTTAGCTCTGAAGCTAAAGCAGGAATTAGAGGGGCAGTGGGCTGAGCTGGTCTGGGATGGGTTTTTACTGGTTATTGATTAATATATGTAACTGGGGTGGTTGCTATTAGGGATGAATGAGGGGAAAAAAGACATATTTGAGTAGGGCAGGGATTAAGAAAGCACAAAATATCATCTGTGTCTTGAAGTATTCAGGCAAAAGGCGTTCCTACCTTGTGCAGGCACGGGTCTGTCCCCAGAGCTCCAGGACCGCACCTAGAGAGGGTCAGCAAACAGCAGGGTTGGACTGAATGCGAGATCCTGGTGGGAGAGAATCTGCACACCAGGCAGCTGAGGGGGTTTTTGAGGAGAAACTGCAGCAGTTTGGCTTGTTCCTGTTGGGTGGTGGTGCAGGGAGGGACGGAAACTTTCTCCTGCGGGTCAGTTGTCTCCTGGGTTCCTGTGGCGAGTCGAACAGCTTGCGGTGCATATTGCTTTGGTCCCTGGGATTCCGGAAGGCACCATAAATGAGAGGAATGCTGTAGGAGCATCTTGCCTGCTCTGGCTCTGAGGTAGGAATAATTGGGTGAATGAGCGTGGTGCTTGTCAAGCACAGCAAGGGTTAAATGCTGCAGTGGAAGTCTAGAAGCGAAGCTTGCAAAGGTGAACCCTCTCACGAGGGGGAGAAAAACCTTTAAGAGCTGTAGTGATAACCTGAGGGGGAAAACCAGGCATGAGGAGTGTGGGCAGCCTGCTGTGAGCCGGGACTGGCAGCCGCAGCCTCCCAGCTAGCTGCAGGTCAAGCTACAGCCTTTCTATATACTGCAGGGTGTCCAGTTGCCTGGAATGCGTCTGGCAGTGCCTGGATATTCCCGTTACTGATTTAGACCAGAAATGTATGTGGGGAGCTGTCTTGACACGGTTCGAACAGGCAAACGTCCCTTCTACCCCGCCTGTCAGAGGGGGTGACGCCACGTATCCCTGGCTTTAACAGCCTGAAGGCAGGACCAGAGTGGTGGTGTTAATTACGTGAGCAGGGGAGGGAATGAGATCGGCTTGTGCGAGGCAGGTGATGGTCTGGATCCTTTGCAAGGATCAATGCTCTCAAAATGGGAGTTAATTGCATCCTGGCTGGAAACTCGTGCCAGGTGATACACGTGGACTCCTGGCCTTGCGGAGAACAACTGTGCCTACGCTTTCTCAGGCTGCGTAAATAATGTCCCTCTGGCAGTTCTGTTTGCTGATCCTATCTTTGGGCAGCAAGGCTGTAAACGAGGACCGAAACGTGCTGCTTCATGTGTTTCACAGCAAAGGTGCAACGGGCTTGTGCAGAGCTCGAGTAAAAGAGTCTTTTCCACCCTGGCTTGCCATCGGCATGTTTTTCCTGGTCTGTGCTGCACGGAGCTTGGATTTGATGGTCCTAATGATGCTGACCTCTGGCAATGCTTCACCTGTTGCAGAAACGATGCGGTTGTGATTTCTGGGAGGAAGCTGGCCCGACAGATCAGGCAGGAAGCACGTCACGAGGTTGAACAGTGGGTAGCGGCTGGGAACAAGAGACCTCACCTTAGCGTTGTTCTCGTCGGTGAAAATCCAGCGAGTCACTCCTACGTACTGAACAAAACCAAAGCGGCTGCTGACGTCGGTATGTTTTGCGCTCTGTTCTGATAAACCAGTCCCTGGCTCCACTTTGTCTGGCTTAAGTGGGGAGTTCTCTGCGCTGGGGGAAGCTTTTGGGGATGCATCTACCTGTCAGCTTGCCACCTCAGCTGCGTGGCAGTCCACCTTTGCCCAGCATGTGCTGTGACTCTTGGCTGCCTTTGCTGCACTGGGACGTAGTTAATAAACACGGTTCCCAGGTGCGTTGTGCTGTTGGATCCTTTCGGGCAGCACCAAGCTGCGCAGTTGGGATTTTCAGCCTTCTGGGGCCCACGTAAAGCCCAGACAGGGCTCTGATTTGCCACCTTCCCCAGCTGAGATGCAGTCAGCACTCAGCAGCCTTGTTATCCTTGCAATCTTGCAAGACAAGGTCCTTGGGCTGAAAGGCGTTGGGGGCAATAAATAGTTTAATTTCTCCTTGGGTTTTGTGCTGCTGAAGCCTGAATCTCCGCTCCAAAAGTCGCTAACATCCCCCTGTTACTGTGCTAAGAGGGAGCACCAGATGTGTGGGCGCATCCTCATCGTAGCCTGCTCTGGTTAGGTTTCTCCAAGTCCTCCCTGCACTTAAAGGGTCTGTGCTTCCAAATTTTGTACAAGCTGTGCAAGTTACAGTTAAGGCCTTCACTGTGGAAGGTGCTTGTTGATACACAAAGCGTACGTACAATCCTTGGCGCGTGCCCGTCGGATCTGGCAGAGCACTGAAACAGGATAGCGTAAATCCACGTGGATTAAACAAGCTGCTCTCCCACCTGCGGACACGTGGCTCTAACGCGGCGCTTGAAATGATTGCGCAGGAATCAGCAGCGAGACCATCCTCAGGCCGGCTTCTGTTACCGAAGAGGAGCTGCTGGATTTGATTGGCAAACTCAATAACGATGCCAACGTGGATGGCCTGTTAGTACAGCTCCCTCTACCTGGTGAGTAGCTAGATTTCCATCCATTTCACTTGTAAATAAAGCTTTTCAGGGTTTGTATGTGTCAGGAGCAGCAGCGGCATGGGGGCTGTCTGGTGACATGAGAGGTGGCACCCTGCCACAATGCAGCTAGTCCATCACACAGCTGCCTGGAGGAGTTAAGTAGTTGAGGGGGGATGTTGCAGAAATCTTTTCTCGTGCGGGGAGTATCGCTTCCAGAGCCAGAAGCTTGAACTTGGTTGTGACACTGAGGCTGCCTAAAAATACCCTCCCTGTGTTGGCAACGCTGTAGGCCCAAAGTGGTTCCAGCCCTCTTCTGCTGGGAGCTGTTGGCCTTCAGCTTGCTGGATGCCTCAAGTGGCTTCAGGCTTCCAAACTCTGTCAGGGAGCTGGCTGACTGCAAAGAACAGGCGTTTTGGTTGATCCCTCGGGTTAAAGCTTTTTCTTCTCTTCCAGAACATATTGATGAACGCAAGATTTGCAATGCTGTGACTCCAGACAAAGACGTTGATGGTTTTCACGTGATCAATGTGGGTCGCATGTGCCTCGACCAGTACTCCATGCTGCCGGCTACCCCGTGGGGGGTGTGGGAGATCATTAAGAGAACTGGTAAGCTGCTGCAATAATTGGCTGCTGGTAGTGTAACTCCAGCTTGTCTGTGGTTTCAGACTCCATCTCGTTCTCTGCAGGCATCCCAACGCTGGGGAAGAACGTGGTGGTGGCCGGCAGGTCGAAGAACGTGGGCATGCCCATCGCCATGTTGCTGCACACGGACGGCAGGCACGAGCGCCCAGGAGGTGAGGGCTCGGTGGCCTCGGAGCCTGTGTGCGGGGCGGAAGGAAGCCTTTGGCCTGTCTCACCAGCCTCTTTGGGCTCCTAAACCAGTCCCAGGAGCACCTTCGGGACTCCGTCTGACTTTGGGTAGTAATGGGAATTAAAAATCCATGTAATGGCTCTTGCAGGTGATGCCACAGTCACAATATCCCACCGTTACACTCCCAAGGAGCAGCTGAAGCAACACACGATCCGTGCCGATATCGTGGTAGCGGCAGCAGGTGAGACCCAACTCTTAACAGCACTGGCAAGGCGCACCAAGGGTGCATGGTGTTTCTGATGGGAATCCTTGCTTGCAGGAGACAATCCTGTTGGTCCTGGGGCCTCCCTCTCCAAAGCAGCTCTGGCAGCATAGGAGAGTCGTAGGAGAGCCTGGTTCTCTTGTGGCTGCCGGCAGCTGCCCTCGGTGAGGGCTGGGATGGGGTGCGAGGGGCTGTTTGAGTCACAGTTAATCCTGTGATTAAGCCCAGGAGCCACGTACTTGATCTTCCTAGCGGAGCTGTTTGTAGCTCTGCCTTTGAAATATAAAATAACATCTGGCAGGAGGGTTGGGGATGTGGGAGGATGGCCACAAGCAGGCTGTGCACATGTGCAAACAGTTCTATATGTGAGGAAGAAAAAAAAAAAAGCCAAGATAGCATCTGCTTACCTAGAGACAGAGTGCTGAAGGGTGGCTGTACCCTTGGCATGCATGGAGCTGATCAGCAGAGGAGCTGAGCTGATCTGGGGTGTCTGCGGCAGCAGAAGCCGGGTGTGAGCCTGTGGGGAGGGAGGGAGCAGAGAAACCAGGCAGTATCTGGCAGAACCACACAAATGCACCCCGCCCTCAAAGGGTGGCTTAGCCCTGGGGCTGCTGCTCCCTATGCCTCTCCCTGCCATGCTGGGGGTTTTACAGCCCCCTGGGTGAAGCCAGTGCCGCTGCCAGCTGGTTGTGGTGGTCTTGGACGCTGGTCCAGCTTGCTGACTCTGTGCAGGTGGAAAAACATTGCTGGAGCTGTGTAAACATACACAGTGGGAGCTTTCAAATGGGAGCTTTGAGGTCTGAACTGGGAGGGGGTGCTGTGGTCCCAGCTGCTTTGCCAGACCTCTTTCTGGGGGTGGATTCCACCCCTCTATGCTCTGAGGTTCTAAGGAAATCACTCAAATGCCTGATAGAGCCGAACATCAGGGATTAGCATTGGATTGTGCAACTGTGGGTAGATTTGCATCTTCAGGAAGGCCTGGGTGGGTCAAAATGGAACATGAAGATGGGGTGAGGGGGAGCAGGGGACTGTCCAGCACCACCATGGGCGTGTGGTTCTGTTCTCTTCTCACAGGCATACCCAATCTGATCACGGCTGACATGATCAAAGAAGGAGCTGCGGTTATTGATGTAGGGATAACAAGAGTGCAGGATCCCGTCACTGCCAAGTCGAGGCTGGTTGGGGATGTGGATTTTGAAGGTACGGATGGGTTCTGCATTGGGTTCCTGGAGTGTCGAACATCTGGGGTGCCGAGAAGGGGAAGAGAAAGTCCTGGTTGAGCAGATGCAGACCAATGCTTCTGTTCTCTTGCTTGGTGCATCCAATAATCCCAAAATACACACTGCAAGGCAGAGGAGGCTCATCCTGAACTGAAGCAGCTCAGCTGCTCCACCTCTGCTCCAATTCATCACTCTACTCCTGCTTTTAAATAAAAAAAAGTGCAGAACTTACCTTCTGCCTTGCTGCTCCCCAGCCTTGCTCACCGCTTGGCTGCAACAGGGCCTGGGTGGGTGAAAGATGCTGGAAGCTTCTGCTGGAAGAAAGGGAGAGGGCGAGTGTTCAGGCTGTCAGTACTTTACTGTGGCCCATGTGAAGCCCATGTCTAGTCTTGAACTTGACAGTTCTTGTGCTCTTAGACCTCGCTGTTAGCTCTTCCTCCACTTGGGCTTCCTTAGCCTTGCTGAGGAGCAGGGACGGGCAGAATGGCGGGGGGGAAACTCCACCGTGAGAAATGACAATTCCTTAGCTGGCAGTCTCGAAGCAAGGCAAGTGATGTCAGACTGGTTACAGCTGCGCACTGGCTTGGTATGTGTTGCTGCTCTTGTTGCGCATGCTTAGCTCCGGCCTTCCTTCCTGCAGGGGTGAAGAAGAAAGCCAGCTACATCACTCCGGTTCCTGGGGGCGTCGGGCCCATGACAGTCGCCATGCTGATGAAGAACACCATCATAGCTGCCAAGAAGCTGTTGAAACCCAAAGAGCTGGAAGCATTAACTGCTTAACACGGGACTAGCACTGACCATGACATTCCAGACTGAATCCCAAACAGGCCGATAGAAAAATGCAATATTTTTATTTATTGTATTGGAATTTCCTATTCTGAGGTGATAGATATTTATTTGAAGCTGAAGCAGATGCATGTTAGTGGTGCTAAGGTGTAATAAGCACCTACACTCCTGGCTGCCTCGTGCCTCATTTAGGCTAGCTCCTCTAGGAAGCCGGCCCTGCTCTGGCAGGGATGAGGCAGCGGGGGTGCAGCCCCCCATGGAGCCCGGCACAGCTGGAGTACTGCTCCATGGTACAAAAGCAGCTGGCCGTCAGTGTCTGACTCACCCTGGAGTCATGCTTAGTGTAATTCTTCTGTAGAATTACTCAACACTGCCTTTCTGTAGCAGAATTACTTAGGGGGGAAAAAAAAGTGCCATATGTCTGTTCTCAGCCTGCACGGGGTCCCGGGCAGCGGCAGATCTGGTGGAACACATTCTGTTAGTGTGCAGCTGAGCTGTTTTTTTGCTATTTGGAGGTGACTTGTTATTTTTAAAGCCTTTCAATTTTTCTCTAACCAAAGAACAAGGGGTGGGCTGTTAGTGTCTAGGTCGGGCACACAGGTGGCTTCCTGGACTGTATTGTAAGTGTGCAAGTACTTAGTGAATAGTGCAGGTTAGTGCTAAATAAAGTATGAGAAGAAAAACTCCACATCCTGCCTGTGTCCTAGAATTATTATAAGCAAGTTTTTCCCAGGAATAGTTTATTAAGGCATTTATTAATCCTCCTATCCCTCCAGAGCAGGGTTGGGTCTGGCTTTTCCTGAGTTTAGCTATGGAAAAAAATTATGTTTATCACTTTTTCCTAACTCCATCAAAGTGACAGTGTAAACTCAGTCCTCTAATGAGTTTCCAAGCTCTAATTATCCACTGAACATTGCTCTTACCTGGGGCCACGATGCCTCTGGCAGGATGAGGGAACAAACTTACAGGCAGTGTTGTTCCTGGGCAGCGAGGTAGAGCTTGGACTCCTTCCTCTTCACGTATTCCCTGGAAAGACTGATCCCACCTTTTGGGGAGGAGGCAAGGCTTGCGGTGACGCTGAAGAGCTATTGCCAGAGGCGCTCGGTGAGTAGGCACTAACCCAATGTTAGTGGCTTTTAAAAAGACTAAATGTGGGAGGGAAGGCTGAGGGTGGAGGAGTCTGCACCAGAAAGACACTAAAGAGCTGAGACTCATTGGAACGAGGTTTATTGGGTCGTATCGCAGATAAATACAAAATGGCTGAAGCAGTACTGTAATGGAGGTGGTGAATCTGAGATGCTTCACTGTGTTCGTATACAAAAAAAGTATAAACTGTGTTGTGAACCTTGCAAAAATGGACAAATTTAGTCTGAACAAGCTGGATGATGAAGTGGCTTCAGCTCTGCTTGGGGAAACATCTACCAGAGTCCACAAAGCCTGTCTGGGGTGGGCGTTGCGTACTGGGTAAAGCAAATGAACCTGTTGGATTAAAATCATGAGCCTACCTGTATCCCACTTCAGCTACCACAGGAGATGGGTACAAAACGCTACACAACAGACACGAGGCGTTCAAGTTGAAATCTTAACGTCGAGCTATGTGGCCCTCGAGCAGTGACAGGAGCAATGCCGTGTTCTTTATCTCGCCACGTTACCCCAGGAGATGTACTTGAACCAGAAAAAAATTTGCTATAAATAGGAAATTGCCTTCAAGTCTTGGTTGGATTCAACTATTTACAGAGAACTGGGCTCTGTCCCATGCAAAGGTTCAGCCCAGTTGCAATATTTAACTGGTGTCCCAGAAACCCCCACATGGCTGGTATAAGTATCAGGTAGGGTGTTTCTGCTCGGGGTGAGGGTTGGGGTTCTGTGAGGTTTGATATAATCCTGTCCAGCATAATTCAGAAAAAAACCTGATTTCAGAGGGTTGCTTCAGCCCGTGTTCTAAACCACAGCTGGGCTTAGCCTGTGGAAGGAGGAGGAAAAAAATCCACCAACACAATATTTGAAAGCCTCATCACCGCCCTGGTGCTCCTGGAAAAAAAGGTGGTGAGAGCAGGGCAGAGGCAAAGGGAGCTCAGTGCCTGCTCTGGCTCCTGCCCTGCTCCCTTCCCAGAGGACCCAAAGGCAGCGGTGGAAGAGAAGAGCCCTGTGTGGAGCTGAAACGCTGATGGAAACTGAGCCGGGAGGCGCTGGAAGTGAGCCCGAAAGCACGGGGGGTGCGTGGCGGGGGACAGGCTGGCTCTGCCCTCCCTGTTAGAGCTGTTAAATCACGTGTGAACAACCTGGGTGCGAAGGCCCTTGCTCAGGGGCTGGGCAGGCAGATGGGCTCCTCCAGCAAGATAAGGGCTCAGGCACATCTCTGTCCCAGCCGGAGGACAGGGCTGTGACCCACAGGCTCCTCCAGTGAGATAAGGGCTGGTGCATGTCTCCTCAGGCCAGAGGAAGAGATAGGGCTGTAACCTACCCTGGGGCGGCCCTGGGAGAGCTGCAGGTGGGGATGGGGCAACCGAACGGCTCTGCTGCAGCAACTGTCTCCCAGTAGAAACCATTCCTGATTCTCTGAGGAAACCAAGGCCCCGCTCCCTGCCCTGCTGTCCTGCCGCAGCTTGGCTGCTGTTGCCCTCCAGCCACAACAACCTTAAACCCGAGCTGCTTTTCCTCTTTTCCTTCCCTTCCCTTCGCATCGCTCCAGGCCACAGTCTCCTTCAAAACGCTGCTGTGCCTCCTCATCCCCTCAGGTCCCTCCTGCATCCCTGCTGCTGGGATGCCTGTACCACAAAGAAGGGTTTCTGGTTGGTCTGGCTTGGACCGGGGTCCTCTCACCAACACAAACCCCCAGCACCATCCCTTCCACAAAACCAGACTCCCTGAGAGTGGCGCTGCCATTTCAGGGATTGGGGAACAGGGACGTGTGCTCCCCCTTCCTCAGCCACGTAAACCTCCTCCCCACCCCAAAAAAAATCACCCTTGAAAAACATCACCCCAGCCCGGCTGCTCCCACAGTCTGAACCACCTTCAGCTTCTCCAGCCCAGCAGCGGCTGGAGGCTAAAATCACCAATTCCACCTTTTCAGCCTCATTTTGCCGCCAGCGGCAATGCCTTCGCCCAGCAAAAAAGGGAGGAAAGTCAACAACGTGTTTAACTCGTGGTGCTAAAAACTACCGGAGCAATGGACCCCTGGGGCCACCGGTCTCCTCCATCTCACATAGAAAAATAAGCCAAATTTGCTTTATATATATATATGAATATATAAATATCTATATATATATATAAATCACAGAGGAAGCGCTGTGCGGGACTATAGTGTGGTCTCACTGCCCATGTCCCGAGGTGCTTTTTCAGTGTCGGTGTCCTCGTAGTCCGACTCCATCTCGATCTTCACTTGGGGCACGGCGCAGATGGGGTTTCGGGAGTAGTTAAACGCGGGAGATGATGGGCACGAAATCTTCAGGTGAAGCGTAATACTGAGTAGGAGAGGAGAGGGAAGTGAGCGTCCGAGCAGGGGTACCCGCATCCCAAAACCACCCCAGCAGCCCCAGCAAAGGGCTCTGGATGACATTATCACCAGTAAAAATTCATTAAAAAATAGTATTTTGCATTTAATATAGACAATCTGCAGAAGTCGTAGCTGCAGGGGGAGAATGATCTCAAGCTGTCAGGATTCAGATGTACATCCCAATGCTAAAAATCCCTGTGGCTGTTGTCCAGCAGCATTTTTAATGCTATAAACCCTCTCGTGCCAGGCTGGGGATGCACCATCCCACGCAACGCCACTCCCAGCAACCCAATAGCCTGGGCCAGCAAACGAAAGCCCCCAAAATACAGAGGGATGCTGCGAAAATAAACTCAGATGTTTCAGAAACGCCCAAAGATGTTGGCAACCGGCTCGAGTGGGGAGAGGGAGCTTCAGCCAGTGACCCCAGAAATATTTGGTCCCGCTCCTGGGGATGGGGGAGCGGGTGGGGGGGAGCCCATTTGGTGCCGTTTACCTGCGATCCAGGTCTGAACCATTTGGCGAGGAATCAGAACGCAAAGCTCCAGGTGGAGGACCTCTTTCCTGGGGGGACACAGAGGTGAAACACTTCCCCGGTGAGGAAGAAGCCCCCCAATAAAACCCACTCATCATCCCCCTCCAACCTGCTACCGGGTCCAGCATCCTCTGGGCAGTGGGAGGAGGAGAAAAGTTCCCGAGAAATGATGATTTTGGGGGTGATTAGAGAAAGAGAAAGGTCCCACCAGCCCCTGCTAGCAGCAGCTCGAGGACAGAGTCAATGAATTATCACGTTAAAATTTGCCGTCATCATGATGCAACCTGGTGCCGAGCTGGAATAAACTCACTCTGATTTATTCTGATTCTTTGGTCACGGCTGGCTTAGCACCAGCTCACATATGAACACATGGCACCAGCCACATGGAACACAAAATGATTAGCAGCACCAAGCCCGCTGCATCCTCTCAAACCTGCTTTAAATACAACGAACCCTCCTCCCCGCTGTGGTGGGACGGATCCAGGCTGCATCTTTTAGCAGGTTAGTGCCACCAGTGGCCAAGTGGATCCCGTTGTGGGGGTGTTAGGAAGCGGTCAGGAATGTGAGTGGGGTCCTGAGCTCTTTACTTACGACTGAGGCAATGGGGACCCCCGTTTCGGGGCTGCGATGGCAGGGGCTCCATGGGGATCTTAATGACTGAGGGAGGTGGGAACTGGGGAAGAAAGGGGGGAAATTTGGTGATGGCAATGCCTGGGTGGGCTCTGAAACCACCCGGAGCATCCAAAACCTCCAGAGGTGGGTGCACGAGGAGGAAGAGGCAGCTTTGCCCTCAGCCCTTCTGCCTGGGGAAGGGACTGCAGCATGGCGTTGTGTGGGTTAATGATGCTTTGCCACTGTATGATGGGTACCGTACGCTCAGCCACAGGATTTTGGCTCTTTTCCCTACGGATTTCCTTTTTGCCACAATCTTCCAGCTTTCTGGACACTTGGAGCATCCAGCCAGGCCCTGAGCACCACTTAAAGCCCCTCCATCAGCCGCTCTTCTATATGCAGTGAAACCCCTCCATGGATCAAAGACCTTCATCCCAAACCCACCAACCCAGAGGTTTCGGTGAGACCTTTCCCTCCCCAGCCGGTCCGTGATGCCCCCCGCCATCTGCAGGAGCCGCCCACTCACCCTGCACCCACCTCCTCATCACTGCTGCTGTCTCCTTTGTTGGTTTTTTTCTTCTTCTTCTTGTCATCCTCCTTCTTCTTCTCTTTCTCAGGGATGATGTTGTCAATCCAGGCCAGGTCATGTTGGGAGAAGACAAAATCCAGCAGCCGCCTCACCAGGATCAGGGCTAAAATCTAGGAGGGGAGAGATGCAAGAGTGGGATCTGCAAGAGCATCTCTCATCCCAAGATACAGGGATTGCCAGGGGACCGACTCAAAATTTCCTTAAATCTGAGAAAAAACATCTAAATGAGGTTGCAGTAGCAGCCCGGGGGATGGCCTCACCATGACGGGGAAGATGATAGCGGCCACAGTGGATTTGAGGATCCAGAGGACGGCCAGGCAGATGATCTGCACCAGCGTGAAGAGGTGGATGCGACGCAACGGCACGTGCCGGAGGAAGACGTAGTCTGGTTGGTGCTTGGCTGGCATGAGGAAGAGCTTGCAGCGGTCCCAGAACTGTGATGGGACGAAGGCTGGCGTGAGTCCTCAGCCTCATTCCCCAGGCTCCCAGGTTGCCCAGAGAAACCACCTTTCAGGCCCCAAAATGGGGAATTTGGGGCTTTTTGATGTTTCTCAGAGGGTTTTGGCTATGCAGCTGGAAATGTTGGATGCACACAAATTTT
Source organism: Psophia crepitans (assembly GCA_013399095.1). Taxonomy (NCBI): domain Eukaryota; kingdom Metazoa; phylum Chordata; class Aves; order Gruiformes; family Psophiidae; genus Psophia; species Psophia crepitans. The sequence continues at coordinate 21,736 of VWZZ01004991.1, forward strand.
GGGGTCAAAATCCCCCTTTTTGCCCTGGTGTAGGACCCCTTCATGGCCATTAAGGAGGAAGAGGAGGAGGAGGAGGAGCAGCACTTACCTGGATGCCATTCAGCGACGCGACGCCCATGTACAGAAAGACGCCGTAGAGCACTGGCATGGGGATGTACTGAGGAAGTGGGAAAAACACAGCGCTTACCCCAAGGAAAGCGGCAGCTCATTCCCAGGGACGGGGGCCATGGTGGGAGCGTAAATCCAGCTTTTGCTTCCCAAATCCCTAAAGGCCTGAGGGAGGGAGCGGGGATGGTGGAAGGGGAATGTTTTACCTTCAGGATAGGGGCCAGGAAGACAGAAATCCCTGTCAGCACAAAGACGATGATGCCTGTCACTCTCTGCTCCCTGGAACAGCGACAGAAGCAGGATGAGGCCGTGCTGGCTGGACCAGCCGCTGCCTGTGGATTCTTTTCCCCTGCCACCCCGATGAAGAGTGAGGCCATGCCTTCCTCACCTGACACCTAGGAACTGGGGCTGCTCCCCTGGGGCGCTGGTCTCTGTCTCCATCTTCAAGCTGTCAATGTGGGCGATGGAGATGACGGTGGCTGCCACGTACCAGGGCAGCCCCATGAAGGAGCAGACGGCCATGAGGATGCCCACCCAGAACAGGTCCAGGTGGTAGCCTGCTGCTTTCTGCAACACAGTACCCAGGAGGGTCGGGGGACAGGGGGGCAACACGGCTAGTGAACTGTTCCTGTATTCACCCCAGCGCCCAGCAAGGCGGGGTTTCTCCCGGGGCGTGCCCTGCAACCCCCCTGAAGCATCCTGCGTCACCCTGGGGCACACCCTGCATCTCCCCGATGCATCACGCATGGCTGTGGTGCACCCTGCGTCACCATGGTGCACTCATCATTGCACCCCACATCACCCCATGCACCCTGCATTGCCGTAGTGCACTCCACATCGCCATGGCGCACCCCGCACCACCCTGAAGCACCCTGTATCACCGCAGAGCACCATGATGCAGCCTGCCTTCCCCTGGGGCACCCTGCATCGCCCCATATCATCCTGAAGCACCTTGCATCAACCTGATGCACCCCACTTTGCCACAGTGCACCCTGCAACCCCTCCAGCGCACACCGCATCACCCATCATTGCTGCAGTGTACCTCACATCACTGTGCTGCACCCACCGGTGCTGCAGTGTCCCCCACATCGCTCCGCTGCACCACCCTACCTACAGCATCGGGTGAATTTAACACCCCAGAGGCTTTGTCACCCCACAAACACAGCTTGCAAAGAAAAGGATGAGCCAGGGTGGACCCCCCCACGCCTTGCAGCAGCACCCGATCTGCACCCCAAAAGCGGGTGCTCGCAGGGATGCAGGCGGTACCCAATGTGATGCTGTGCCCCCCCGAGCATGGGACGAGTCCCAGCTCACCCGCAGCTTGTGCTCCTTCCTGTTGACGATGACGGCTGTGATCTGCTGGTCCATGAAGATGAGGATGGTGACGAGGAGGGCGGGAAGGGCGCTCGCCAGGTAAACCCACCATGGGTTCTTCCCAAAGGGAAACACGAACCACCCTCGGTCCACGCGGGTGGGCTGGGGAAGGAAGAAAGCGGGGCTAAAAAACCCAAGCACTGACATTTTGGGGACCCCACATCACCCCTGAACCCCACCACCTCCAAGCATCATCCTGTCCCATCACAGAATCACAGAATCACAAAGGTTGGAAGGGTCCTCGAAAGATCATCTAGTCCAACCCTCCCTGCCAAGGCAGGGCCACCTAGAGCACATCACTCAGGAACATGTCCAGTCGGGTTTTGAATGTCTCCAGAGAAGGAGACTCCACAACCTCTCTGGGCAGCCTGTCCCAGTGCTCTGTCACCCTCACAGTGAAAAAGTTTTTCCTCATGTTAACTCGGAACCTCCTGTGCTCCAGCTTGAACCCATTGCCCATTGTCCTATCGCTTAGTGACACCGAGAAGAGCCTGGCTCCATCTTCCCGACACTCACCCTTAACATGTTTATAAACGTTAATGAGGTCACCCCTCAGCCTCCTCTTCTCCAAGCTAAAGAGACCCAGCTCCCTCAGCCTTTCCTCATAAGGGAGATGTTCCACTCCCTTGATCATCTTAGTGGCTCTGCGCTGGACTCTCTCTAGCAGTTCCCTGTCCTTCTTGAGCTGAGGGGCCCAGAACTGGACGCAATATTCCAGATGCGGCCTCACCAATGCAGAATAGAGGGGGAGGAGGACCTCCCTCGACCTACTAACCACAGCCCTTCTAATGCACCCCAGGATGCCATTGGCCTTCCTGGCCACCAGGGCACATTGCTGGCTCATGGTCATCCCCCCGTCCACCAGGACCCTCAGGTCCCTTTCCCCTACACTGCTCTCCAGCAGCTCAGTCCCCAACCTGTACTGGCACATGGGATTCTTCTTTCCCAGGTGCAAGACCCTACACTTGCCCTTATTGAATCTCATCAGGTTCCTCCCCGCCCAGCTCTCCAGCCTATCTAGGTCCCGCTGAATGGCAGCACAACCCTCTGGTGTGTCAGCCGCTCCTCCCAGTTTAGTGTCATCAGCAAACTTGCTGAGGGTTAAACTCTGTTCCCTCATCAAGGTCGTTGATGAAGATGTTGAATAGCACCGGACCCAGCACCAACCCCTGAGGGACTCCACTAGTCAATCTCCATCCCTGAATCCCACCACCACACATCGGTACTCAAACCACCCCTCAGCATCCACATCTGCATCCCCAAATTATCCTCGATGCTCACTGGGACTCCCCACATCACCAACAGCGATATCCTGGATAAGGGGGAGGAGAGAGATTTTTGGCAACACTTCTAGAAAGGGATTTTATCGCTTTTTTTTGTTTTTTTACCTTAAAATCAGTAGGCACTTGGAGCTTTGGGGTGTTGAGTCCGAAAAGCACATCCAGCCCCACAAACATTAGTATGGACATAAAGATAGAGAAATCGCTAATAAGTTTACGCAGCTGCCGGGAGCAAGAGAAAGAGAAAAAGGGGAGAAAAAAATAACAGAAAAAAGGAAGGGAAAAAAGTCACAGAATTAGAATATTCCTTCAAGAAAGATAAAGTAGCTTTTAGGAAGGTGCCCAGACATTGCAGGAGCCACGATTTTCCCCGAAAACCAGTGAGGAGCTGGAAAGAGAGTGCAGGTAGAGTAGTGAGGGGTGTCCCCCCGTCCCCGGTGCGGCCGAACCTTGATGATACTGGGGATATGGAGCTTCGGGGTGTCCAATCCGAAACAGGCATCCACTCCGCAGAAGAGCAGGATGGAGAAGACATTGGAAAAATCAGCAATGAAAGCCCTGACCTGGAGGCAAGATGGGGAAACGGGAGTGGAAAGGGTAATTAATAGGATGGAGAGGTTTAATTCATGGGATGGAGAGGTTTAATTCATGGGATGGAGAGGTTTGCTCCCGTTTCGGCATCCTTCCCGGGGGCTTTCCAGCTCCGGTCATCCACAGTAACCCGGGTATAACCCACAAAATGCAGATTTTTTTCCCCCATTTGCAGCACAAGGTGATGGGTTATTCAGCATGCAAGAGCCAAATCAACGGCTAAAACCTCAGGGACGATTCTTCTAATCGCTACCAACATCTCCTAGAAACACCGATTTATTTTCCTGGAGCTCTTTGCATCCAACAAAGAGACCAACAGCTCCCATTTTTCCTACCTTCTGGAAAAAAGGAAGGTAAAACCCAGCACTTTTCCTTACCTTAGTGGGGAAATAGCGGCTGAATTTGAATTTTTTCAGGGTCAAGGTCATGGAGTAGGTCCCAAAGAAGAGGATGAAGGACATAAGGGCCAGGTCAGGCACGAATTTACAGGATTTCCCCACTAAGCTGCCGCCGTATTTGAGACACTCCTTCTTACTCAGCTGGGTCCAGTCCAGAGCTGTTAGGTTAATAGCATTGTACTGGGGAGAAAAAAACCCAAAACAGTAAAATTAGCATTTTAAGTATTGCAGCATGCCAGGAAAAGGATATTTCATGGCCAAAAAAAACCCACCCCAAAATCAGCAGTTTAAGTAATTGCAGCCTGCAAGGAAAGGGGTATTTCCTAGGGCTGTTGCCACTGGGAGCCCCATAACCATGGGAAAACCCCGGAGCTGCTATTAATTTGGGAAAAAAAGTGGGGATTTGGTGCCATCGAGCCCAAGTGTGAACCCAAATCAATGCAAATCCCCCGTTTCTCTCCCGCTGAGCTGGTGTGCATTGCTCCCCGGGTGCAAATATCCCTGGGATTTGCCCTCCCTTGTCCCAAATTTCCCGTCGGGATGAGCAAACCTGCTTACCAGGGAAACGTTAGTGGTGTTTGGTGCCACTGGAGCTGAAGCATCAAACAAGGTCACGTTGGCTGCGGGAAAGGAGTTTGTTATTGAGGTTTTTGGCTAATATCAAGGTTTCTGGCTAATATTGGATATTTGGCTAATAACCGGCTTCACCCGGAAAGGCACGGCTCAGCCTGGCTGGCATAAAAGCAAACGCGGTGTCAAGCGCATCCTCCGAGAGCAGGGATTGGCATCCCGAGGGCGGACAAGGATTTGGGGAGAACCCCCCCTCATTTCTAACCCCGCAGCGACTTCTCCCTGATTAATCCCACGTGCCGGCAGAGAACACGGCTTCTTCTTCGGCAGCTTCTCCCTCCAGGGCTGGCGAGTATTTTTTAGGAGCTTCCCGCTGGCAGTGGCACCCAATCATGCCCAAATTAGTTTATTTTTGTTGATTTTGGGGGTTTGTTTTTTTTTAAAGATATTTTAGAGGCGGTTTGGTGTCTCACTGCAAAAAACCCCATCCTTTCTAGCCCCCGACACCTTCTCCTCCAGTGGAAAAAGCGGCTCCGCTCGACTCTTCGGATGACGCAGCTCCGCAGCTTCAGAAGCACCCACGTTCTTTATGGGTGCTCCTAAGTGGGGTCTGGGACTGCTCTTCCCCCCCTTCTTCCCCTTCAGTCCATCCTCTTCCTGCGCCAAGCGGGAATTTCGGCTGCCTCGACCTGCCACCTCCATCCCCGGCGCCAAGGATTAATGAAGGAGAAGCGATTGCTGGGTTAGAAGCAGAGAGCCCCAGGTTGCCGAAACCAGGCTCCAGGAAACGGCACTGGCAAACCCAGCATTAAAAACATTATTTATTTTTCTTCCCCCTCCATAACCTTTTATTTTTCCATAAACCGGCCTTATTAGTGATTTCTACAACTGAAAGGGTAGCATACCACTGGTGGTATTTTAAGAGAGGACCCTGAAGGGCTCTACGTAAACCCTTGTAGCAGAGTGGAAAGAAAAGTAAAATATATGGAAAAAAATAACAACAAAACTCCCCATGGCGGAAGAGTATCAAATATTAAAATAGTTTTAATATTTAGAAGGCGATACTCACTTGAGATTGAAATCAGCCCAAATTGATGTGTGCAGCAGAGACAAATATGGTACAAATCAGTTATAATAATCAAAAATCAGAACTAATGAAAAAAAAAAGATAAAAAAAGGATGTAGGGGGGAATAAACATAATTTCCCACTATCTAGAGGAATGGAAAATCCAACACGGGCACCACTGCCTTGGGTCCCCAGGGCAGCGAGGACGAGGAATGGGGCTGGGTTGCAACGAGGTTTAAGGTTTTTGGGGTGCAAATGCCTCTTGTCCACCCAGGGTTTGCTCGGGGCGGGGGCTTGGAGGAGGGGAGATGTCCCTGGAGGCTAAAGGCTTTGCCTTCCCTTTGTGTTAAGCCGTGGTGGAGGGTGCTGCCAGGCAGATGCCTGCACACGTGGCTGGATGGAGGCGGCTGAGGTCCCGTTTGGGATATTTAATTTCTCCCGGGCATTGTGTCAGGCATCGGGCTTCGCTTCCCTGCAGGTCAGATTTGGGAGGGTTTTGGTTCGGAAAGGATTGCGTCGTCTGCAGGTGCTCCCCACTGCTTTCAAATTGGGGTTGGCTTTCAAAATCCAATGGGATCGAGTCACTTAGCGGGTGGTTGATAACAGAAATCAAGCAAAAATACAAAATTAAACCAATAAATGTTATTTCCATCGCGGTCGGTAAGATCTTCTCTGGCAATCACAGATGTATTGGGAACACGTTGCGTGGCAGGTTTTGGATCCTTTTATTTCTGGGGAGAGCTTCACCATCACACCTCTCTGCCACCTCTCTCTGCAGCTGATATTCCCCAAAACTGCTAGAATTTAGACTTTTTAAATAAATTCAGCTTGTCTGAAAGCAGGCGGCTGCTGGCATTAGCCCAAACTGGAGATCTCTGCTCCCTTCCAGGTGGCTGTGGGAGCATCTGAGCTGCACGATTCAGACCAGGGATCATCGGGTACGTCTATCCAAGAGCAAAATTGGGGAAGCCATCAAAAGACCGTCTGCTCAGAGCCCGATGGCCTCTTCTCTTTGAAAAGGAGTATGAAAGAGGAGAAAAAACAGTCCGAGGAGGTTTCTGCACCCAGCCAGGACATCCCAGGTTGTCCTGGACACCAGAGAGGACAACACCCCCTCCAGCGCATTTTCTGGAGAATACGTTTCCATTGGCAGCAGGATGGAGTTAATGGTTGTCTTCTCCCCATATTTCCTTTTTATCCATCCAGGTCTGGCTGCTCCATGCTGAGGCCCCGGCTCTCCAGCACTGTTTGCCCTGTTCCCAGCAAGCACCGACACGCTCATCCACAGGGAACAGGGCTGTACTTCCATATTGCTCAAAATCACCCTCCGAAGAGGAGGACAAGGTCTCTCCACCCCACGTTGATGGATAGCTGCCTCCTTCCATGTCCTCAGCCAACGATCCAGCGGGATTTAACCATGACGGGGACCCTCCCCATCCCCTTCATCTTCCCCATCCGGTGCCGAAAAAGATGTGTACTCACCTGGGTCGGGAGCAATGCACTCGCACTTGTACATGGTCACGTAGTCCGGCTTGAAGTCTGAATTGATGGGATAGTACTTAAAGGCTCCGATCATCTTCTTGATGGCGTCGTAGATGAAGATGAAGCTGATGAGTGTGGAGAAGCCTTCCTCCGTGAAACGGGTGATGTACTTTATAATGAAGCTGGCATCGGTGGCCACCAGGATAAGGCACTGTAGGGCAGAGTGCAAGCCAATCCAGAGGCGAAACTCCATGTAGTCGATGCCGTTGCCTCTGAAAATGAGGACAAGGTGAGAGCAGCCCCATGAGAGCTGGCTGTGGGCTGGAGGACAGCTCCCATCCCAGGATGGGAGGGTCCCCGTTCCCCCTGGCATCGCCCAGCACCTACTTGCTGAAGTCGAAGAGCAGCTTCTCAAAAATGAGGATGGGGCCAGTGCTGCTGAGGATGATGAGGGGCTGTCCGGCAAAGAGGCAAAACATGGAGCCTGCCATCGCTGTGCCGAGGAAGCTCTCCATGACGCCCTGGGATTGGACCAAACCCAACGTTACGGTGACGCTGTGCCATGTTACATCCCCATGGACACCCCGGATGGAGATGGAAATTAAGGACCTCTGCTTGGACCCATACAAGACAGCTGGGGATATGTCCCCTTGCTCCTGGCATTGCCATTGAGACGAGTTTTCCCATCCTGCAGGTATTTCAGGACTACTGATCCCACTTGGCAATGAATTTCCATCCCCAGGATTAAAGCCTGGCATGGCACAAGGAAGGTAAACACTCATCCCGTCCCATCCCATCCCCTCCCTGCTTGCTGTCCCCAAGCCAAAGTCCTTGGACTCAACCTGGTAGTTGTCCGTAGCATCCCCAAGCAAGCCCCCGAAGGTGATGGCATTGGTGATGCAGCCCAGGTAGATGAACAAGATGGCAGAGATGGACTGGATATGAAAACCTTCATAGAAATCGCTGGGGAACCAGGGCAGCTTCCTCTTGATATCCAAATAGAGGCCACCGCAAAACCTGGGGAGACACCGCCGAGGACCAGATGCATGGGCCTTCCATCAAAACAGATTCGGTGCTGCGCAAAAGCCTGTGCCCAAAGAGATTTCACCCCTCCGTGCCCCAGGAGACCACAGGACGAGCCAGTGGGAGATGCTGATGGGTGCCGGCACCATTAGAAGTATTTTGAGTCCTGAGGTGCTGCTCACCTGCCGGTCCACGCGAGCTCTTCCCCGATCTCGTGAACTTCAGGCATCTCCCCATCATCACTGCCTCCTCCACCGCCCCCAGCACCCGCCCCACCAGCTGTGCCGTTCATCTGCCCCACTTCGTTCAGTGAGAAAACCGATTTCCTGAGGAGAGAGACACCGGTGTCAGCCATGGCATCTACCCCGCCAAGCCTGTCCTGATGCAGGGACCACGACCAAGGCCGTGGCGTAGGTCTCTGCCTGCACTAGAGCTTGAGTTTGGGGGCAAATCTGGAAAGATCAAGAGCTGGATTTGCTCAGCCCAGGGGGGTAACACAGATTTCTCAGAGTGGAAACGGCTCTGAGCTAATCTGGGGACAAAAACTGCTGAAAAAGCAGCATTTCTAGAAAATCTGCAGAGATTATTTCTAGGGGTGGAGGTAAGCAAACTGCTGTCCTCCTCCAGCATCTCCAAAACAGAACATGGGGCTAGGATCAGCACCGTGTCTCCCACCCACCTCTTCTCAGCTGAGGGCACTTTTTTGGGTGGCTCAATCCTAATGTTGGGGTCCCACTCGCCCGGCGGCAGGACGATGACTTCATCCAGAAACTCATCTATGCCGGCAATCAGGTCTTCTCTATCCCTGGCTTTGTAGGCGACATCGCTAAAGAGCTGGGGGTCGAGAGAAGAGAGGTGTCAGTCTGGGAATGGTGTCCAGCCGAACACATCCCAGGTCGTTAGGGGATTTTAAAGCTCATTTGCTCGGGCGATAAGATGAAAATTGTTTGTTTGTTTTATTTTTTTTTTTCTCAGCTCTGAGCAAGGGCATTCCCAGCAAGGGCTGGGTGGTCCATCTACTCACATCATCCACCATGAGGGTTGCAATGGCTCTGCCGATCTCATTGTAGGATTTGGCTTTTCCCGCGGGACCGAGGAGAATAAAGAGGAACCTGGGAAGGGAAAGGCGCCGTGTTGGCAACCTTGGACCACCGACATCCATGTGGTGAGACCACTCGATGCTTCGGACCCGAAGGAATTGCACTCACCTGGTGGGGACAGGCACCTCCGTCACCCCTCCCAGCATCGTCGCCTGGAGGAGCCGCACGAAAGCCACGAAGGGTTTCTCCAGGAACTCCACTTCTCCCACCAGCACGTTGGAGGCCTCTGCATCCTTGGGGATCTTCTTGATGAACTTGTTCTTCAGCTGTTGGAAAGATGAGGGTGGGGAAGGGAGCAGTTGCTGAAATTTGGCTTTTCCCCATCTTTTCCACACCCTGAATGCCACAGGCTCAAAACTTGATCTCTGATGGTCCCAGGACTCCTGGAGGTGAGGATTCAAGAGCTATCCAAGAATAATCCAGCAAGAATTCATAAAGTCAAATTTCTTCGTTATTCAAAACCATCACTAAGCCCGAGATTAACTTCAGAGCACACGCTCAGGGCTCCCTAATGCACTGTGCAACTGAGCGGTTTGCAAAAGGTGCTTTGCAGCTCCGGGGCCTGCGCAATCCCACTGCAGAAAACCTGAGCCAAAAAATATGGATCCTGGAGCAAGCCAGCATACATTTTTACAAGTCTGTTGACAGCCCCACAACCCCAGGCTCCCCCACGACCCTGCATAATGCAGAAACACCGCTCGGCACTGTGCATGGGGGACAGTTTTGGAGCTCATTCCTCCCCAATCTCATCCTCGGAGCAGGAACAAATAATGGAAGTAGGAAACCTTGTTCATGGATTTATTTCCTGTGTCTCTTCTCCCCTGCAGCTCTTTCATTATTAGTCTAAAAGGGTTCAATACCAACCCAGGCAGGGTGTTACTATAATCTATATGCCAGCATGAGGGGAGGCATGTGAGCCGGGCAGCAAGCTCTCCCCTTCCTAATCTTTTAAACCCAAATGGAAAAAAATAATAATAATAAAGCAACTCCTCCAACGCAGCTTGGAATAAGCAAGAGCAGGAGTTAATGGTGACCACTAAGCTTCATGTAACACTTAAAAAGTCCCTTTGTAGTGGGCCTAATAGGGCGATTAAATCGAAATGCTTTGCATATTTTGGGATTAACCCTCTGCACCCCACTGCTGGAGGCTGATATTTGGGGTTCGTTAGCGGGCAGTTGGCTTGCTTTATTGCAGCTCTAATTCAGGAAGGTGCCCTGGAAACTTTCTGCCTCTCTGATATCATGGCATCCCCACCCCGTGGCTCCCAGCCACACAGGAATTTCCATTCTTCTCTTCCCCCTAAATTGCATCACCCCAAGTAAGGCCAGCGAGAACAACCCTGGGGCAAAGCAGGCTGTCATCCCGTACTGTCTCCTACAAAACCATGTTGGATTTAATTTTCCCTTGGGTTTACGCTGAAATAATGCACAAATAGAAACAGAGCAAAGCCCGTATAATGTGTCAGCAGTTCCCAGCTAAACAGCCTCGACGCCAGAATGGGGATGGGATGTCCCGCAGAAGAACTGCACGAAACCCTGCTGATCCATCGCATCGCCAAGCAGAGAGCTGCACATGGACTGCCCGAGCTCTCTCACGCAAAGCAAACCAAACTAGGGGGGAAAGCCCCTGACTGACTCTCAGCTGAGCTTTGCATTAAGAAACCCAGGTCCACTGTGCTGCAAATGGAGGGAAAAAGAGAACCTGCCTCTGTACTTACAGACCGTTATCTTGAGAGCTGTATTCATTTTTGGGGACCCAAGTGCTTGGTTCGGATTTACCCCCTGCAACCTGCCCTTACCCAGCCACACAAAGGCTCTTTTAGGATCCCTGCGCTCTTCCAAGCGCCTTTCCTTTCCTACCTAAAGACTTTAAGGAATTTTTTTCTCCACCCTAAGGATCTCAGCTACATCAGCATCCTCGTATGTCCCTAATCCTGCAATCAACTTGCAAGCACAGGTATTATTTCTGGGACAGCTTCCCCCATGAGTTAGCAGGGATCGATACTTGCATTAATTTAGGAATTTGTGTGGTTATTGACGGAGTGAAGCCACACAAGGCTCACATGGACCGTAACAACCACAGAGCCCCCATCCCCTCGCGGGTCGTGTCGGAGATGCTCCTCACAGCATCACACTAATGATTTTGGGGCGTGATTACCTGGTCGGTGCTCGGCGTGTCCGAGATGTCGTTCATGCTCCGACTCTGCGCGTGACCTGACAGAGATGAAAGACGTAAGACCCTGTGATGCACAGCTGAATTTCAGCCCCACGTGCAAGGAGAAAACACAGCAGGAAACGTCAGTGCAAAGAAAATAAACATTATTTATTATTGCTGGGCTCGCAAACCAGGTGCAGTAAGGTGAAAACCCAAGAATGTAAAAAACAGAAGGATTTTTACAAGAATTGTAAAAAATACAAATTGCAAAACCCAAGAATATGAGTTTTTCTGGTATCAGTCACCCTGTGCCTGCAGAAACCACATCTCATTTCTGGCTGTGGTGGGATCCCCTTGCCAGTGCAATTGCCCACGCCTAGATTGCCATTTGATCCCCCCCCCCCCGCTGCTTCTTTTAAGACCGTTTCTGCCTCCCCGCCACCCTCTCTGGCTTACGCAGGCGGCCATAGCTGGCGCTCTGCCGCATCCGCAGGTCCTCGGTGGAGCGGTGGAAAGCGGCACCGGCAGCCGGGCTCCGGATGGGGCTGCGGGCTGGGGAAGAAGGAGCCGTTAGAGGAGATGCAGGTACCAGGGGAACCATTGGGTGATGCTGAAGGCAAGAGGCCCAGCTGAAAATCAGCTGCCCAGCACAGACATGACCTTCCCGGTGCTGATTTCCTTCCCCACCCACTCTTATTTGCACTTTGATCCCACCCCAAGTCTTCCCACTGCAGAGGCTCCATGCGAGGAGCCTGCACCGTCCCACACCCCACCAAAACGCTCTCTTCAAGGCTATAAATGGGTTTAGAAGAACGTTTTCTGTTATTTAGGAAGACCCAACACTTTATTTGACCTTTCAATCTCCTCATTCTCCAAAGAAACCTATACTTGAAATCTGCCATGAACTTCACATTTCTTTACGTTGGCGACCACCAAGTTTCATGTGTTTCTCCCTGACAAACTGGTGATGAGTCCCATTTTTCAATCTCAGATGTTTAAACTGAATTATTTCACTGTAAAGACTTCCCTTTTCCCCCAGGCATTTTCTGTGTTAAGCCCAGCATTTTCTCCAAAAACCTCCTGAATTCCCGAAACCATGTCTTCCTTGGGGGAAAAAACCCCATCTGGGCCAGTTTTGTGGAGCTGCTCTGCATCTCTCCGAGACACCAACTCCAACCACAGCATCTATCCTCTTCCCCCTCAACTCACTAAAAATAATGATGAAATTCCCACTGGGCGTGACCCTATTTTCCATGTGGTATTTATGGTGGTATTTATTCCAATATAGAATCACAGAATCTCCCGAGCTGGCAGGGCCCCCTAAGGACCATCAGTTCAACTCCTGGCCCCACACGGGACCAGCCCCATCACAGCAGATGGCTGAGAGCGTTGGCCAGATGCTGCTTGAACTCAGCCCAGCTCGGGGCGGTGACCACTGCCCTGGGGAGCCTGTGCCAGGGCCCCACCACCCTCTGGGGGAAGAACCTTCTCCTGATCTCCACCCTAACCCTCCCCTGGGGCAGCTCCAGGCCATTCCCTGGGGTTCTGTCGCTGGGCCCCAGAGGGAGGAGATCAGCGCCTGCCCCTTGGCTCCCCCTCGGGAGGAAGCTGTAGGCCGCCATGAGCTCTGCCCTCAGCCTCCTCTTCTCCAGGCTGAACAAGCCCAGGGCCTTCAGCCTCTCCTCACACACCTCCCCCTCCAGACCCTTCCTCACCTTTGTTGCCCTCCTCTGGGCACTCCCCAATAGCTTTACTTCCTTATCTAATAGCTTTATGTCCTATGTCATGGAGTTGTCGTTGGCACAAGAAATGCTCCTGCCAATAACCATCTTTTCCGTGGTGTCCCTATTTGCAAACTCAAAGCGATGCCATCATCTCCGCAAGGAACTAGAAACATGAAAGATGCCCCTGTTTCTCCTATTACAGGCACTAACCAGAACATTTCCAAGTTGTGCTCCATTTCGAAGGCTTCTGGGGAAATGTTAGCTCAAATATCTAGTCCTCCAATGTGGATGATGGCTACTTTGAAACCTGGGGATGGCCATGAGGTGGGAATATTGCTTATCAACGGCCTCTTCCATGTGCACTCTGAGCTTGGGCCCTGCTGTTTCTGTCCACCCAGCGGGCAGCCAGAGCCCGGGCAAATCCCAGGCTCCACCAAATGACCTCTGTTTAAACCTAAGTAAATAATCTAGCATGAAAACAAACAAATCCCCTTTTATAATGGCTCAAAAATAGGCAGGTTCAACCACAGAGCAGACTGGATTTGTCTGTAGGCTGCTCTGCCAGAAAGCCCTTCGGCCAAGCAACTGCCAATGCTGTTGTCCATCTCAGCAGACATCTGCTTGGCCTCTGGCTCCCAACGACCCCCAACCTTAAAGCCACTGGTGGCAGAGCTTTTGGGGTCTTTCTCAAGGCAGTAAATAGGTGGGTGCCCCAAATAGCTGCGTTTCCCCCTTTCCGTCCCCATAAATCTTCCTCCCCCTGGGCTTGCTCATCAAAGACTTGAGGATGGAACCGTGTGCAGGTTGGACCCCAAGGACTCACTTGTGTTGGAGGAGACAGACTTGCCGATGTCAGCTAAGGATCGGTGGATTGGCTTCTTGGTTTGGTGACGGTGCTTCCTGAGAAGCACGTAGCTTATCTTCTCCCGCAGCTCCGGCTTGAGCAGACCATCCTCGATCTGCTTCTCAATGACATCGTCTGCAAGCACCGAACAAGGGACATGCGTCAGTTACCCCACTGCAAACCCTCCCAGAAAGCTCAAGACAACACTTACTGAACCAAGTTGATGGCTCTCAACTCCTGTCTTTTCTTATTCCTGTGCAAGTTGTTTTATATTTGCACGTAGCAAGTAAACACATTTAAATCTGTTCTGGGCACTTTAGGACATGGGGAAAAATCCATCCAAAACCACTGATACCCCCCAGCTCCTACCTATAATTTGGGGCAAAGAGTAGCCATCTAAGTCCAGGAGCACTGTTCCCGTCTGGAGACATGTCCGCAGCTCAAACAGGCTATGCAAAGACAACGTGGACACGTGGGGCTTGCTCCACCTCTCCCCACCTTCCTCCACCTTTTCTTCAAACTTTATCCACCTGAAACAAGAGCGGCAGCCGTTGGGAGGGGCCCAGAGCGGGTATGGTGTGCAAGAAGAGAATAAGAGAATTGCTTTTCCTGTTGAGTTTCTCTTATGCAGGTAGCTTTGCAAAGTTTTTCCTTGCTACTCAGGATGGGAATGGAGAAATCAAGGAACATCATTAGACAAAGTGTTGCTTGCACAGTTGCAGAGCAGAGCAAAGCCTCTCAGCTCCAGCACTGAACTCAACTCTGTGGATGTGACCCCCCCCAAACTGCTCCTGCGAGATTTGGGATGATTTCCCATGGAGCTGACCTTGCCTTAGCCAGGATCCACACCAGCATGGACCAGCCGTGCACACAGGAAAGCAAAAACCCAGGGCATTGCAAATGTTTCTTTAATTCTTTAGACTTCAACCCGAGTGTTTCATTCCCACAGTGGGAGACAAGAAGGTTTGCAAGCCCTTGGAAATCAGCCCTTCCACCTCCTTATTTTTCCTTAATTTTACAAGCCAAAGACTTCAGAGCACATTCGGGAACAGCGGCTGATTTTTCCGAGCTCCCCTGGAAACAGGGCTCAGGCCCGGGGGAGGGCAGGCAGTTCTCGGCAAGATGTCGATTTGGGGAAGAAAGCTGCTTTTCCTTTCCAAGAGGTTTGCAGGCTCTGTGGATTAGCCTTCACAGGGCTTAACCTTACAACTTTTAACTGGTACAACTGGGATTTGGGCTCCGGCCGCCACAGAGGGCACAGAAGGAAAGGATGTAGGAGGAGAAGGGGTTTTGGGAATAGCTGATGGCTCGTGAACGCTGCAAGGGAAGGGCGAGGAGAGCCCAGGATTGTATCAACTGTTAGGAATGTGCATTAAAATTCTGCTGTAAAGACAAAATGTCAGGTCTTCATATTAAAAAAGCCCAAAAAGTATTATCTGGGAGTGCCAGAAACAGTTTGTGCTGGGGACAAAACCCCAGCACTTCCAAAGATATAAAATTTGGCCCTAGTGCCCATCACTCCAAGCTCCCCACCCCGATTTCTTTGCAGAAACCCTTCTCCAGCCCATCAAACAACGCTGCTTTTATTGGGAGGAAATTCAAGCTTCCCGCCATAGCACTCGCTGAGCCCCGTTGGCCCCAAAGCTGATTATGTTGCTTTTCGTTTCTTTTTTGCCCCGCTTTCCTGCCGAAAGTGGGTTAGCACGCACACGGGGCAGCAGCTTGGGTCAACGTGTGGGACTCGAGACACGTTTCCAGTGGCACCTTTGCCCCGGGACCAGCATCCCGTGATGCTTTCACCAAGGCTACAGCCAAACCCCGTCTTTCCTGCTGCGCTCGGCATCTTTATTTCCATTTATTTCCATTTATTGCGGATTTAGCCCCACGTAGCGCTGCTCCCACCAAGGTGCTGCTCTCCTGCAGCTAAAGAGGCTGAATCTCTCCTCACCAGAGAGCGGAAATCCAGGACTTGAGAAACCTCCATCCTCCCAGGGGAATTTGGAAACCTCCATCTCAAGCCCTCCCTGATGAAAATCCCAATGCCACCGTGCTTTTTTGTGTTGCGAGCATTATTTTGGGGAGCGGGAAGGGATGTGGAGATACAGACATGTGCAAAACTGGGGGAAAAAAAATAAATAAAGGATTTTAGCAACAGCATCCCTGCGCTGCTGTGTTTTGAGCAGGGCTGGCAACCAGGAGAATGCTTCAGCACCTTCCAAATTTTTTGTGATGCAACTAACCAGCCTGAGATGAGCACTCACAGGGGCTGATCCTTCTCTCTCTTTATCCCTCGGGCGAACCTCCGCACTTGGATTGGGAAATTGTGCATATGCTACTGAAAGGAAAGGCCTTGGGATGCCATCAGCACCAGACTCCCTTTCCAAAGCCCCCCCAAATAACCCAACCCTACTAGCCCTTACACAGCTCAGGCTAGAAAGAGAAAATCCCACTCAGACTTGAGATTTCTCCCTAATTCAGTAAAGCAAATTCCACTTGTAACTCCTCTAATACTTTTATTTAAGATGTAGTGGGTAAGGATTTACTATTATTGCTTGAGGGGAAGGAGTTTAACTCATGGCCTGGCCAGCAAGTGTGTGGAAAAAAAAAAGACTTGGGAAAATGTTCTTTATGTCCCCCATTTCCATTTCCCAGCTCCTTGCTCTAATTGTCCAGTTTCCCAGCACGTTACCCCATTTTTTTTACCCTCCCAGCCCTTTCTACAGGGCTTTTCTCTCATGCTGTGACTGGGAATGGGAAAAGCCCTGGCTCTGGGGTTGATCCAGCCTGGGGAGATGTGGGAGAAGATGGGAAATCTTCGTCCTTTCTTTATCCTCCTCCTCGGCAGGCTGCAGCCATCAAGAAAGCCCCCCAAAACACGGTGTTTCCTGCATTTCTCCAATTCAGGCATGGCTTTTTTAACCTCATTAAAAATGATGCTCATTCCCTGATCCCATTTCTACCCAGGGATACTTTGAGGAGTGGGAGGAGATCTTTACCCAATATATTTTCAACCCAAAGCATCTCCCCTCCCTCCTCACCTGGCTGATTCTTTCCACTCCATTTCCTCGCCCTCATGCTGCAGCGTGTCCATCTCCGTGAAGAGCGTGGGGTTGGGAGGCTCATCATCTTCCCCCAAGATGTAGCGGAGGCGTTCAGCAGCTGGTGACACTGCCGGAGGATGGAAAAAAAAGGGGTTTACCATCAGACAGATGAGATGATCTCACACCATTCCCATATGGAAAGTCCCCAAGGGGTAGAGAGGGGTCTGTAGAGCTATTTAGGATCGTGGGGTGAAAAAATGAAGATTTTGAGGAAAATGTTTAAGGTGAGAGACATTGAGGAGGGGGGAAACTCTAAGTGATCTTGTCCCAAAATCCCTGCGAAGAGATTCGGGATGCTGGTGGAAAGGAGGAGCAAGGCTGCATCACAGCCAGGAGGGGAATGTACAGGGCTGCGCTGGGCATGGAGGAATGTGCCCGTACAATAAATCCCCTTCCAGGCACATGTGGGTGTCCCACATGCTCAGCACACATTTTCCCGCTGGATCCTTGAGGGGAACATGTATCATTTGAGGGCAATAATACAGATTTACCATTGCCACAGGAAAAATCCAGCTTCTTGCTGTGAAAAACCCGCCAGGCTGGGGAGGGAACTATTGCCTCCTGCTTTCCATGGCGTCTTTCGGGAAGGGGAGCAGCAATGTGTTACCTGCCTGCAAACCTCCTGACTGTTGGGAAAAGGGTTTTTCATCCTTGGTGCATTCCCCACGGCCAGGGAAGGGTGACAGACCTGCCCTCTCCTCCCAAAAATAAAAAAAAACCCTAAGCTGGGTTTTCTCTTAACCCTCTCCATCTTTGCGTGCTTTTCTAGCAAAACCTCATGATTTGGGTTCATAATCAGCCCTACGGCAGACTCTGTGGAAATCAGTGTATTTTTAATAAAATCTTGGGTCTTAGCCCTCTCTTAATACAACAGGAGTTAATGCAGCTCGGAAAATGTCTTTGTTACCAGAATTCTCCTGTTCTCAAACATGAGAATTAGAAAGTTGGGTAATAGGGTACCCAAAAAAGCAGGTAACTAAATTGCTGTGCGCGAGCAGAGGCAAACCCAGGAATATCGCCCTGTTCCCCCAGCGAAATAGACGAAACCCAAGAATAGGATGTCCCTTGCTCTCTAGGTTGAGCCTGCTTAACTGCTTAAGCCCTTTAAGTCTTACCACCAGGACTAAAGCCCGGTTGTCAAGTCCTCCTTCCACTTCCATAAGCTTCATTATTATGATTATTCATATTCCTGTTAATTTTAGAGCTGGGCTACATGCCTGGAAGGCTTCAGGCTCTTTAAGCCTAAGTGCTGTTCACGTAAGAGGGGATGAAATCCGTGCAATACCGGCACCCCCCTTGGCCTCACACCATTTGTTCTGCAGCCTAAACCTTAAATTTCCTGCAAATCCCCACATTTACACCAAATACAATGAGCTGGATGGTGGCAAAGGAAATTTGCTGGAAATATCTGTCTCTGGTGGGCTCTCCAGATGCATTTGTAAAAAAAAAAAGGGGGGGGATTTGCAATTTTGCTGGGGGGTGGGGGAGGAAACAGTTAGAACTTTGCAAATCCTCAACTTGGTGGTTGCTGCTCCCACCTCTGCCCAAATTCCATGCCCCCCATGTGTTTAAGAATGGGTCCCTCCTGCTTTGACCTGCTAGAGGGACCCCTCAGCGACTTGTTTTGGGGGGGTTGAGGCTGTGACGCACTTTAACCACTGGAAACCACAACAGGAAATCTTGCATATAAAGAGTTTTTTGGGGTGTTTTGTAGCTTCCCCCCCCTCATTTAAAGAAAAAACCGATCTCTTGACACGTAACGTGCTTCCTGCCGGCAGCTACCTCCTCTCCCCACCGCTCACTGACCTGAACAAAGTGCCAGTTGCTAAACCAACTGCACGGGGGGGCTTTGCCACACAGCCAAAATTCACAGGGTTTGTTCACCTGGAGGACCCTTTCGTGCCTGAGAAAGCGCCCAGCCCGGCACCTGGTTGTAACCCAGCTCTTGGGGGGTTATTTTTTTTGATCCAGCTCCTAAATTAATCCCGGGAAGCAGCAGGTACTCGCTGGGGAGGATACACCGAATAGCAGGGTTTGGCACCTCTAGGGAACGTAAAACTGCTGCAGCGACACTGGCCAAAACCCACAAAGCCACCCCAAAATCTGAACCTATTTCTTGCAAGACAGTTCAACAGGAGCAGCAGCAGATCTGTACTTCCCTGAAGCACCTTTTCTGACGGGAAAACACTCACAGCTGCGATTCTGGCTCTGCACCCAACAAACCTCTACTGTGATTTCAGCCACAGCGGATCTGAATCAAGCCCGCAGCCACTGAATTAGCTCAGCGTTAATGCTGGTGATAATATAGAATAATTTTACGTAGGTGAGAGCCTACACATCTGTGGGTAATCAGACAGGGCGGACCAGTCGCTCTGATTTATACCTCCTTTAATCTGAGGTGCACAGAGCCCTGCACACCCCAGCTTTGACCCAGCAGTAAAGCCTCGCCTAGCAATGCTTTTCCAAAACAAAAATCCTGTTCTAGTTTTACGTGCAAGAAAAAAGGGTGATAAAACAGGGGAACGCGGTGCCGCCGAGGGTTTGCAATCTGGCTAGGAAGCGGGACTAAGGCTACAGCACATTAACCATCCTCTGCATGGTTCTTCTCTACATGCAATAGCCTTTCCCCATGGTTTCATGGCTCAGAAGGGTCCTCTCCCCCCAAAAAACCAACGGAGACTGAGGTTTACATCCCACGGGATGTAGATTCCTGTTTAAGAAACCCCCAGGTCTGGGAGGCTTTTCTCCTTCCAAATATCACCTTTTCTGCTTCCCTGCTGCTGGGGAGCAGTGGAAGCTGCTACAGTTCCCCTTCCACCACCCCGATCATATTTTTGGGGTGAGCTATGCAGCTCTGTGTCCCAGGTGAGCGCTCAACCCAACTCCAAGCCAACTCCCAAGTTCTTTTTATAAGGGAAAAGCAAAGCCAACAAAAAAAAGAAAAGGAGCCTTTCTTTTCCCCCTGCTCCCCTCAATGCAGACGCCACAGAGCAATGGAAATAACTTACCTGGAATCGTTTCCATTTTTTCCCCCATCTCTTCCTGGCTAAATCAAACCTTCGCTGCACGGTACCAAAAAAACCCCAAACTTCCTCCTTTATCCACTCAGGCTTGTTAAACTCCCAAGGCTTAAGGAGCAGATTATAGAGAATATAAAGCACTTTCCTTTCCCGTTAGCTCTCATGACGGGAAGTTACCAAATCAAATGGGATGCCTGTAGGAGAGGTGAGCACTTTGGGTGGCAGCAGGATGGAGTGAGGAAGAAAGGGGAGGGAGAAGTGGGACGACAGAAATCAAAGCTTTGGGATTATTTTGTGGAGGGTTTTGGTTTCCCACTCAGAGCAAGGTGGGAAAATCCCCTTCAGGCTCAGAGCAGAGGGGTTTTTTTGGGTGAAAAAACATCCAAATGAGGGAGATTTCCTGGGGGAAAAGCAGGGCTGCTGCAGAGTTCAGGTTTTCTGGGTATTTTTCCTCCATAAAAGGACTCTGCTGCCCCAAACCAGCCCAGTGCTACATCCATGTGGCATTTACTGCCTGTGGAAAGGAGGGGACATGGTCCCGCTTGCGGTGCCACTTAAGGCACGAACGAGCTGCAAGTGAAGCCCGCTGCAAATAAAAAACCTCCCCATGCAAAAAAAAAAAACCCTGAAAAACTTTTCCCTCTGTAGAGAAAAGCAAAGCTGAGCCCCTGCCCGCTCTGCTGAGCCGTGACGTGGTCTGCTGGACATTAACCCACATGCAAATTTCTACAGGGAGGGGTGGAAAAAAAAACAAAACCTCAAAAGATCGACAGCTACTTTGCTGTGCAAAATGTTAATCTTCGCTAAGGAGATTTAGCGAGATCGGGCAAAGCCCTGGGCAAAAGCCCATTGGGAACAAGGTGTGATGCCCGGAGGATGTCTGCACCCCTGGGACCCTGCTGCACCCGGATTTCCTCATTAGCAATGAGAAAAAAGGCAAAGACAAACTCTTTTTAACCCACCCATCACCTAAGCAGCCTCAAATCCTATTTCACACACTGTATCCAGCTCTCAGAGACACCCATGGGGAAAAATAAACCTGGGAAACATTGGGAAAAGCAGTGCCAAACGCAAACGCCGGACCAAGCAACACGGCTAGGCGCATGGGGTGATTTAATCCTGGGTTAAAGGATGCTGCACAGCCCCCTCCTGCTTTTTTGGGAAGCCCGAGGACTCACTGGTCCTGCTGGTGTTGTCGTTGCCGCTCTCGTAGCAGCCGTGGCCGCCGTCATCGGTGTCGGAGCGATCCTGGCGCTCGTAGTGCCGCTCGCTCTCGCTTGTTCTGTCCCGGCTGGAGGCAGATCTTCGCCGACGCCGTTTCCTCCGGTAGCCCCGGGGCACTGGCACCCCGATGTAGATGGAGTGGTAATCTAGAGGGGAAGGAAAAAAGAAGTTTTAGGAAGCAGATCTGAGTATTTCTCACTTGGGAAAAAAAAAAAAAAAGCAAAAAAAAGCCAGGGAGATATTTGTCTCCTTCCCACCAGCTTTTCCCAGGTCCTGCTGGGATGTGCCAAGCCGAGAGCCAGGAGATCTAATGCATCAGCTGCCATTCCTGGGGTTTCGCTCACCTTCCTCATCGTCGTATCTCCTTCTCGAGCTGCTGAGCCCCCTCTCGCTCATCCCATCCTCGTCCTCCAGCATGGTCCTGTTGCTCGGAGAGAGCTGAGCCACAGGGAGGAGAAAGGAGAGAGATTTAAAAGGGTGCGGCCTCTCTGCGTGCCCCACCTATGGGAATCCTTCACACATGGCCCCAGTGAAATCACAGGGTACTTCCTGGCCAGGGATGTAGCAGGGAGCCGAGACCTGGGGATCATCTGGCACCTCCTGTGAGGGCTCACGTCTCGCTCACCTCGGCGAGCTCTTAGCCCTCCCTCACTCTGCACCAGCCCTGCCCGTGCTCCACCTCTGCTCTCCTCATATTTAAGAAAATCTGGATAAATTTCACCGGGCTTACGTCTCTGATCTCTTATTTCTGCTGCTCAAAGGAAGGTGCAAGTGAAGCGTAAGAGATTATCACAGAGTACATATTGTACAGTGCTGGTACAATTACGGACATAAGCTCAGTTAAGAGAGGTTGCTTGCTGGCAATAAGTACCCGTTTAATTTTCAGGGGGGACCTGCACAGATAAAAGAGGTTTTGCAGAAGCAGAGTCTGTTTTTCCCCATCTCCAAGCACAGCTTTTACACCGTATGCACGCTGCCGGTTCAAGATACCTTCCTTCAAACCTGCTGGTTTATTCCCCATGCAAGTGTCTTTGGATTTTGTCAGGGATGCTAATTAATCTCCTAATTATCTGACCTCCAGTGATTGCCTTTCACACTTGACTTGGATGAGAGAACGGTTACTATTTGTGACAGCCCGGTCGATGCCTCCCAAAGTCACTTTGAGAGCGGTTGGAGAGCCAGCCTCTCCGCATCCCCCATTCCGGCTGCGTGCATCCATGGCAATATCGTATCATTATCCATCTATTTTAGGGAAGAAAAATCTCAATTCAAGCCAAATAGATTAAAAATATAAAGTGAACGGGGCATGCACCTAAAGAGCTGGAAGGGTCCAGGGTTGGCCAGGTCAGCTCTGCTTGGGTTGCCGAATTATTGACCCATTTTCCCTCAAGGCAAAGACCATCTTTAGCCCAGTAACGGTCTCCAGCCTTAACCCAGTTGCTATTTAAATGCACCTCTTGATTTAACAGATTTGGGATTAATTTTTTTTTTGTTTTGGATCACAAAACTTACTGCACAGGAGCAGGAACCAATTTATTTTAGGGGCAAACACCTCTGGATGGACAACTGTGCCCCAAACCTCGGCGTTTTAAGGGATAACATCAGTCGCAAGCCTTGGCTTCCTGGGAAAAACATTATGGGGCTAATTTGGAGGATTTTAGGAAACTGGTGCTGGCAGGAGAAACAGTGAAATACCCACCCAGCTGCAGGCATATATATCTTTGCTTTAAAAACTATCCAGTGACTTATAACAGATGAAGTGTCACAAATCCTGCTCCCCCCTTCCAAAAAACAAACAAAAGAGTTCCCCAGGAGCTTCAGTGCTAGGTCGGGGTCCCCAGATGATGGACGGGGCTATGCAACCCTTCAGCTGGCTCTATATTGGGGAGAAAAATGTCTTTTTTTGCAGTTTAGCTTGGCTGGTGAGAGCTCCACCGCCTGATAAACCCACATTTTGTTAGCTATCCACTGATAAACAAAAGGTCCTGATTTATGAGAGTCATAGACCTGGGGATTTTCTCCTCTAGTTTTATACATACAAAGCTTTTTCCCCCTAAATCGTTGCTTCCAAGCACGTCGCAGACTAGAACTGTTGGAAAACATGACTGTAAGCACACTAGAAATAAGGGGAGGAAAAGAAGAGTGCTGTTACCTTCGCCAATTAAACCGCACTACCCCCCGGCCACCAGCTCTCAGTTCCACAAGCCAAGTTTTACTATTAATAAACTCACCTCGAACTCCTGAAAAATGCTCGGAAATCAGAGGACGGGGCCACAGTGTAAAGTCACGGGTGCCGATGGGTGCGGGAGCCCAAACTGCCTTGAGATAAAGCTGCTCTTGCAACCATCGTATCGACGCCTACTGCCGAACGCTCTGTAGCTCCCAGGTTAAAATGTATTTTGGATGACGCTGGTTGGGAGCAGAAAGGCATCACGGGATGCAAACAGACCTCCAGAGAGGATGGGACGTTCAAACCAGCGGAGACCTAGTCTTGTGCAGTTATAGTTTCTAGACATCAGACCATCGGGATGTAGGAAAATTCAAGTTGTCCATCCCCAACTTGCAGGATCTGCATCTTCTGGGGTTGTTGGTGTTTGGTTTTTTGCATCAGTTTTGTCTCGAATGCTGAGGATTTGGGAGGGTAACTGCGTTTATTTTTTTGCTCTGTGCAATATCATCTACAGCTGATCGTAAGGAATGGAAAGCAATTCTTCAGGGAGGTGGAGAGAAGCATCACCATCAGTGAGAAAGCTCCTAAAACCCCTGGGGACGAGAGGATCAGTCCCTGAGCCATCAAATACACTTTGGTGGGGGTTTTTGATGAGGGTTGCACACCAAATTATTTTGCTTTTAACGTGCTGAACATCTGTAAATTTGATTTCGTGAAACCCAAGCTCTCGGTCACACAAATACACCCGCTTTGCTTCCCGAGCTGTCCGCTTCTATTTAACGCCTGGCTTGCTCGTCTCCGCTTAGCCTTTTAACAGGGGTATCAATAAATCTGCATCAAAGCAGAGCCCAGCACTTCGTCACAGCCAGCCTCATCATTAAGCAAAAAGCTGAGGAATGGGAAATCTGACTTTGTGCTTTAAGGTCATCCGCTAACGGGGCTTTTCTCCCGCCTCTGGGGAGATTATTCGATGGCACGACTTGGAGTCTCAGCAGAAGCAAAGCAAAACCTGTTTGATATTTTATCTCCACTCCCATTGTCTTCCCAGCTCCTGTTTTATTTGATTTGCTTTTCCATCTGTGGAAGGGTCAGGTCTGGAGCAAGGCAGGAGGGATTTCAAGATAGAATCATAGAATGGTTTGGGTGGAAGGGACCACAAGGATCATCTAGTTCCAACCCCCAAAGATGCAAAAACAAGGGTGAATGAAGGAATAATATTGGCATCCCCTTTATTTAGAGTTACGAGGCATGTCTGTACGCGGGGAGAAAAGCTTTTCCAAAGGGCATTTATGATTTTATGCTATTGCTTAAATCTACCATTCCTGTTTTCCAGGCATTTGGAGACCAACTCTCCACAGGAATAGGGAAGCCGGATGTCCAATCTCATGCACAAATCAACTTCTCCCCATCTCCCACTGCTCATCGCCTGCTGAAAACCAGTATTAATCCAGGCAGGAAAACCTGCTTGTGTCCGACCCGTTCAATGTCCAGCCTCGGCGGGCTCTGGGGAAAACTGGTATAAAGATGTTGGTGGTGGCTGTAATAAAGAGAAAAATAATAGAAATTAATTTTCTTTCTCCAAATACACAGAAATACAAAAAGCAGAGGAAATTAGTAAGGTTTTACTAAACACCTCTTAGAGAGAGGGGGAAGAAGGAAAAAAAGAAAAATCCATGAAGCCCATGAGCTGCCCTGGTGAACGCAGCAACCCCGTTGTTCCTTAAGTAATTGTGCTCACCTGATTTCCCTGGCCTGCAGGTTTTACTTTCTCTGCTTGCCAAAACCCCCCACCAAACCACCCCATTTTGGCCACGCGGTTTAAAAAAAATTCAATAACCCCACTGCTCAGTTCCTGCAGTTCACAGTTCCATTTTCAATGTGATTTGCGAGGAAAAAAACAGTTTCAAAAGTGTTTTTTCAGGCCTGTGCTGGGGATTGCTTCTTCTAGTTAAAAAATAAAGCCTGGAAACAGTCAGAAGAGGGAGACAGAGGCCGGCAGTCGTGCACCAGCTCTCACCCGCCTTCCCTCAATGCTTGGGCTTCCAAATAACCGAAGCCAGCCTCCGGCTTCCAAAATATCTTCACTAATAAAAAGCACCACTAATAAACCCAGTTTCCTTCGCCGAGCGGCGCTGCAGACACATTGCTCTTTTGAAAAACAGTTTGTTTGGTTTTTTTATTTGCATTTCGCTTTTGAGATGATTCCTCTCGCTCGATAGATGTGGCAACTACACCCGCCCCGAGGTACCCGTGGGATTTCGGTGGGTTCGGAGAGAAAACAGGTCCCTGATCTCTGCTCTCTCTGCTGCGTTTGACTTGTGGCTGCTGGGGGAAGCTTTGCCATCGGTCGCTTATTGCCGAGCCCAAACCAGAGCAGCCCAGAGAGCTTTGCAGAGGATTCCACTGGCTTTGGTTGTTTTGGTTTATTTTTTAAAAATAAAAAGACCTTCATATTTTTGCAATTCCATCTTGCTTGAGGTTTCCCCTCTGCGAGCACGTTTCCCAACACAGCTCAACTTACCAGTCCAGGGTTGGACGTGACACACGCCGCTATTTAATTCCTGAGGAGGAACTGCTGTCTTGATCACTAAGTTGTGCTAAAAAGTAAATATTATAAAAGGTAATTCCTTTCCTGGTCATTAGAGGTCTTCAGCAGAGGGAGTTACCACCATCCCCAGTGGTCACCACAATAAAGCCATCTCTGTTTTCAGATTGCTGGGGTCTCCTTTTCCATGCCTGGAGATAAAAACCTGAAGCCGAAGACGCTTCCCATGGCGAAGAAACGCCAGCCATGGCGAAGAGCTGGAAACCTTCAGAAATGGATGTTTTCCCCCTGTGAGCCTTGCCCAAACATCCGTCCTGCTCCAGGAGGTGCAAGCTGTGACTCCCTGGGGATTTGATTCCTGGAAAAGTCCTTTTGGAAAGACTCTGCAGAGCAAGCTGCTCTGGTTTTTCCTTTAGTTCTGTCTTTCTGGGGCCTGGGCACACCTGGGGATCTACCATAAAGCCACTATTTTTCAGGAGATCAGGCTAAATATAACTCTAAAGATACCCCAAATTGCAGTGATGACACTGCCATTTCCCTCCCTAATGGCCTGACCAGCATGCAGTGAGTGGAAGCGACTTTGCAAAACACAACAGAAGTCACATTTATTGCATTAAAAAACAACCCCAAAGCCCCAGTAAGGAGATGTACAAACGCTTCAAAACACCAAGGTAGTAAAAGAATCCCGGGGAACTCAGGTGCCCGCACAGTGCATTGCATTGCTTATAACCTTCCAGTGTTCCTTTACAGTTTTCCCCAAAGTATCTGCTGAACCTGAGAGGATAAATCACCTCATTTCCACATTCAACATCCGCCGCCTCCCTAAAAGCTTTGCTCCAGACTGCCTTTCAGTCCTCCACCTTCTCACACTTTGCTGTGGCAGATGGCGCCTTCCTCCTCCTCATCTTCCTCATCCTTAGCATTGACAGGAATGTAACCCCCTTCCTTGGGCAAGCACCAGCACCAGCCCGCGCCGCTCAGATCCACCGCTCCAAAGCTGAAATCCCGCATATCCAGGATCTTGAAGTCAACAGTGTCCAGCTTGGAGTAGATCTCGTTGAGCTTTTGCCAATACATCCAAGCCATCACGAGGCCAATGACCTGCAAAATACAAAGATTAAAACCACTGTAGCCATGCAAACCCTTCCTGAAGGTCTTCTGGAGCTGCTGGAGTGAGTCCAGAGGAAGCCACAAAGTTGATTTGAGGGCTGGAGCCTCTCTGCTACGAGGACAGGCTGAGGGAGCTGGGCTTGTTCAGCCTGGAGAAGAGAAGGCTGCGGGGAGACCTAATTGTGGCTTCCCAGTGCCTGCAGGAGCTACAGGAAAGCTGGAGTGGGGCTGGTTTCAGGGCAGGGAGGGACAGGCCAAGGGGATGGGTTTGAACTAACAGAGGGGAGATGGAGGCAGCGATCCTTCCCTGGGAGGGTGCTGAGGCCCTGGCACAGGGTGTCCCGAGAAGCTGTGGCTGCCTCTGGATCCCTGGCAGTGCCCAAGGCCAGGTTGGATGGGACTTTGGGCAGCCTGGGCTGGTGGGGGGTGTCCCTGCCCATGGCAGGGGCGTGGAACTAGGTGGGCTGTGAGGTCCCTTCCAACCCAAACCAGTCTGTGATTCTGTGATTCTCCTGCAAGGGATGCTGTCACCTGAACTTCCAAACCTGGCCACGAGACAAGAGAGGACAAGATCCAGTAAAATCCTCTGCCAAAGCAACAGGCTGATTGCTAAACTCATTAAGGGCCTCTCACGACTTCCCACATCAGCCCTGACAGTGGAATGCGGATGAGTTGGACGTTGCCACGAGTGCTGCAAAGAGAGCGGCAGAGACCCAGGCTCTTGCTAAAATCAAGTTACTGCTGCAAACACGGTGCTACACAAGTTATTTCCCATTTCCTTGCTGGCTGGCAGGGAATAAAAAACACATTTTAAATCTTTAGGAGAAGGGGGGAGAAAAAAAAAACAACAAGCATTTTCATCAACGCAAGATTTCAAGCACATTGCTTTGATTTCACCTGATGTTTCCTTTGCGGGACGTGTTGCAGTGGCTACGAACAAGGTGCCAGCAAGGGCGTGGATTAGGCGATGAGATGTCATGCGGAGCTATTTGCAGACTAGACGCTGATGAGGGGCACGGTGGCAATCATAGCGTTTTCAGTATAAGCTGCATATTTTCTACTAACCCTTTACCCACCTTGACTACTGATCCTTAGAAATAAGGTTTATTCCCTTCGGGGTCAGCACCGGGATACAAAGAGCACAGTTTTATAGATATTTCAATGCGCAGGATGGAGAAGAACGAGACCATCTTGAGCCTCAGGGCTTTTCCTCTCGTTTTCCAGGCAGCAGTTAACATGTTTTTCTGCATAACCATTCCTTGCAACAAAGAGTCAATAAATAACTTGCACCTATAGCATCCATCAGCTGGAATCTCCTGCGTTATTGTGGCGCATTGGTTTTGGAGATGAAAAGTATTATTAATCATTTCTTTGGGTCCTAATTGATCCCTTAAACAATCTGAAAAGTGAGAATGTTAAGAGAAAGATAAATGGGGCTAAGAGCAAAGGGTTGTAATGCATCTTAAATTAGGGACCATTTTATCCTGTGGCAGAAAGGGAAAAGCGTTTGCCCAGAGGAGGCTGCAGAAAATGGAGGCAAAAACTCCACAGGGAAAAAGCAAATCAGGTAAGTGTCACCCAGTGAGTTGAAAGCAAACGGGTAAACACAAACGTCACTGGGCTTTGTTAATTTGCCTTTTAGAGATGGAAAAACACCCCGCCATCCACATGAGCAGCTTGCGCCTTGCACAGATTCTACCCCAAAATAGCTCAATATTTCTTTTTCTCTCCCAAATTCACCTGGAGGGGGATCCCAACGGGACCCTGTGGATCAACAGCTCTTCCTTCATGTCAGGAGAAGCAGATGACCACATCCCTTGAGATGCTCTCTCAAGACGGAGAGTCCTTCTCTGAAATCCTCAGTTGGAGCTTGCCCCATTCCCGCTTGCCTAATTGCACCCACCGATCCTCAAAGAGCATCCTGTTTATTTGGTGTTCCACCTAATTATTGATAACAGGATTAATCACCGAAAGAACAGCTGGAGGTGCCGGAGGCTGCTGCGTGGTTACAGCTAGCAGGGCTTTCCAGATTGCGGGGATTACAGAAATGCTGGATTCCTGCCATGAGGGTTCTTTGCTGGGAAAGACAACTGAAGGTGCTGGAAGAAAAATTGAAGTCTGGAAACATCTCGGCATCTCCAAAAGGAGAAATGGCCCAAAGTCAGGTTACACCCAACAGCCCCGGTAGCCTTTGTGTATGTATCTGCGTAGCTCCTTGCTGCCCTCAAAATAGTCTCTGCTGCGCTGGATATTATATATCCATCTCATCAGGCAACTCCTTCTCAGCTGCTCTAGGAAATGATTTCAGCCTGCGTACGGAGACAGCATTCATCTCCGACTCAAACCATGCAGGAGGCCAAGGCTGGTTGGCCGATGCTTGGAGATAGCTCCGTCTCTCCGTGAACCTCAGGGAGAGCCCAGAGCAACTTCTCCCATGTGTTTCCGGATAATAAGATTGCGCTAATCCATATTCAACAGCAGAGCCTTTTAACCATTTAAAAAGTTTTTCAAGAATATTGAAATGTATGTCAAGCTTTAGCATTATTTACTTCTATTAGCAGATTAAAATCCCGCTGCTGATGCAGTGAAAGGACCAAGCAGGCAAAACCCTTTGAAATGACAAGTTTTAAGGCAAGCATGTCGTTTTTCCCTCCCTAAGCCAAACAGTAATTCAGAAAAGATTTGTGTTTACAATAAATTTAATGCAAATGAAGCCAGTTGTGCAAAACCAGCCAGGTTCGGGCACATTATCCCGCTCCTGGTCCTCTCCTCCCGATGGTGATGCCACAGCCTGGTTAAACCGGGGATTTCTTGAACGGAATAAAATCACCCCCAGTCCTCAGTCAGCAGCCTGCATCCCACAGCCTTCACTCTCCTCTGAGTTATGAACCAGCTTCCATTCCAGCTCAGCTCTAAATATCCTGTTTCACTTAATGAAAACAGAAAAAGCTGTCAGGAATATAGATGCGTTCAATATCCCTGGCACCAAGGGTACCATGTTTTCCAGAATTAAAGAGACTTCTAACGTGAGTGCTGATTTTATTGCATTGCAATATGAAGGAAGGTATTATTGCAGAGGAGTATGTTAACAAAATGTATCAAATACGAGGCTAAAAAAATTAAAAAGCTGCTTTTCTCCCTGACTTCCCTCCCCTCGTGATGGTAATCATCACCGAGTGAGGGAAGAACTGCTCGGGAGTTACTGCTTGCGGGTCATTTAAAGCTAGAAAATTGCCTG
Source organism: Psophia crepitans (assembly GCA_013399095.1). NCBI lineage: Eukaryota > Metazoa > Chordata > Aves > Gruiformes > Psophiidae > Psophia > Psophia crepitans. Next base: position 51,859 of record VWZZ01004991.1, read on the forward strand.
TTCTTTCCGGCTGGTGATCAGCAAAGTACAGAGAGGTATGTCAGCAAAGTACAGAAAGGAGCTGCCTCAGGAGGTCTCTAGTCTGCCGCTTTCGGAGCTTTTTGCTGGGGGATTTCAATGCACGGCATTTGCGCGCGGGTACGAGACCATCGAGTAGCTGCTCTTACAGCGTGCAAGACCGATGGTGTGCAGAAAATTAATCCAAAGACCTTTGCGTACTGAGGAAATCCATAAAGCATGCAGACCCACAAGAAAGCCACAGTATGACTTTTTATATATGTTTATAATTTTTGCAGCGATTTTGCAAACAGCAATACATACACTGTCATTGCATTGAGAATGCTGTCTGTAATTTGGTGGCATCCAAAGTCAGGGATCCCCTGCAGTGACAGCTATGGAAAAAAACAGCCTGCAGATGACAAGATTTGAGAATTATTGTCTTAATTCCCGTCTGGACGCTGCGGGGAGGGGCGGGAGGGGAGCGTGCAGAGCCTTGCACAGGTATAACCTTCCTGCATCCTTCCCTTTGCACACACACGCTGCCCACCTCATCCTCTGCTCCCCGGCCACCTTGAGCATGAATGACGAAGGGAAATTTTGCGAAACCACAGCATCGCCGTCAGAAGCCATGAAAATCGCTGTGGCCATGCAGATACCCGGATTATTACATTTATCCCACTAAGCACACAATGTTTTACCAGGAAGGAGATATCCTGTTGATTTGATTTGGGTGTTTTTTAAAAGGTTAAATATCTAAATGCCCAGCAAAACAGGACGGGGGGCAGATGTCTGCTGCCAGTTTCCAGCTCCTCCCAGTAGCAGCCCAGTGGCCTGAAGCCGATACAAACTGGCATTTTGGACTGAAGACAAACTGCAGGCTGAACACCTTTATTCTCCATCTCTCGGCAGCACCTTGGGACTCCCCTGGAAAGCCACGGCTGAAATCTGCCCCAAACCCATCCAATTTAGGGTAAGAACCTTCTGCGTCTTCATTTTCAAGCAGCAAAAGGGTGGGCAGGATGTCTGCTGTCAGTGAGGAGTGGTCATAAATTCTCTCATCCAACCCATCCAAGTAGCTAAAGGAAATTTATTTCCATCAGAGAGAAAAAAGAAATAAGCTCTCCAAAGCACAAATCGTCAGGGATTTTGTCTCAGGCTCCCAGGGGCTGTACGATGCTTATGAGCCACCTGGGAGGATGGAGAAATAAAAGCCCTTCATCACTTGCAGCTTTTCATATCCTCCCGCACCAGTTAATCAAACCCCTCGTTTGTATTTCTCCTGTCCTTGTGAGTCCCCAGGAGAGGGACCTCCCTGCCCCAGCAAAACCACACAGGGACACGCAGCCAGGCAAGGGCAGTCTGATTATTTTTCTATTTTAAGCCCCAATTATAAATGCTCATTTAATCCCAGAAGGTTCCCATGGATTCTGCAAGTCCCTGCTCTATGCAAAACAGCAAAAGTTTAAAAAGCAAATTAAAACCCCCATTATTTTGTTCCTGAATTAGCAATTATTAGATCAGTGATGCTAATTGTAACTGGGTGCTGTATCGTGATTAAGCTACGGGTGTTGGCCTGTCCGGCTGAGCAAGGCCACCATCCTGCTGCTGTTCTCCAAAATTAAATAGTTATTGCCCTGACACAGCACGTCTCACTTCATTCACGGTGATTACTCCAAGACATGAACAGTCATCTATATATTACAAGAGAGATCCAGAAGAGATTGGAAATACACGATCTGGTGGTTTCAGCGTCTGTTCTTCACTATTTTTTGTGTGGTGGCAACAAAGCATCCTAGTCCAGCACAATCCATCTCGGATAAACCCTAATATTGCCCTTCTTGGGACCAACGCTTCTCTCTCCTCCAAAGCCCAAACATCTCTTTCCCCTTGGAGCTGACAGCAGCCGACAAAGACTTTTTAAACCATTTCAAACAAGACAGCAATGATCCTAATTACCAATTTCCTACCAACATCACAAGACCAAAATTAGATTACTGTGGAAGTTTGGGATACTTTAACACAACTAGTGGTTATTCCTTCCCTTCCAGCACTTGAGGAAGTTAAATACATACAAATACTCGAGGCTACGCTCCAGTTTCTGTCATTCTGGGGCAGCACAAAGCCGTCTGCTAGACAGAAGCCATGTATTTCTGTCTCCCACACATGTGCATAAGATCTATTACAAGGTTCTTTGGTGCTCGGCTCTACCCCAGCCCCAACTTTGCTCATTGTCTCATAGCGGCTCCACTTGTTCTTTGGGATTAAATGGGTTTGCATTAGGAAATTTGCATTAGGTCTCAACGGGGCTGATATGGCCGAGATCTAATTGTAATATCCTCCTCACTGGGAAGTGCTCGTTGATTGATGGCTCGTCTGGCAAAAGGAAGCACGCTCCGAGTCAGGAACATTTTTGGAAGCAAAGAAGGGCTCAAACGCTCATTTTCCATTATGATACAAGAAAAAAAAAAGGTCTGGAAAACCACAGCTGTTTTCCCTTAGGGGGGGTGTGTATGCACATGTGCATGTGTGTGTGATCGGTGGCTCAATTCGGGGTGGAAAGTGAGCATTTTGGGCCCTCACAGAGCATCCGAAAGGAGCTCAGCTCCTCCAGTTTAATTTTCCTGAGCGATCGAACATGCAAGGCTCAGTTTGGCCTTTTGCTTAACAAGGGCAAAAATTAAGGGTGAAAAATAGCAACAAAACGGCGCTTAAGAGCTCTTGCCGGGCAACAGCATGGTTAACCGCCCCCCACTGCGCCACAGTCCCGAGAAAAGCAGCTCTGGCCATGCAGAAAATAGTCCATCGGCCCAGCAAGGGTCTTCTACAAGCAAAACTTTCTGCAAGAAAACCCTTTTCCACGCAAACCTCACTGGCTGCAGCGCAGGCGCGTGCCCGGCTCCGCAGTTCTTTGCCCGTTTGGGCAGCTCTAAAGCTGGATCATGCTAAACAGAAGAGTTGAATCATTTCAAGCTTTCCCAGAGCTAATCAAGTAAAAGGCAAGCATTTCTCTTTTATTGGCTTTTCCTTCCATAAATTAGTATTTATAGACCAGGCTCTCATAGAGGTCATGGACTGCGGATGGAAAAAAATCCCTTCTATTCCCCTTTTCTACTACATTAAGCATGTGTCAGATGCTTGAGAATAGATCGCCTTCCAGCCCCTGCAGCAATGTAGATATTAAAAAGCAAACAAAATACAAATTAATCTTGCAAAGAAAAAAGGATCTTTGACAACACAAAGCCCTTTACAGGAGGAAACATTTAACATTCCTGTCACTGAGAGATGAAGACGCCAACCTGCAAAATGCCCATTGCAAGTCTAACGCTGCATATTTTTGGGGATTGAAATATTTCATCGTTTGGTTTTATACTCTCAGGAGGGAACACCCACCTCTACACTGATGCCCTATTACTCTGCTCCCAACGTAGAGCTTTGGAGATTGATGAAATAGCAAAGCGAAACGGTGGTAGCAACAATTTACTGCGAGTCGGCTGCGCCGCAGGGTCAATAAATACTAACCCTTGGCAGTGACCTTTCAGGGATTTTTTTTCTGTTATAATTGGACTTACGCCACTTTCTACTTCTTTTGAATGGAGAAAAAGGGGTTGAAGAGCTTTTTTATGTAATTGTTTCTACCTTATTACAGCAGCTACACCTTCACCGAAAGAGGACGAAATACCGTCAGAAAACATACCCTGCAAAAACACAGGAATGGAAAAGTTGGAGATGCTTTTCCTGAGGTCAATAGTAAAGCTGCTGAAAGAGCACTTGGGTTTGACAAAGGGGGAAAAGCGACGCACGAGGTTATTTGGCTTATTTTAACTACAAACGCGTTTTATGTGAGCTGTAAACTCCTTGGGCAATCTTGCTAGAGGCAGGAAATATAGGGATACAGCCAGTATAAAACAAATTTATGTGCTTTGCTGCACCTGCTGAAAGATCTGGAGCTGCTTCATAATTAAACACAACCAGTGCGAGGCCGCAACGTGAATTTGACGTTGACTGCCAGTGACTAAATTAAAACGTCTTTTTGAGAGCGATATGAAATGCATCGGGGTTTGGCCTCAGTCTGCAGCTTGGCTGAGAAGAAGGGTATGGAGACTGGATTGTTACTGGAAAATGAAATGTAGGAAAAAGAACAAAAGAGAATTTAAGGTACTCTGCAAAGGCAGAAAAATAATTGTTTGAGTTGGTGAGTTTATGCTTCGCTCTGAAGTAATACGGATGAACACAATCACTTCCCCACTCCTCAAATTCTCCCGCTGCTTGATGGCTTACTTAAAAAAGGCAGAGACATTCATGATTTAAGAACGATCATAAAATTACAAACTACCCCTGCCCTACAGTGGCCAGGGAGAGGCTGGCTGCCATGCAGTGCCATACCCAGGCAGGATTTTTCCCTGTCTCCTCATCCCTCCAATCAGTTCAACACCTAACAGGACCCAGCAGGGTTAAAGATTTCCCCAAACCCAGTTAGACAGACGCCCACACGCATTCGGAAGCAAAGCCAAGCAGCCCGCTCTGTGCCCGTGGCCTTTTGCACAGATATTTGGGGAAAACCAGAGAAAACTTAAAAATTCAATAACTTCCCACATGATAGGAAGCCAAAATATGATGGTTTCCTACGTCTGCGCATGATGGAAAGACAACACTGAGAGCAGTAACTGCCCACTCTGTGTGCACGCTCTGCTTCAGCCAAAACTTCTCCTGGGTCCTTCTTTCTGCATGGGAAGAGCCGGTTGCTTACCCCAAATCCAAGCACAAATCTCGGGCTCCGGGATGATGAACATCCCAACCTCTGAGCCATCGAGCTGCTCATCATCACAGATGCTGAAGTTTGAGTCTAAGGAAGAATAATGGTTTAAGAAAAATTGGGCAAAACCCAAAGCTGGACTTGGGACGTGGATTTTGGTCTCAACCTTCTCCCCAGCATCCTGCAAGTTTTCCACCAAGGTGGTTTCCAGCTCCACGGAGAGGTACGTGTTGTCCTTTCCCAAGAGCCGAAGATGGCTTAGGTCAACATGCCCACTCTTCCCAAAGTTCAAGGCACTGTCACCTCCCCACATCAACGATGCCAACCCTTCCCCTCTTGAATCGACAATTCAAGGACAATATTCTCACCCTAGCTTTCTGCTGGCAGCTGCTGGGGATGAAGCTGTTTCTGGGCTGACAGCTTCTGGCAACACAGATGGCCATTTATAACTTTATTCCCTCCAAAACTTGACAGCATCAAATCTGATTTATATTTAAAACCTGGAAATGGTGAGCAGATGGGAAGAACAAGGTTCTTCATCTGAAGAGCATTTAATGGCACGCCAGAAAAATCACAACACTTGCTCAAAAGCACTTGATATTCATCAAGGCTCAGCAATCCTTATTGCCATCTCTGGTTTTTCTCCCCATCCTTCCAAATTAAGAGCATCATGTTGGCAGGTTAATGGGTAACACAACAGGCAGCTCCTGTAATGGACTCTTGACGTCCTGCAAGGCAGAGGGAAGCGGTCGCCTCTATTACGGCACTTTCTAATCCCATTTCTGTGCCTGTTACATTTCCTGGTGGTAGCACAGTGCAAGTCCATTGCTCGTTTGCGTACCTTGGAGAAAGCACTTTAGAAATGTGGAGCGTCACAGCTATGATTGGGCACAAACCACTCCCCCACCTCGGTTTTTCATTTGTACCATCTGAGAGCTCAAGAGGAAAGTCCATCCTTCGAAAAACTAGTTCAATGCGCCACACTTCTTCCCAACAGCTTCTGCTTTATTCAGCCACTACTCTACCTTTTACTACAAGCAGAAACACATTAAAAAAATAAAACAAACTCATGCCCATTTAGACAAAACCTCACATCTGGAAAGCATCACCACATACCTCCAGCAGTAAACCCAACACTGCATCCAATGAGACAAAAAGAAAGCTTTTGCTTGGGAGCCCCAAAAAGAATCAAAAAAAGGATCAAATCAACACTAAATCATCAAAGTTCTGTCAAAAATAATTCTGGAAAAAGCTAAGAGATTCACCTCCTTGCTAACACAGTGGTGCCAAGGCATAGCCCCGGCTGCAACCCAAAACGTCTCTCCGTATCAAGCATCTGTGCTGAAGAGCTTAATTACCTGTGCTGGAAAGTTGCTTGGATCCTTAGGCATCACTAATGGGAAATGGATTCCATGAGGCATGGCAAATCCTGCTAAATTTACGATTATGGGGTTTTTTGGTTAATATTTATGCTCTATTTGAAAAGAGCATTAAAAACAAATATAAAAGGATTTGCTGTGCTAATATATGCATGCCTTGCTTTTAAATGTTATTACTTGACCAATAATTAGATTTCAGGAGTGCATTATGAGAGAGCCAGCACCGCAGTCGTAAACCGTTAATTTTGGTAAGGATGGTCTGGAAAGTGCTGTGATGTTTGCAGCCCCAGACACAAATCTCAGATGTAAATGGAAGGAGAAAAAAAATAAATAACCAAACGTGATTTATTTTCCTCTGCTGAAACACTGAAAGAAATCAAGAGGACACTGAACAGATCTGCCACATACCTGTGGAAGCAGCAGGGAGCAAACGATGCCCAAAGTAGCCTCGAAGTTGTCTTTGAGCCAGAGCCCGACGGCGTGGATGCAGCCTCGCACGTGGATGACGTTGAGCAGCTCCAGGCGCTGGAAAAAGAGTAAAGAGAAGCATCATGGTTTTAATAAATGTGTTGGGTTTGGGGAACAATGTCATTTCTTACATTTGCTCCTCCTTGCAAGCCAAAGGAGCAGAGTGAGAAGTGTTTGGGAATTGATTTATTGGACTGGACCTTTCCCTGGGGTTTCTTGCCAAAAAACTGTCCCTGGGAGCTACGGACCATATGCACGGAGATACTGCAGCTCTCTACTGCAATACGGCCCCGCAGTCACCCCTGAACGCCTCAAAATCAACTTCTCTCCTACCACCAAGCCTCAAAACACAACTCAGGACCAGCATTTCCTGAGACTGATCCAGAAAGGCCACGCCAAAGCCTACAGGGACTACCTAAACATGTCACGAGCCTGCCTGCACTCTGCGAGGCTGAGCTACACCCCAGGATGCCAGGGAAAAGCAATAAAAAGGAATTTATATACTTCAGTAACAGTAATCCTTGGTGGGGAAGAGCTTATCTGCAAATAATCAGTTCTTTTTAGGGGGTTTGGGGAAGGAGAAGCAAATCTTGTATGTACAAAGGAAAAAGCCAACGTTACCTCTTTATCGAGTGTCCTGTATCCACACAGGGTGTTAATGACTTCTCCGGGGACCTGTGAACAGAGAATTGGTGAATGGACTTAGCTCGGAGGAAGCCAAAGGGGAAATACAAGAAATTTAAAAAAAAAAAAAAAAGAAAAGAACAGCCTCAACCGTTCAGCAAAGACTAAGGCAAGCAGCTACCCTCAAACCTGGCTTTACTACCACGGGCTCCTTTTTGCCCAAATGCAGTGCTGAAATCACGCATGTTGGCAGTAAGCTGTTAGGGTTTTATGCACCTGGGCAGGGGCAGCCCTGGCTGCATGTACAGACTGGGGGGTGTGATGCTGGAGAGCAGCGGTGCTGAGAGGGACTGGGGAGCCAGCAGTGTGCCCAGGCTGCCAGGAAGGGCAACTGTGTCCTGGGGTGCATCAAGCACGGCATGGCCAGCCGGGCCAGGGATGGGATGGTCCCACTCTGCCCTGTGCTGGGGCGGCCTCACCTCAAGTNGGCTTGTTCAGCCTGGAGAAGAGGAGGCTGAGGGCAGAGCTCATGGGGCCTACAGCTTCCTCCCGAGGGGGAGCCAAGGGGCAGGCGCTGATCTCCTCCCTCTGGGGCCCAGCGACAGAACCCCAGGGAACGGCCTGGAGCTGCCCCAGGGGAGGGTTAGGGTGGAGATCAGGAGAAGGTTCTTCCCCCAGAGGGTGGTGGGGCCCTGGCACAGGCTCCCCAGGGCAGTGGTCACCGCCCCGAGCTGGGCTGAGTTCAAGCAGCGTCTGGCCAACGCTCTCAGCCATCTGCTGTGATGGGGCTGGTCCCATGTGGGGCCAGGAGTGGGACTCGATGGTCCTTAGGGGTCCCTTCCAACTTGGGAGATTCGATGAATCTATAAATTATTTAAAAAAACAGACAAACAACAACCACTTTTCGCTCTGGTTTCTGTTGTTTCAGAGGATGTTCAGGTCCCCGCAGTGCTTTTCCAGTGACTTGAGCTGGGACCACCTCAATGGCAGGTGAGCAGTAAGCAAAGCAGTTCTTTCAAAACGTTCCCTTGATTTCCTCCTTGTTTAATTCCAGCTACGCTTTCTAACACCTTCAGTTGTGTCTCTCCTTCATAATAAAGGGAATTTCACAGGGATTAAATGTATTGGGCTTTCCAGAAATCAAAGGGGAATTTCGCCAAAGTCTTCCACCACTTTGAGGGGAAACATAAGGATTTTGGACATTGCCAAGGCTTAGATCTTTGTTGGCCAACAAAAACGTTAAGAGCTACAGCTAACGAGAGAAGTCCCAGCCAAATGATGCTATTCGGGACCCTTATAAAATAAAATCTAATCTAATTCCTCTGCATCTGTCAGGACAGAAAATGGTACATTTTGGATTACAAAACTGATTCTTGCTCATCCCAAAAAAAGCAAAGCCAGAGAGTAGCTCCAGCAAATCCTGAGCTAGTTGGGCACTTTGCACCTCTCGGGATTGATCTTCTGATGTTCGGGGTGTTTTGTCTTGTTTCATGGATCAAACAGCAGCTTCTATAACACCATGTATTTCTAAAGGGGCCTTGTGCCCATAAAATAATAACGTGCTGAAATTACTATGCTTTCAGAAAGATGGCTTTGACAACGAGTAAAACCTCCTGGACAACAAAACAAAAACATCTCGTGCTTTGGAGGCACAGAGATGAAAAAGAGAAATGTCCACATTTAGGTGTAAATTATGCTTTCCTGCAAGACACAGCATAAAAGAAATGTGCACCTCCAGACAGACTCAGGACATAAAGCTGCAGTTTGTTCCTCCTGTAATTGGCAGGGAAATTATTCCAGTGCTACCTTACCAAGCACTTCTGTACCTACCACATTACTCACGGCGCTATCAAAAATCCTATCGCTCACCACTTCAAGACACTATGTACAAACAGGACACAGTTACGGAGACTAATTAGTCCCTGTGCATTTGAAAGACTTGCAGGGAAATCTGGAGATCAGCAGCAAAACACCCATCAGATCACTGGGAGGGATCTCATCGAGGGTTGGGACCATGAAAGGGGAATTTGCAATGCTCTTAAGGTAAATGCTGTCGCCTGAAGTGGTATAAAGGAACCTGTAGGTGAGTAAGGATCCACCTATTAGGTTTACATTAAAAAATAAAGCACTTTTCCTGACAGCTTTCAGCTGTCCTTGCTTGTCAGATCCACTTCTGTGGACATCAAAGGACCCTTGCTGGTGAAACGCCATTGCTTTCTATTGGGCTCAGGGTTAGAACCCCTCTGACTACAGCACAAACTCATCACCACTTTTCTTCCTTCTTGCCAAGGGTTTCTCAATCATCTCCAGTCCTGCCCATCTGTTTGAGTGATTCCCTCAACACCTTGTACCTGGGAGAAGTGTGGAAGATAGAGAAGGGTTCCAGCCTGGATTGACTTTTGCCAAGGTCTTGCATGGAAGAGAAGGTCACAGCTGAATTGAAATTTCTAACATAACACCAGGCAGAAGCCTTTCTTCTTCTAGAATGCATTTTGATGCCTTCAGGAATCCAAAAGAACACCATGCACTGACGTTTAAAACCCACCAAGGACTGCAATTCTTGCACTTCTTATTTAACCAGCTTTTCTCCCCCAAATCTGTGCCAAATGTCAGTGGCGACCTTTTAGATTAGATTAGATACTAGAAAGAAATTCGTTACTGAGAGGGTGGTGAGGCACTGGCACAGGGTGCCCAGAGAAGTTGTGGAGGCCCCATCCCTGGAAGAGTTGAAGGCCAGGTTGGATGGGGCTTTGGGCACCCTTGTCTAGTGGAGGGTGTCCCTGCCCATGGCGGGGGGCTTGGAACTAGATGGGCTTTGAGGTCCCTTCCAACCCAAATGATTCTATGATTCTGTGATTCACAAGGGGTTCAGAGACACCACGCTTGGCAGAGGCTTCCCAGGAGAAGGCACAAGTGCCTTGGAAAATCATTTAGAAAAGCACTTAGAGATGAGGATCCAGTCTCACCCCCTCAATTAGGTGTATATTTGTCTATGCCTTGTTCCCAGGAAGAATTTAAGGTCTATGACCTCAGAGGTGAGACTTTCAAAATAGCCAGAGTATTTTTGGAAGACGTTTGCTCTCATCAATGCAACTCAAGCTGCCCTGGAAGATGCCCCAGGGGACGCAAGACAAAGCTCTTGGAGGGTATTGTAATAGAAAACATCTTTTCTAGGAAAAATGGATGGCTTTACTGCTGTGTTTAATGACAAGTTGAAAATATATTGCAACCAACCTCCTAATCCATGTTTCAAGCTCGCTGCTATCAGCATCTTTTGTTCTTTCCACAATACTACATTTCCAAATGACATCTTCTGGTACCTCTCCACTTAAATCTCCAAGGTCCTATAAGACAAAACGACGCTTCACTCTCCATCTTTCATTCACGAAGGCACAGATAGAGAAGGACACAAAAAGAGAAGGGTTTCTTTCCCTACAAACTGGTGGATTTATAACTAGCTGATAAAAAAAGAAGTTATTCACAGTAGAGAGACCATGGTGTTCATCTCTACCCGATGCTGAAGAATTCATATAGGTGCCTGGGTGGTCCCTGGTTATCCCTCCAGCTGCAGGGCCAACTCAGGATCTTCTCTTCAGCCCTCAAGTAACTTATTTCGATGGAACGGGTTTCAAGCTGGGCTTGCATGTCACTAGGACCCAACCAGGTATGTTCAGAGTATCACAGACAGGTACCTTCTTCATCCCGAGGTGCAGAGGTGCTTCCCCCACCTTCTCAGCCCACAAGGAAAACCCCCACAGCAACTTTGCAATTTCAGCGAATAGTTACAAATAGAGACGTGTTGGAGCTTATGGTAAATGCAATTACGGAGGGTTTCGCTCCATTGTTTAAATTTTTATTAGCTTGTTTTATGTCATAGACAGCAGGAAGCTCCCAAGGGAGCTGGCTCTCTTAATTCGTTGCACGTACTATTGATGCTGTGTCACGCTGATTTCTTGTCCAAAAGTGCCCTGCAGGGCCAAAAATCAAATCTCTGAAGAACAAAGCTACATCTATCTACCTGGTTACTCCTCTCCCCAAGAACAGGTTTGGCTTCTCATGGAGATTTAGATGCATTTGGTGAGGTCTCGCTTCCCGTAAAACTGCTCTCTGGCTGTCATAGCCACATTCCTGGGTTTTAATTCTTGAAAAACATGTGGAGGATTTACTGTGGACTTTCCCTCCCAGTCCTTCGCTAGAGTATCCTCCAAGACTCAGCCAAAAAGTTGCCTTATTTCTAACCCTACTATATTAATCATCTGCTACTTCTTCTATCTCCAGTGCTGCTTGCTGCACCGAGATCTTTTGTTTGCCAGATTGTTACCCAAAACCATAGGGAGTGTAAAAATACAAAAAAAAAAGCACTTGACTCTCTCCAACACATCCTCACTCGTAACACGAAAGGACAACACATGAATTTCTAATTCCATCTTCAGGAGCTTTAGGATTCTTAATCAACACCCTGATTAGAGATGACAATTATTTTTGCAGCTGATTTGCATGCCAGACTTCCACTGATAATTAAAACACCTCGGATTTCCCTCTTTTTCCATTAAAAATCCAGCAACAATATGAGATTGACGATATATTTTCCTTGTGCAATTAGTAAAGCCTTGAGGCACGGCCAAGGTTCAGAGGCAACCCCGATACTCCTGATGCTCTGAACCTCAAGGAGGTTTTGCTACCAGTATTATGCTTAGCAAATCCTTTTTTAGCAACTTTCACAGCATTTCTGACAACAGCAACCAGGGATATTTGAACATTTTTCCCCTGCCTTGGCCCAACTCCTGGCATTTTATTCACAGCGTGTGTTTGATTGATTGCAACGAGGTGGACGGTTGTATTAAATAAGACGGTGTCAGAGCACTTAGGTTAGCCTCAGCAGAAAAGTGCTGCTTGGGGCACGGGTGTCTTGATTTTCAGCGCTGAAAATCAGCACAGGAGGTCCTAATGGCTCTGCAAATCCACTCCCTCCTCTGCCATCTCTGTTCGACCCAACTCGCAGCATGTTGGAAACACAACCTTGCAAGGGCAGTTGCTCATGAGCCTTTTCTTATTCCATTGCACCAGGGTGGCTCTTTATCCACATACCTCTCCTGGCCTCGCTTTCAGCAAAACCCTAGAAAACCTCCTCGTCAGGAGCAGACACCAGTAACCACAATCCCTACTCACCACTAAACTCCACAGCAGCTGGCTGAGAATCGTGTCCTCACGGGTAGGAAAGCAGAGGACTGCAGCTCATTTGGATCCAGGCTGAGATTCAGCCAAGTCCTTTTAAGATGCTGCTATTTCTTTGCAAAACAATCCTCCAAACCGTTTTATATCACACATTAGATTGAAAACCAGGGACTCGGCATTTCTAACAACTCCTCAGCAATTGATAGCCCGGTGCTTCGGTACTTATTGTACGTTAAACCAGCAGAGCCTACTAAAATACAGTATTGCCCATTTATACATATATATATTTAGTTTCTTTAGTGTCTCACGCGAATGCTGTGTCAAACCGCTTTGCAAGATGGTAATAGAATTTACAAGAAACCCTATAGTGCAGAAATATGTAGTAATAACCAGTTGGAAGAGGGTGTTTTGCTGAAAAATTGACTGAAATAAAGGCACTTTGCGTGTCTGGGTTGCCTTACCTTCCTGATACAGCACGTGTAGGGCACCCCGCATGCCAGCGGCCCACTGCCGTTGCAGGAGTGGTACTGGTTAACCTCCCAGTCTCGGTACTCATCACCGCCGCAGCAAGAAAACTGCAAAAAAAGAAGACAAGGAGAGGATGAGACGTGCAGCCAAAGACATAGAATCACCTTCAGCCTTGCCTTGCATCTCCAACGCTGCTTTGCAACCCCAGCACTGAGAGCACCGATTATTTCCTGCTTTCTGAGACCCTAAATACGAACATGAAGGCATCACGTAAAAAAAGAAAAGTGGGTGTTTAGCCCCATTTAGAGGCGTGCGGCAGTCACAGATGCATATATTGAAGGCATCCTTGCTTTCACAAGCCCAGGAAAGATCAGGCTCATTCATGCTTCACTGATTTAATTACAGGTGACTAATCCATCCTATTCCCTGGGCACGCAGAAGAGATGGCTCTTTCAGCGCCTTCGATGAATGTATTGTTTGGCTTGTGAAGGCAGCTCGATTAGTTGGTACCATTTGACGAAATGCTAATAAGGCTCTGCAGTCTAACAGGGATTTCTCTTCCGTCAAGTTAAATTAGGGATCAAAAGCTACAGCTACAAAAGTAAAAAGGGTGTGGGTTTTTTTCTTCTCTTCACACAATGGAGAAAAAAAAAGTTTAATGAAAGCCATTTTCTGTTCTCTGCAGAATAAAAGTGGGCTTATATACAGAATCATTCTTTCTCTTGGTAAACAAGCTTGAATCTTTACATTTTTCTCCCAGAAAGAAAAGCCCAACCTGGGCAGGAGAGATGTGTGTGCTTGATAAGACAGAAAAGTCAGGTTTTCCCCATTTCTTTAAGCACCACGCTCTTCAAGGAGCAGTTTACAGGCGAGGTTTAACCCTGTGAGGGTCTGTTCCCCCTCCTGCGGACGGGCTGGTGGCAATACTTGGCCAACGAGAGTAGGAAAAGACATCAGCTCTTGGGGTCTTCGTGGCCTCCTCCTGCATCAAAATAGGCAGATATGGCCAGCAGCAGCCAACCCGCAGATTTACAACTATTTTCTAACTTCCTCCCTTTAATTCCTCTATTGCTTTTTATCTTATCTGTACCTGTGAGGGGAAAAAAACACGCCTGGAAAGAAGGGGAGAAAACCACCGAAAGCGATATTGACTACTGCTACTCTGATATCCCCTTACTGCAAAGAAATTTTTTCCATTTGCTTTCAAAACCATGCAAAGAATGGTACAAAATCCTTATAACGAGGGTTACTAGCTGCTGGGAAGCCTCACCAGGGTGTTTTCTTCTCCGTAAAGAGAGGTTTAGCCCAAACTACTCTTGTGCCTGGATTTATTTCTCATAAGTTAAGACAGACTTCAGTGTGGGGTTTACTTTCATGTGAGCTCCTGGAGCTCAGAGAAGCATAACAAGCAAAAAAAAACAACCCAAAGAGAGCCCATGGAAAGAGCCTCACAGGTCACATCTGCAGAGCTCTCCGTGTCGAGGACCGCTGATGCTAGATTACAGCTAAAACCATCACCCTCGAAGCAACATGCTGGAAAACAAGCCACACTCGTGAAAGCTTCCTTTAATCTTCCCCAAGAAGAAAGAAAGAGGTTTGCAAGCACAAGACCCTCGTCCCTCCAAGCCTTACTTTGAGTTTGGAGCTACTCGGGTTTGAGCAAGAACCGCAGCCCCGGCAGCTCTTTGAAATTCAAATCTTGTGCTCAGCAAAGCGGTTTGAACTCTTCTCTTCCACCTGTACTCAGCAAACCATTAAAAAAAGATAAAGCAAGGAGCAGTGGAGAGCTGCAGTTAGTGGCTTGGGGCAAACCTGGGCTTTTGAGTCACCATGGTGTCCAGCCTCACGTCCAAGGGCAGTAGTTCAGCCCAAATGAGTGATAAAAATATATGTTTTTTTTCTTTAGGGCAATTTATTTCCATATCTGCTTGCTCACGGTCAGCCAGAGCGAGTAGGTGGTAACAGGTAAACCCCTGTTATTTGCACCATCATCCTGGTGATATAAAATATTAATGTCTGGCATTTTGGACCATAATTACTTGTTATTTTTACTGTAGGATACTGGTTTAAGGCTGTGAAGGCAGTCGGCTGTAGTTTAAAGCATCACTTGAGAGAGGATTTAAGCAAAATTCAAATCCTAAGGAGCACGGTGTGGTTTCGCCTGACCTAAATAAGCCGTGTGCCAGGTAACCTATGCATAGACAAGGTTTGTAATAGGGAAAAAGGCAAGAATAACCGCCGAGTGATGATAACAGGCTGCTCTGAGTTTGTGTTTTATCAAAAAATCAGGTCTGGGTGCAATCCTTCCAGACTGACTGCAAATTTTCATCCTCCCAAAGTGAACCGGGCTACTCAAGTCCCATAAAATCAATTTCCCTTCTCTTAAAAACAGTTCTTTCTCTCTGTTGCTTCTCACCAGTCCTACCCCCAGGACAAAGCAGCTCTGCATTTCAATCGCTGCCATTGCTGCTGTTCCCGATTTGGAAATCATAGGCTAATATCAAAAAGTTCACAGCAATGAGCTGCGTGCTCTTGCAAAGCTCCTTCTCTCGCCCCGAGATAAAATGTGCAGATGTTAAAGACTTATCAGCAACTCTGTAAGTGGCCACAACTTCTTTTATTACAGGGAGAGACTCTGAGATTAAGATCTCCCACTCAAAAACTTTTAATAAAAAAATTAAGTGAACAAGTAGACGGGAAAAATGTTGTAAAAATGGGGTGAGATTATATGATAAATGCCTGATCCTCGTTTGTTTGGAGATACAGAAACCTTCCTGCAAATACAGCTGCCTTATCTGGAGATTTGTGGTCTAACCTCCTTGCCAAGGCTCCAACATGGACTTTCTGACTGCCCGAATTTATCGTTCATACAGAGAGGTCTGAATTATAGCAACCTCTTAGAAAGGTTGGAGTAAAACTTGAAAAAGAATCAGATCTTTCTCAAAATCAGTGGTGTCTTGAGACCTTCAGAGGGTTCCCAGGCTTATTAATGTGCTTGGCTCAGTAACAATGACTCCAAAGTCAAAAGCAGGTATTTAAGCAAAGAGAGGGGAGCGTGGAGGGCACCACCGGCCTTAAATTCCAGCTACATCAAAGAAGAAAGAGCTTCACAGTCTCCTTTTCGTCAAAGCGAGAGATAAGATTCACGTATTTATAACACTTCAACCCATAATGAAAGGAGAGAAATCAGGCTGAGGTGAGAATGTTCAAAGTTCATCTGCCAGCATTTGCTGGCAAAGCCTGGCTCCGCTCTCCAACCCAACCCAGGAGACGTAACATCACTGCAATCTCCCTCCTCAATCTCAAGTTTTGGGGTTTTGTTCCACTTTTTTTATCATTCGCCAGCTGCTTGAAGCCAAGTGTTTCCCCCCCACAATAACACAAATAATGGTAAGGCAAATATCCTCAACTCAAAGCATGAGCAAACCTACGTTAGAGTCAAGCGAGCTTGTGCAGACTGGCAACATGCTTAACAGCATGAATAATAATTTCAAATCCTGACTTTATTTATCTTTCCGATATACCTGGGGGGACGCATCGTTGCTTTGCTGAGGCACGGCTACCTTGGGTTTCGAGAGATGAAAGGAAAACGCATCTAGCTGGGGCTCAGTGGCAGGAATTAGGAAGGGAATTTAATTTAATACTTAATTTAATACTTAGTACCTCAAACAAATTACAATAAAATACAAAGCAACAGCAGCAGCTTATCAAAAGGTTGGTTAAAAAGGAATAAATAAGATTTGCAAGGATGGTTTCATCGACCTGCGGGTTGGCTTGAGGATATGGATGGATCCTGCCAACTCCTGGCAGGCTCTAAGCGTTAGATATGAGACAGAATATGCAACCACACACCTAAAAAAATTAAAGCAGACTATGCCACGCTCCAACACTGGACTGGCCATAGCTGTCGCCAATCTCAGGAGCAGTTTGACCCGGTGCTGCCCATGGGGAGACCAGAGCTCTTCTCTCCTTCCAGCTACTGCGTGAAAACACCTTATCTGCAATTTTCCTGGGCTTGGCTAGCTACAGGTGACACTTCGAGTAAGGAGACATACCTAAGGTGGCCTAACTAAGGGTTGTTGCAGCCCTGAAGCAGCTTTGGCACGTTATTTTATTCCTCCGCTTCTCTCTGTGCAAGTTGGGGTACCTATAAAAAAGCTTTCAGGTGTTAGGCACCAGTTTCCCATCAAGATTGGGAAATATAAGTATCCTGGTGTGGAGCAGATGGTCATTGCAGGGAACACAGGCAGCAGAATAACTCACCGAAAACACGAGTGGGGTGGGCTTGGAGAGCAGCCCAGTGCCAAACTGTGCAAAAAGAGCACTGCAAACCACGAAAGATCAAGATATTCAAGACAGATCAAGCAGGACACCCTAGGGATGGGAATAAACCCAAAAATACAGAGAAAACTAATGCTTCCGCTTCAGCGAGGCACAGAGGGAACCACTGGTTGACAAACTTCACAACCAGATCTCTCCAATGCCGCCCCCCCCTCCAAACCCAAACCTTTTCTTGTACAAAATCCAAGATGTTCTTGAAGTCAAGGTCATCGTAATAATGTCTGATGCCTGCCTGGATGTTGGAGTGGAAAACTGCATTCATCTGGGGACAGAAAAAACAAACCCACAGCTCACACATGAAAAAAGCACCCGGAAAATATTGCAAAACATGAAATTTTTTTTCATAGCAAGGGTTGCCAGTGGTTATCGAAGTAAGAATCTAACCCACATACTGGTGCAAGCCTATTTCTTGGGGCAAAATTCATAATTTTTGAGCTTTTAGGGTTAGAAGCATCATTTCTGAGCTCTCAGGCTTAGCAGCATCTCACTGCACCTCTCCGTTTCCTGCGCACGCAAGCAGACCCACGCGCCTTTACCCACCTGATTTTTCCTATATATTCCACATTAAATTTAATTATTAGGGTGACTTCTTCAAAAGCTCCCTTCAAGCTTTCATCAACCAACATGATTTTAACCACTGGCAGCGAGGTTTCTGCTACATTAGGAGGGGCTGGAGGAGGTGAAACAGGAGGTGACAGCCAACACCGCTGGCTGCAGGTTGATTTATCTGCGGCATGAGCTACGTGCAAGAGCAGAGACCTCATCAGAGCCCTCAATCAGTCCTAATCCCAACAAATCATTCAGCAATTCAATCATGCCCTGAAAGGGAATGGTGCAGCCGAGCTGGGGCTCTCCCAGCTGCTCCTTCAGCGGTATCTCCAAGGACGCTTTGACACATCAGGCACTTCACATTAAAGACTAATTGAATTGAAAAGGTATTTTACAGATGCCTGGAAAGCGTATTAGCGAGCTGGGAACAAAGGTTCAAAATGTCCTACGCAAAGTCCAGTGCAGGTTTATCATTTGACTCCTGACAAACCGCCAAACAGAAATATTAATGAAGGATAAAGGAACTTTTTTCTGAGTTAGAAGAAGGAGAAAGGGGGGGAAGAAAACCTTGTTTTTCATAATTCACTTTGACATGAAAATTAGAGGTTGGGCAAACCGAGAACGGAGATAAGAACATGAAAAAAGGAGAAATGAAGGCACGTCAGAGCGGCAAACAAAGGCTGCCGACAGCGAGGGAGCAGGCAAGGGGATCTGAAAAAACCTTTAAGAAATTGCTCATGTGGAAGTTTATTAAAATGTTAATTCTCAGTTTGCCCACCGCTAAGGCCAACACAACAGGCAATGCCTGTGTTTTACTGCTTCCTGCTTGTTTTTGCCCCAGGTAGGCTCACCCACAATCCTGTTGCCCTCCGAGAAGAGCCAGCCCAGAGGCAGCCTCTGTAATTAAATCTCGATTTGAAGGTGGGAGATAAATGTTGCAAGGTTAAATCATTAAGTTCTGGTTACGAGACCTCTCCACTCCCTTCCCTTCAAGGACACCAAACCAGTTATCTCCAATAATCTATAAAACTCCATTTGCATATCAACAGAGCCCATTTCAATGTTCAGTAGCTTTGAGGCCACTAAATCCGTTTCTCATCCCTGCTTATTTAATACAAAATCCAATTAAATATGTTTTTAACAAATTTAATAAACAATCATTGTTCCAAATGCAGATTTGTGCCTCCGAACAATTTTAGGTCAAGTGGATTCATTGCTTGTCAGATCTCTCTTTTCTCTCTCCCTCATTGTTTGATTTTTAATTAGGTTTTGATATTGCCTGTTAAATTTAAATTAAGGGACAATTGTAGGCGCTAATGGTTTCTATTCAATTGATGAGTTTAATCATGAGGCTGCAGTCCCCTCTTCTCCTGATGGTACCAGTGTTTCCCCATTGCATCCCTGTGGTGCAGGATGGTGCTGAGCACCATCGAGGCCCAAAGGTGGAGGAAAGCAGGGGATTCCATGCTGAATTTCACCAAAATACACCCTCTACATGGCAGCACATACTGACTTTCTGTATTTCCTCCTATGGGAAGGACTCCAGCAATCTGATTTTCCTCAGAGGAGCACATCTCTCCACCGGTGCATGGTGTTTTTTGAAGATCAGAGGGTTTCGGAGAACTCTGGGAAGCTGCTGGATGGAGTTGGCTGCAGCATCCAAAAGGCAACGTCCTCCCCCATTGCCTCCCGTTGACTTTAGGGCCCCACCACACATGCAACTCCCATCCCCACCCCATCTCTGGGGCCCACCACGCACACACGAAGCTGTTTGTGCACGGGGGAATTGATTTTTAGAGCCTGTAAGCAGGTATTTCAGATGTCGTTCTCCTGCCTCATGCATTCATTGAGCCAGCAGAGATTGAGATTAGCTATTTAATCGTTTCATCGATCGCAAGGGTAAGATTAAATTGAAAGTGGCAGAGTTTCTGCAGCAGAAGGCGGGCGGCCAGAAAGGACATCCATTGGAAGCATTTACCATCTCGCTGGCTCAGCTATAACTCAAACCTGTCTTTGCAAATGCAGCTAACGTAATTGAGGCGAGGAGCTTCGTGAGTCCACAAGATAAAAAAACCAACCCGTTTTTTGCTGAGTCTGCACAGGGAGCTGCAGCGGGGGCTCTGGGTGGTGCCGGAGATCCATCGCAGCTCTGGAGGACCATGGGCAGCCCCAGCAGTGCAAGAGCAATGACAACTTTCCATTTTCAGGGCAGATGCTAACAGATACTTGAGGATTTTCCTTCCCGATGACACACAGGGCAGCAGTTTGTTGCCATGCAGCATCCAAAGGCCTCCTGATTGCACTCACCTTGTTTTCAAAGATGATTTCGATGAATATCAGCAGCAGCTCCGTGAGGAAGATCACCAGAAGGACCCAGAAGAACTGAAAAGAGAAAGGGAAGGATTAGCCCTGCCCCAATCCAGGCTGTCAGTGGTTAACTGCAGCAAGGGAGACCTGGAAACTGAGAGCTGCTTTGAAACACTTAAAAATCAGATCATTTCATTATGAGCTCCCCAGGGAGCTGCAAATCTCTTCCAAAGATCTTCGTCCTAACAGGGAAAGAGGAAGGACGGAAGGAACCAGATGCAATTTGAATACCCAAATTCTGCACAGGAAAATGGGTAAAGTGAATGTAGCGGGAGCAAATGGTATCTCTGGGTGGATATAGGTGTGCAGCATCCCTCTGTGATGGGATGCTGGCGCTTGGTTGAAGACCGATGTTTCCAAGCTGAGCATCCAATGGAGGCTCATCCATCCCCCAGAGCATGGCAATAACTCATACCTCCACCAGGATTGATTGCGGCAACAAAAGCAGGCTGGAAATCAATGTCCTGATGGAGCAAAAGACTTGAACTAGAAGGTCTGATGTTCCTGCAGCCCACACCCATCAGTCTCCTAATGCTTTGGTCTCTGTCTGAGAGGTCCAATCGGGCATCACATCCAACTTTGCAGAGGACGAAGAGCAATGCTCTGCCTGGCTCACACTTGCCTCCCCAAGGCTACCACCACCAGCAACTTTGGAGACTTGCCAGAAAAAGGAAGGTGGAAAGTTACCATGGTAACTAGCTAAAAATCCAAAAGCAATGTTAAAAAATAAAAGGGGGGGAGAGATAATTAATTACCATGATATTCACTTTGACTGTTGGTTCATTAGAACAGCCTGATTACAAGGGCAGGTAGTGCACAGGCTTGCATGCCCAGAAATTATTTCCCAAACTTGGCAAAACCAGAGCACTGTTGCAGCAAAACACCACTTTATGCCCCAGGCTGTTGGGGTTTTTAATTAGCCACCCACCAATGAGGTTTGCACTGTGCTTATTTGCTGAGAGCCAGCTCGCGTGGTCCCACCAGAGGAGCAGCACCACCTTCATCACCACCTAAATCAGCTCATAACGGGCCAGGTATAATTAGGCAAGGAATCCCATAATTAAGGGAGGCAATTAACCAGGCACCTATTATCTCGTAGGCAGACAGGATACAGAAAACGCCACACGCATCTGAACTGATATAAAATGAGATTGCTTAGGGAGGAAGCTCAAGGCGGCACAGCTGATGGTTTTACTAAGCAGGACTCAGTCTTGCAATGCTGCAGCAAGCAAGAGAAATTCAATTTTGGAAACATTTTTGTTCTTCAACCTTAGTTAAAAGCCAAGGGGGGGGGAAAAAAAAAAAAAAGATGAGTGTTTTGCCCTCTGTTTGCTGTGGGAATGTACAAACTCTACCAATCGTACTGTGAGCAGAGACAACACAGCGTGGCTGCAAAGTGCTTTGGCCACTGCACACCGCGCACTAATCGTGTCCCTCTACTTCCTTCTTTCAGTCTGGATTTCTGCCGCACAGCTTGCCAAGTCAAGATATAAAAGGCAAGGTTTATGCAATACCACCCAGCCTGCTCCGTGTATACTGAAATTAAAGCTAATATTTAATATCCAGGTTTGATAGCTGATGTATAAACAAATGCAGGCGTGTTGTGCTAAGTCCATGGGATGCCGGCTGTACCCAGCTATTAGAAAAACGATCACTGAATGCGGCTTTTAAATGCTCCATCAGATGAGGTTCACAGGTAGCAAAATCCACTGTTTCCAAGAGAATAAAGCCAAAAAAGAGCTTAGCTCGCCGTCTTTATAAATGGGGGAAAAGTGCCAGTGTTAATTGGGAAGACAGATGCGGCAGATGCTGATTGCAATTCCTCACAAAAGGGAAACTGCAGACTTGGGAACTCACGTAGGTGATGCTCAGCTCCCCCTGGACACCCTGCAATATGTAACCTCACCTTCAGAAAGCTCACAATTTCCTGATAATTGATTGGGGATCTGCAAGAAAAGCAACTGCAAACCCAGGTTGCCAGCGCAAGTCTTGCAAATGTGCAGCCTGAGCGAAAACCAGCTCTTCTTCCCCCAAATAATGTCCGAGCGGAGCACGCAAACCCTTGTTGGCTGCAGGGATAAAGCAGAAAGTGGCACTTTTTATGCATTCATAAGGATTGCTGCACCACTGGTAACTGTAATGCACATTTAGGGGCAAAACATCCACAGTCATCCTTTTTAACTAGTGCACCGCAGGCCCTGCTGTCTGCCAGACTAGGCATTAATAAATCAGCATTTTCTTCCTTAAAAAGACTCCAGCAGCAAAATAAAGAGCAAAAATCCACATTAAACAGCATTTAAGCTCCATCAGAACATGCCTTGAGCTGCTGCAAGCTTCCAGCAAGTTCAAAATCACAAAGCAGTGCAGTGAGGAGCTGGTTTTCCCCTCATTTATGCAAAAATTCCCCCTTTGCATGGAAGTGGTGGCATGCAAGCAAGCGGCTGTGCCTCCTCGGTGTGACCGTCCGGCCAGGCTTCACCGCTCACATCCCTGAGAGGAGGCAAACGATGCGGAGGAGGGACCGGGAAGGTGCCCGAGGATCACACCCATCGCAAAGCAAAGCCCAGCTTTCACAACGAGAAACTCTGCAATAAAAGCTTCATCTTGCTCAAGACAGTTGCATCGGGGAAAAGTTGCTCAATTCTCATTAAATCAACACTCGCTGCAGCCGGCTCCCTTTAAAGAGCTCATCAATCCAAAAGTTCACAATAAATCATACTGCTTAATTCCCTCAAATGCCTTCACAAAAAGATTAATTGTCCCCATTCCCTGGATCAGCAGAGCTCTGAGCTCTCCTTCCCCCTGCTAACAAGTCTCCAGCACTGTAATCTCTCTCGAAGCCAAATTGAGCGCAGAAGGAAAGCACCCAGAGACCATGCTCTGCCTCAGATTTAAAGATGGTTTCATCTCCCAGAAGCTTAAAAACCACCTGAAATACTGACCTGGTCCCAAGTAAACGCTTCCAGTCCTGGGTCTGGCTGATAGAGGGGTGCAAACCTGCTGCTGCTTCATTTCCATCCCGCGAGCAGCGTGCAGCCACCTCCAATTTCCAGCTTGGTGTCCTCACCAGGCAGAAAGGATGGACACAGGTCAGGGATGGATTGGAGGCACCGAGGCTGAGGGATGAATAAACCACGCAGGGAGTTATTCGGGAGTCAGCCCAGGGAAGGAGCCTTGAGCCGTGGACAGAGGCTGAGCATCACTCCTGAGCTCAGATGTACTCGAGACACCTACGGCCACGGGAGGTTCAGATACACGAAGCCCGAGTGCGACTCCAGCGAGATTTTGGATGGGAAAGGGATGCTCCGTTTGCCGGGGAGAAGGAGGAGATGGAGCCTGGCAGACTGAAGAACTGCTGGAGCAACGGGAAAGCCTCAGAGAAATCTGTGATGTTTATTTAATATGAGCAACCTCTGTCTGCCGAACGTTGCTGTGATCTCACAGCGTGGCCAGGGCGAGCGGCCGGCTGCCACAACCGCAGGGAATAAAAGTTAAGAAAATCTCCAAAGATCTTTCTTTTCTACCTGGTGCCAGGAGTTTCCCGTGCAGTACCTGGGAGCTGATAAGGGAAAACATTTGCTTCTTGATGATCCATTTCCTACTTCAGCTCAGCCACAGGAAAAGGTGAGATAATAAGAGCAATAACAAGGAGGATGATTTCTAGAGAACCCATGAGACAAGCCAAAAAGAAAAGAAATAAACCTATAAATAGATTTCTGGGTACTTTGCAGCAGGACACTGGGAAAGCTGAGGCTGAAAGTGCTGCTCTTGAATCCTTCTGCCCTCTTGACGAACTTGGCATTAAAATAGTACAGGCAGATCATAAACAGCTGCCTAACTTAAGAAATCAAGTGGGGTTTTTGCTGAGGAAGAGTTACTGGTCACAGTTAATAGAAAAGTCTCTACAAGCCTCATATAATGAGACCCTATAGAATCAAGTGGAGGAGGAAGAGAAGGACTTGAACCCCTCCTGTGAAGGGTGGAGATAATTTTGTCCTTGCTCCAGGCTCTACAGTCACCATTAAACCCCTGTGGGAACCGGTATGTTCTGCATTCATGCGACTACCCCCCCCAACGTTTTATATTTTTATCCATTTCTACAGCTGCTTCTCCAGCGGAGGAGCAAAGTCAGCCCCACTGAAGCCAATGCAAGAAAAGCGTTGGGACCTATTAATTTAAAAGTGGCGGCAGGTCATCTGGATTTCCCATCCCCAAGATGAAAAGAAACTTGTGCAATTTAATTTCTCTTCCTACAAAGCACAAATCCTCCCGGTTTTGCAGGTACAGGAGTTTACAGGATGGCAGTCCCCAAGTTTTGCCGTATTTTTGGGCATTCAGAGAGGGAACTGGTCGTTCCCTCTTGGGAAATGGCAAGAGCTCAAACGTGCAGCCGCATGAAACTCACCCAATGCAGAGGCGTACAATAAATAAATCTTTCGCTCTACCTGGCAGGCCACTAAATCATCCTCTTAGCAAGCGCCTGCCGCCTCCTCCGCCTTCCTCGAGACCAGCCATAGAGGAGCCCACAGTTTCACGTGAGCACAGAAACACGAATCCGGTTGCTTTTGTCCCCAGACTGAAACTTTAAGTAATGCTTTTAAAGAACCGTTTCCTCCTAATGACACGTTAGAGCTTTCTCCCACGCAGAGTGGCCCTTTCTAAGGGTGTGCTTTTCTTCTGAAAGACACTCGCATGCAGCCCTTCCTCTGAAAACCCAAATAATTTTTTATTCCCACGTAGGAACAGCTTTCATAGCTGCTTTGAAGCAACACCCCCCCCCCCCCCCCCAAATCTGTCAGGAATGTCTCCTACACAGATTAAATGAGGACAACAAAGCCCAGATGAAGAGACTTTACAGAGCATCTTCTGTTTCAGCAATGCAGCAATAACCCTCTCTACCCACGACACACTTTTATTCATGCAAATATTCATGTTATTTTATTTAGGGGCTGTGCCACACACTCCTCCTGCCCATCCGTAACTACCTCCGTTTGGGTTTCATGCATGCATTTGCCTAGTCTTAAAGTCAAAATACACATTTCCTTTATGCTTCAGAGACTAAATAACCAAGAAGCCTGGTTTTAATCCCCAAAAAGCCAGTAGCTTTGCAAATAATCGACTGGGATTCCCTGAGAGCCGTGGGCACACAG
>VWZZ01004991.1:77165-106787 GCA_013399095.1 Psophia crepitans
ACACAGTGTGGTCCATCGTCCACGCTCCAGGCACCAGCTGTACCTCCATGTCCCACAGCTGCCCCTTTGAAGCCCAAATCTGCTCTCCAGACCGGACAGAAACCCCATTTTTTTCCTCATTTTGGGCTTTTACAATCTGCAGCTGGGTCTATTTTTAGCTGCTCTTAACCCTTCCTTGGGTATAGTCTCGTTACCCTCCACTCCCATCACAAGACCAGGGCGATGCCACAGCTAGAACATGCTCATGGTCCCAAAAACCCAAAAAAAAGGAGAATTTTATGATCAGAGAACCATGTTGCCTCTAAGATTCGCCCCCCCCCCCCCCCCCCCGCCTTTCATCCAGCTCCATGAGCAATAGCTCCTTTCAAATCTAATTTATTTCAGCCTTTGAGGGCCAAGCAATCAAATTTCACCTCCTTCCAAAGATCTCTGTACCTGTTGCTTTCCCTCCAATCAGGAAAAATATTTCAATGGCACAATTGGCTCAATCCTTTAATGAGCACCAGGCAATTCACTGGAAACTCCTAATGCAGATTAAACCCCTTGGATTCTTTCCTCGTGCAAAGGGTAGCATCGACTTTGAGAGATGCTGGGGTACCACCATTCTTTAGGAAGTAAAAACACAGCATGAGATATAAATCTTATTTATTAAAAATTCATATTGAGAAGGTAAGTAACTCCAGAGATGTCCATGAATAATCCATGCTTGGAGGATTTTTGGAAGGATTTTGTAATGTCAGCCCTTTACCGGGCTTTCGGGAAGCTATGAAGCCCCAGTAATTCACCGCAAGGAGGGCTGTTGTTATTGCAGTGGCTAATTTAGCGATGAATTAAAAAAGGAAGGGGTGAGCACCAAGGAAAGAAATGCAACACACTGGGAGTTTGCTGGCAATGCTCAACATGTGAGGCTCGGGAAGAATAAAATATGCATTTAGTGCTTGCAAAACCTTCCCAAACTGCTCCTGGAAAGACAGTGAATGGAGACACCGCAGGAAATTCAATGTTAAAGTGCCAATAATTAGCGTGGCGAAAGAATCGTTAACTCTCCTAGGGCTCCAGCCCCCTCTTCTCCCTCAGAGCCAAACCCGGGCCAAGCAAATCCCCGTTTAAAACACACTGTGGTGATTAAAAAGCCCCAGCCAAGAGGTGAGCAACAACAGAGGACATCGGCCACAAACCTCCTCCCACCACCCTGGGGTTTCCTACTTTGTCTCAAGCAAATGAAATAATAATAATTAAAGAGCTGAAAACCACGGATTTAAAGAGAACAGATGAGACGTGGAGAGCTTGGTAAAAGCTGCTGGAGGGTCCCGACAAGGGTTTTTCTCAGTGTATTTTTGAGGGATTTGGGTGCTAGAAGGTTTGCAGGTCCATCCCACCCAGGAGAAGGCTGCGGATGCTCATTACACAAACAGAGGGCTGCCCATGGGGAGCACTGGTACCTGCCTGACTCAAAACCCTTTGGCGCCAGCTCCAGTCCCTAGCACGGAGCTGGGACTCTCCTCCTTTCGCTCAAAGCCTTTGCTCCTGCGTCTGCGATGTTTTCAGCTCCCCCGGAAATCCTGAACTCTCACTGCTGTGCAAACGTCAGGCCTTCCTCATTTATCCACCCCTCTATGCGGCTAAGAAAGAAAAAAAAAAAAAATAATCAGGAAAGCAGTGGTTTTGCTTAGAGAGCCTGTAATCAAATCACGCTATATAATCAGCGGGCTTAGAAAGATATGCAGGTCACAGAGCAAACCTCTGCAGGAAGGAGTTCCTTCAGTCGTTTTTTTTTCCATCAGGCTGTGTTTGTGTGCTAATGATCAGAAATTTGAGGTCTGCAAAGTTAAAGCAGTACCATTGAGAGCTGCTGATATTGGAATATCCAGAGAAAACTCTTCACTGGATGCAAGGAGCTGAGTCCTTCCCCAGGGCAGTGGACCCTGGACCCCAGCCTGATCCCCCGAAACCATACAGAGAAATGGGGTTTTGCAGTGACGCTTTGCACAAAGCATCCTCTCATTGACCTAAAACTTCCCCACAAGCAGACAAAAGCAAGTGGAAAAATGCCTGGCAATCTCCCTCACAGCAGCAGTTATAACCCTGGATGAGTTCAAACACAGAAATGCAGGTTCATTTCTCAAGTAAACCTGTAACTAGAAGGAGAATTTTATTTATAAAGCATTCCACTGCGCTTGAGTGCAATATCCTTCACAGCATGCTGCCAGAGCCACCGAGGGCTGCCATCCCAGCCATCGATGCTGCCCTGATTTATAATATGCCACGTTTTGGTGGAGGAGAGATGCGCCTGACCTCCAAAACCTGCATCTTTTGCAACCAAAACCTGCAATGGCTTCTCAAAAAGCTGCATCTCACCCATGGGAAAAATCACACTGCAAGGTCTCTCACTGTGAGTAGAGCAGAAGGGGCAGCTCTTCCCTCTCTTCATCCTCTGAGAGGGCAGAAATAGCCAAAAAACAGCCTCAAGGAGATGCTGGTCAAACCCCATTTCAGCTGGAAATTGCTTTAATATTTTCTGGAAGGGAATCTCCATCTTGCTCCTTAATACCCCATTTTTTTTTCGCTGCATCCTAAACTGCTCGGTTATCCCTCATTCATTTCACAGGGACAGAAGAACCCACCTCCAGCCATCAGCTACAAAATTTTGCAAACCCAGGCCAGCCCAAATTCCTCCAGCCACCGAGGGTCAGCATGCTCCGGGGATCACGCCGAGCCTTTTGGTTCATCCTGAAGGCTTTTCCAAGCCGCCTGGTCTTGGAAATTTGCTTCTTTATTGTAGATATTCAAGGCACTATTTCTTTTTGCTGGCCTGGAGGTGAGGATACCCTGGAGTGAGCTGGATACCCCACACAACTCCTCTGCTCTCATCCACGAGGTTTTCCAGCACCATGAAACCCCAAGGAATTCACTCCAGTCAAACATCCAAGGGATTTAAGTGCAAGCAACGCAGCCACAAAACGTTAACTCTTTTTTCAAACTATTTCACCCAATTCTTCTGAACGCAGAAGAAAAATAAGGGGAAGGTGCTACTTATGGGTATTTTCACCTCCTCAGACTTAAAACTGATTTTAAGTGGCTGCTATAGGGTCACGAATTAGTGCTGGTGATGTGGCCGAGGGACGCTTTATACAGCACTGCTGTAAGAGAGGTTTTCCGTGTCATTTTTGCCCCTTTCCTCACGGAACCAGAAAAAAACCCCAGCTGCTTGGATCAGCTCAGACTTCCAAGTGCTCCTTCACACGTGTATTATTCTGATTGCTTTTATTCAGGGTCCCCAAGCTTCAAATCACTGTAGTAGCTGACTCTCTTCTTCCCAGGAGAAGGACAATTCTCCATCCGCACAATAGCTCTGTGATTGCCAACCATTTCCCTGAAGCCGTACTCACTCTCCTCTTCAAACCTGACATTTTCCATCATTTAATCTCTATTTACACGTGCAATCAGGGGCTGGAGAGGAGAGGGAAAGTACACTTCAAGCCCAGCTCGGGAAATCGCATCATAGGTTGACCTTGAGAATAAAAATACAAAATTGCCAATAAAATAAATGGCAAAGCCGAGGGTGGTCCCCAGAGTTTGCTTTTCACATCTTGCTGACATTTGGAAATAGCAGTATAGATATAAATACACATTTATGTATTTATAAATATTTATATTTATGTTGGTTATATATTGTTTTTATATATATATATATAACACCTGCAAAAGGTCAAAAGAGCTGCTGCAGCAGCTGATCTCTCACTGCCACAAAGCCAAAGTCAAACCGTGCCTCGGGTGCCAAATTGTGGCCAAGCTAAGGCAGGAAAGGAGGAACCCAAAAAGCTCCCAAATGGAAAAGAAAAAAGAGAAAGTTGGATTTCTCAGCCTGCCTGACCCTCATCTCTCCCCCATTCTGCATAAAATAAATGAAACTCTACCAAAACTGCCTCTGCAAATTCTGGGCTTTACTTACTTTTGTAAGCTAAAACATCCATGGGATGAGCAGACAGGCCCCAAGCCCCCAGGTAGGAGATGCTGAGTAAGACGTGATACGTTTCTAGCACAAACAGCTCTAAAAACAACATGAAGAGGAGCCAATTCGGGCACATTCAACTGCAAAACCCAATTGCTGGAGCAGCCTGTCCCATTGCAATTCCAAATCCAAAACCAAAGCATCCCAGCCCCCCCGAGCCATCTCATTAAGCAAGAGAAATATTGATTTTTACAGTCTATTCACTAAATCACCCTGAACTCCCTGAAACCAAAGGCAAGCCATCTTCATCAGATAACCTGCAGTTCTTCAAGCCTTGCAAATGTTAAAGGTGACAGAAAAAACTTGATTTCCACGCAGAAACTCTTAACACATCTATTAAGTACAAGCATTCGTAACACCGAACACATACACCCTCAGCTAAAATCCCCAGGTCTGGCCTGTAATTTTTCTAATAAACCTGAGAACTGCAAGCAGATGGCAGTTTTATTGAATAGACATTGCTTGGGTTATTAGGGAAGTCATTAAAGATGTGATAAATGGGTAAGAGTTGTATGGTTGTGCATGACAATTGCAGGTAGTGACCGGAGAAAATAAGATTGATAAGGAAAAAATTTAAACCAAAACTGTAATTTGTGCTACTTTGCAGGTGGGATATTGGAATAATATATTAAGTAGCAGATTCAGGAGCTGGGTAGCTTTCTTAACTCTTTTGCCTAAGAGAAACGTTGGTTGATTTTTGTCCAGGCAAAGGAAAATAAAAATCCATCTGTCAGCAATCAGTGACTGAGATGAATGAGATTTAACAATCACGTCCCCACCCACACCCACCGCTTTTTGTGGAGAAAGAGAAGGAGAAAGAGAAGGAGAAAGAGAAGGAGAAAGAGAAGGAGAAAGAGAAGGAGAAAGAGAAGGAGAAAGAGAAGGAGAAAGAGAAGGAGAAAGAGAAGGAGAAAGAGAAGGAGAAAGAGAAGGAGAAAGAGAAGGAGAAAGAGAAGGAGAAAGAGAAGGAGAAAGAGAAGGAGAAAGAGAAGGAGAAAGAGAAGGAGAAAGAGAAGGAGAAAGAGAAGGAGAAAGAGAAGGAGAAAGAGAAGGAGAAAGAGAAGGAGAAAGAGAAGGAGAAAGAGAAGGAGAAAGAGAAGGAGAAAGAGAAGGAGAAAGAGAAGGAGAAAGAGAAGGAGAAAGAGAAGGAGAAAGAGAAGGAGAAAGAGAAGGAGAAAGAGAAGGAGAAAGAGAAGGAGAAAGAGAAGGAGAAAGAGAAGGAGAAAGAGAAGGAGAAAGAGAAGGAGAAAGAGAAGGAGAAAGAGAAGGAGAAAGAGAAGGAGAAAGAGAAGGAGAAAGAGAAGGAGAAAGAGAAGGAGAAAGAGAAGGAGAAAGAGAAGGAGAAAGAGAAGGAGAAAGAGAAGGAGAAAGAGAAGGAGAAAGAGAAGGAGAAAGAGAAGGAGAAAGAGAAGGAGAAAGAGAAGGAGAAAGAGAAGGAGAAAGAGAAGGAGAAAGAGAAGGAGAAAGAGAAGGAGAAAGAGAAGGAGAAAGAGAAGGAGAAAGAGAAGGAGAAAGAGAAGGAGAAAGAGAAGGAGAAAGAGAAGGAGAAAGAGAAGGAGAAAGAGAAGGAGAAAGAGAAGGAGAAAGAGAAGGAGAAAGAGAAGGAGAAAGAGAAGGAGAAAGAGAAGGAGAAAGAGAAGGAGAAAGAGAAGGAGAAAGAGAAAGAAAAAAGAAAAAAAGAAAAAAAAGGTGATTAATGTTGAGTGCTATCTGATGAATTTTTGTAGGGCATTGAAATGTTTTCTCCTAAATAGAGAGGAATTTATTGCCTGTTCTCCAGATTAACAAGACGTATTTTTAGATGAAGAGACAAGTCAATTTTTGTTAGTGATTTGAAAATCGGAGCAGTTTTGTGCTCCTCGTTAGCTTGGGTTGCCTGGAAATGCACATCCAGGTGTTCAAGCAGCTGCAGCACATCTGTACACACAATCTCCTAAGAGCCCAAAGGGATTCATGCATCAGTTTTCCATCAGCATCAATATATGCTTTTTTATCTCCAGGGTCCTGAGCCTGGTTTTGGGGCAGAGCTCCCTCCTCCGTGGTCCCCGAACCACCAGATTCCCCCTCAAGGTGAACAGATTACAAAACCTACTGACCAATAATGTATTTTCCAGAGTTTTCCTGGTAAAATTCAGCAGAAAACCGGAATGAAACAACTTCTACAGATAAAAGCAACCCCCAACTCCCACGCTGGCTGCACAAGAGAGGGCGTCTCACAGGACCATAGGAATCCCTGGTACGAGCACACTTTTGGGCGATGGATGGAAGTGCTAAGGCATTTCACAGACAATTCCAACATAAACACAACGGAGAAATCCAGACTTGGCTGCATGGTTTTGCCAACATAACCATGGAGCAGGTAAGATAGCAAGAAAGCATGGAGTAACTCAGCGCCATAAAACCACGCCTGCAGCAAGCGTCTTTCCAGTGCAGCCCAGTCTCATCAGGGAGCTGTTTTAAGCTACTGGGATAAAGCACTTTTGCTGGGATAAGCTGCATCTCCAAGAGGAAACACTAATCCAAGGTTGCTCCTGTACAAACCTGCAACCTCTTTGAGTGGGCAAGTCCTCCATGCAAACCCACGTTCGTGGGCCAGACTCTTAGAGATGCTCTTTAAGTGCATTTTTTTTGTCCGCTGTGAGCTCACAATGCTATTTCCTACATGAAGAGGCAGCGTTATGGGTTTTCACCTCCACCCAGACCGCAAATACCTCCCATACTTGTGTGACCCTGCAACGCTTGCGCAAGGAACACCCTTATTGATCTCGGCATCGAGAGCGTTTCCGAAATGCTTCACCGCGGGCGTGCTCTCCTCCTTGTGCTGATACTCAACAAGCTGAATATATTGATATGGGAAACAGTGTTTCACCTTCAAGATCAGGAATTAGGCTGGATTCATTATCAGAAATATCAGTTCATTTATTTGCTGCTGGAGAACAGATAATGTAGCACTGGGCCAACTGTGCTGCTCCGCAGCCAGCAAAAGGCAGGTGAGGAGCCTTGAGTAACGCTAAAAATCCACCACCCAGAAACACAACGTATTTCGACACGCCAGACAAACACCCCCTTTCTTACATCCTAGCCAAAAGGGATGCAAGTGTTATTGTGCGTGATGACTTGCATGAGTATTGCTTTATTTATTCCG
This sequence comes from Psophia crepitans, assembly GCA_013399095.1. Lineage (NCBI taxonomy): Eukaryota > Metazoa > Chordata > Aves > Gruiformes > Psophiidae > Psophia > Psophia crepitans. The sequence goes on from VWZZ01004991.1 coordinate 84,323, forward strand.
CATGGCAGGCATGAAGCTGCTTATATCCACAGGGAGAGAAAGTCAACCGAAAGGAGTAGGATTATTTCTTTTTCTCAGTTGTGCCCACTGCAGAATTGATTCGGCCGACAACTTGTGAATGAGCTTGGGTTTCTGTCGCCCTAGGTGCCTCCAAGGATGAGATTTCCTACCCTCTGATGTGCCAATTTTCCACTTCCAAATTCAGTTTAGGTTGTGGAAACAGAGTATTAACTGTGATTCATGAGTATTAACACAGAAAGAAAAATATTATCGGAAATTTGAAGTACTTATCCTTCTTTGTAATAAGCCCAGATAGAATGAACACGATACTGTTCAGCTTTAAAAGCAGACAAACAAAAAAGAAGATGAAACGGTCTCCACAAGCAATATAACTTCAGCTTTGGCAGAAAAATATCTTCTAGGCTTAGATCATAAAGAAACTCAGAGCTTTCCCAGCTGCTTTGATGGACAGGAAGAAGAGGGTTGTGTGTTAGAGGGATAACTGACTCCAGGCAAATGCCCACTGTTATAACTTCACATCCAAACAGAATAGGGAATTAATTAAAAATTATTTTTAAAGCAAGCAAGCTATCAGGGCTATTTGAACAGCACAAGCCTCACCTGGAGGGGATGTCTCTCACTTAAGAGACTCCTCCAAACTCCAGAGTCAGGAGCGCAGCTCTCGAACAGAGCAGACGGTATCTCACTGCTACGGAGATCTGAGGGGAAATCTGCTTTTCTGCTCGCTCACTGCATGTTTTTAAAAGTAATATCACAAGCCGGTACAAGTGAGTGCTCACTGCTCAGTGTGTTTGATTTTAATAAACCAATCAACCAAACCAGTGGGAGCTGAAGCTGTTATGCAAACCGTTAGCATGCAAGGCACACGCACGCCCCGCCAGCAAGGCTCCGTGGACCAGCGCGGATTATTCATCCAAGAGCAACTTCTCACTGACGCAGCCAAAGAGCCAACAGAGCTATCACGGAGCTCACCGATGGATGTTGGCCCTGGCCGGGCGTGGTGGGAGAGCTTCACCCCCCCATCTGAGTGGAGGGAATGGATTATCATTCAGTTTATAAATCTCTGCAGCCCCCTGCTCCTTGCTGGAGACAGAAGTGTTACAGCAGAGCCAGGGCAGGCGATGGGTGTGGGGAGGATGGGTGCTCAGATGCTCAACGCACCAACAACCCCCTGGAAAGCAGGTTAGGAGTGAACAGCTCTGCCCTAGTGTCCTGGATCTCTTCCACTTCAGAATTCAAAGGTAATTTTTCCCTCTGCTAAGAACTACCTTGGCAAAAGGAAACAAAGCTATTTTCTATTGGCATCGTCATGGCGGAAATAAACATAATGGCGGAGACTTTGCTCCACCAGAGATGGGATCTCAGCCCCAAAAATAACTCCCTTGTTATGTCAGGAGGAAGGCAGCAGCACTTCCCGCAGAGGCATTCAGCCGTGGGTAACAGGAAAATCAGGGTGCGAACTCTGCAATTTAAACATATCCTCTCCCTGTTACCCTCCCCGCTGGCTTCATGGCTGAGCTGAAAACACCGAGCAGTCACATCATGCAAGCGTTTAAATCCAAGAAGGGGCACACCATTGCTGTAAGTCACAGTAGTGACTCATTAGGAAACGCTAGTTTTCCTCCTTGAGATCACCCCGACCATCCCGAGGGCTGCACGGAGAGCGCAGTAACGGCCTTACCATCTTCAGCAGTGTCCGGTTGTCCCTGAGGCTCCCCACCATGCCGACAAAGGAGACGATGAACATGGTGAAGCCCAGCAGGAGGAGGATGATGGCCGGAGCCAGGAAGATCCCTTCCAAGGTTTTGTGCTTTTGCCTCTCCACTTCAGCATAAATCCCAACGCACAGGATCACCAGGCCGAGGATCTGCAAGGGAAGAACGGGATGGGATTCAGAAGCCAACATGGAAAAAGCAGAAGCTTTGAGGGAGAGGTGGAAGATGTCCCAGGCAGCCAAGGAAAAGCCACCCAACCCCAAATGCCGCCATCAGCACTCGGCACATCCCCTTTGCTCAAGGCTGGGCTGTTCTTCCTCTGGCTGCGAAGGGGATGTCTAACTGGAGTGTGATCAATCTAGTTGGACAGCTTTATGCTGGGTTTTGCTAGGTTTCCCCTCTCCCCTCCCTGCTCTTATCTCTATGGTCTGTCTGGATGCTCAGCTTGGCCCTCACCCTGGGTTTGATAGACCCAGAGGCTGACAGTCACGAACACTGACAGCCCACCCTCCCAAACTCCACCCTTAGACAGCACAATCCCCAAAACAACTCATTTCACCCCATCATTTTTACACCTGGCTTGAGCATTGACTTGCACCGAAACCCACAGCGAGCCGCTTGCCCTCTCTTCACACGCCAGCACCAACGATTAGAAACGAAGCGCGCTGCACCATTACAAAGCACTTTTGATCTCTGGATGAAAAGTGCCGTAAAGAAAAGCAACGGATTATTTATGACAACCTTCCTCCCCTCTCTCCCCCTTCAATGAAACAGCTCTAATTGAAAAAGAGAGCCTAGCGATGCTGGGATAAAGCAGGGCTCTGAAAAAGGGCTTTTTGCATCCCTTCAACTCCTTCAACATCACAGCCAGCAACGTGATCCCAAGCTCTTCGTGCTGTCAGGAGCAGCTTGCATCACACCCACCGGCCCTGCGGCGCAGCCGGAGGTGAGCGGCTTCTCAGCCAGCGTCAAGCTGACACCTGAAAAGGTCAGTGAGGAAACAGAGGAGCATCCGGAGCCCTTTTTGTGTTGCTTTTTGCAGCCCTCCCTACCCCAAATCACAGCGAGAGGCTCCTGGGGGGAAAGCCCCTGGCTGCAGACACCCGTACTCAAAAGCCTACATCTCCAGAGAGGAGGAAAAAAAAAAAATCATCCTTTTTTTTTTTGCTGCTTTTCCATCGCTTTCACCTTTCCGAAAGTCTTCACTGCTCCTAACGAGTCTGCTCAAACACTTCCCGCTAATTCACACCGACAACTCAATCCTTAATTTTCAGGCACAATCTTTGCTTTTTTAGGGAGATGATTTTTTTTCTTCTCTACTCTGCCTGGACACTATTTCTGGTGTGTTTTCCATAGCTAGCTTACATCTATCAATCACTGTCCACTTCCAGGATCCATCTCATCTATAAAGCAACTGAAATTTCTCAGAAAATGAAATTAAAACTAGTGATATTTTACAGACCCTTTAGGTATTTGAAACTAAACAGGCAGCCCTATTTCCGATAACAGGCTTTTAATCACAGTTTCATCTTTATACTCTATTTTAAGCATCAGGCTGGTGCGTTGGGATTAGGTTTGATTTAATGTTTACCTCTTCTATGGTATCCCAGGAAATACATTTGGATTTGAAGGCGGGGGGTAGACATTAATGCACACCATGCGTCCCCCGCTAATCCCCGCTGTTCCTCCCGTGTGCCAATCAGAACCACTTTCTCCAGTTTAATTAATCATCCGCAATAGGAGTGAGGGAAGAGATCAGGAAAAATGCATGGAGCAAACCAGGAGGGGGTTTGAGGGCTGGATGCTCGAGGGACTGAGCATGGGATGGGCCTTGCTGCTAGCAAGGGAAAGAAACCAAGGAGGGTTTGCGGGATGGACATGCGCATTGCTTAAAAATAACTTTGCCAGGGCTGAAAAGTATCCGTGACAAATTTAAAGCACGTGGCATGCATGAGGCTGCTGGAGCTTCCTCCCAGCATCGCCATGGCCATTCCTCGGGCAGGGAAAACCCCGATCAGTGCCATGACTAACATCCCTCTTTTTTGGAGGGAGGAGATGCACCACTCATTTGCCATGCAAACGCAACGGGGAAATGGAAAAATGGAAAGGAAAAAAGAAGAAAAAAAAGAGAGTTGCTTCTACTCAAAACTGCTTAAAGCACAAAAAAGCATCTTGCAAAGCAACACGCTCCTCGAGGAAGGGAATGGATGTACTGGCACATCTCCCAGCAAAGGCAGATTGCAAAGGAAAACTTGCCGGAATATAGCGAGGTTTTGGAAGGACAAGCATGGAGCGATGCTACTGCAAGATGGGTGGCAGAGGGATTTGGATGGAAAATAGCTGGGGAGAGACCAGCATTCCCTGAAAAGCAGTGTTTCTGTGAAAAATGGTGGATTTGAAGCAAACCGGCAACGCCAAAGTCTTTGCCGGAACCTATGCAGCGCTGTGAAAAACTGCCAGGGGAATAACCATGCATTTCATCAAACTCCCAGTCATCCTGTCCCCCTCTGCCGGAGCTGAGCATCAAAAGCAGCAGGCAAAGTTTGCATCACCCCCTGCAAAGCCTGGCTGCCCTAGTTTCCATCACTGGGTTTCTCGGGGTGGGGGGGCTGGTTTTGCAATACGAGATCAATCAGCACGGATATTTTTGATTCCTGGCGTCACAACTCTTTTCTACCACCGGCACTCGATGACATGGTAAAACACATAATGAAGTTTGCTGGTAAATCCTCTGTAGCTACATATTAATTGCATTGAACCATCACTGCAGGGAAAGCCAAAGGGGTGGCTGCAACTCCACCAGACTTGGCAGGGAAGGAGTCCTACATCAATCCTGCTCTTCTCAGCTGGGAAGAAAATCACCTTCGGTTTTAACTCCAGCCCTGCTTGATTTTAGTGCTTCTTGGAGTTCGTAGGAGCTGAGTGGGCAGGGGATGGAGGCAAGCAGCTGCCCAGGATGTCCAGCCTCCATCCTCCCCCTGAAAAGGACCCCCATCACTCGCTCTCCTCCCTCCCTTTCCACATTCCTGGATGGATAAAATTGCCAAGCTGAATTTCTCAGCCTGATACCAGTTGCTACAACCAACCCTTCCGCACCTTTGCGGCCCATTTCCAAAGCTGTTTCACCCCAACTTTGTCTCGTCTTAGTGGGATAACAAAGATGGTGTTTTCTTCTCCACGCATTTCTCCATCTAATGGAAAAGAAAGAGCTGATGGGGGGGGAAGGTGAGCTGGGGACCTGGGAAGAGATGAGCTAAAGGTGGAAATCACTGTCCCACTGAGCGCAGAGTCTTTTAGAGATCTGGAGGTTGAGAAGTGGGATGAAAGGCAATTAATGAACAGAAAGTAATATAATACACAGCTCTGATGATGCCAGCAGGGTTTGGGGAGTGCCAAATGGGTGGCTTGAGCTCGCAGCTAACCCACAGGGAGTTTGCAAAGCTCTCTTCAAGCCATGGGCTCTCTGGCACTTGGCATTGCTCCTCCATCCTTGCACAATTTGACTTTGGCACAGAGGCAGCTACCTGCTGCTAACAAGAGACGCGTGTGGTCCTACTCCGTCCTAAAAATCCCACTAAATACCCCAGAGATGCCACATTCCCTTTCTCCAAGAACCAAAAGACCTGAGTAACAGGAGTCACCCTCAGTCACATGCACGGCAAACAGGTACCACAAATCCAAGGAGACGTTAACACGGCCCAAGTAGCACAACCCCGAAGCCTGTCAAGGGCCGAGCAGCAGACACAGCGTGTTCCAGGGTGAACGGCATTAATCGGATGAGTCACTGCCAGGCTAATACGAGGCAGTAATTTCTCCTTATTCGGGAGCACCAAAAACTCACGATGACTTCAAGCCCACATAGACCCCAGCAGCCAGATTACATGAGTCAGAGCGCTGGGCCAGGGAGGAGCAAAGGGAATGGGGCATCTGAGATGACCGGACGGGCAAAACTAAGGGCAAGACTCTTGTTTTTCAAATCCCCAGCTCGCAGCAGAATTGTTCTTCCCAGCTTTTGAAGACCCATCTGCCTTGAAATTAGCAGAGTGCTCCTCCTCAGAAGGTTTGATTGTAATGTGCAGGCGAGAAACTGCGATTCAGAAAGTGCTCAATGCTTTTAGTCATTAAAAGATAGAAGCATGGGATTAATAATACAACAATTAAGTACACTGTGTAATGCTTAACTGCTAACAGTATGCAGGAATGTAAAAAAATATGCTTTTATAAGGGTCAATTAAAATCGCAGGTTTCAATTTTATGAGAAAGTAAGAAAAGGAAAGAAGCATTTCTTTCGGAAAAGAAAACTTCAAATCTATGCTCCGCTGAATCCTCAATAACAAGGATTAAATCTGCCTGTATAAAACCAGCCAGTTCAATCCGAGATGCTCAAATCTCTCTGCCCTTTGCTTCATATTTGGTTTAAAGCTACTCTCTGGCTTACACCAAGCTCCTTTACTGGTTTTCCCACCTAGAAATAAGTGCTTTCATTACAGAAAAGCACTGGAAAGGACCTAACAGCACTAGATCCAGTTTTCTGCAGGCTGGGACAACCCTGCACTAGAAATCTGTGATGCATCTCACCCCAGCCCTCCTTGATCCTTCACAGTGAACCAACTCAAGTCCTATTCCACTGAATTTTTACCCAGGGAAGGATTAAATTTTTGAAGTCTTCATGCAATGCAGGCAAGAAGTTCCTACACAACTGAGTACATTTGGTCAGAGCACAAGCCAGCTCCTATCACGTCTGGTTAATGAGGATTTGAAGGGTTCAGCAGCACCATTGAATTAATACGGTGGTGGCATGTGCAAATGAGGCCAGAAGTAGGTCAGGCAGCTGAAAAGCTCGCAGGAACCACGCGATCTGTATGGATCTGATGTGGCAACACGCCCATGCGGTAACTGTCCCAGGGTTGAAGGCAGGCTGGGTTGGAGTGAGTCAAAGTGGCTTTTTTGCAGCTATTTTCCAGTTGCTGGGAAATTACCAAGTCTCTTCCTGCTGGTGGACTCGCCAGGATGCCCCACTAAGCCCCCCAAAAGACCCCAGCAATTAGTAAGTGGTTTGGCATCAAGATGGTTAATTTACATTTGCAAAGCGCAGCCCCAACCTGGGAGAAGACAACCTGCACCTCCTCCCCATCCCTCCAGCTGCTTAAGGGCACCTGGGGAAACCTCAAACCGAGCCAATCTCAGCTCTTGAGAGAAACCAAAACCACAGTGACAGGTTTTCCCAGATTCATTTTGCAAGCAAAATGCACTATCCTCACCCAAAAACTCAAACCACAGCCACAAACGGGTTAAGAGTTCCAGATTGTTTTGGGTCTCATTGGTGCAGCAGGAGTCCCACAAGGGTCCTGGCCACCCCATGGGAACTCAAGTCTCCTCTCCCCTTGGGAGCCTTTCTACCCAGCAGGCCACAAAGACACCAGTGAGATATTCTACCAAAACAAAACAAAACAAAACAAAAGGCGCCTTTTTTTTCTTATTCTCATTCATGCCCTGGGGTGGGCACAAGTCCTTCAGCGCAGTGAAACAACAGGTTATGCCGTCCTCAGCTAGCGAGGGTGAGCGCTGCCCTCCCAGTGAGCTCATTCATTTAAAATAAATATATAAATAAGGAAATAAAAAGCATTTTCAAACTCTGCTTGTAACCCCATTTACCATTCCCAGCCTGCCTGGGAACTCAAGCAGCTATTTCTGCAATTACACCTATACAATTAGATACGAATACCAGTACACATGCCCGGCAGGCAGCCGTGCATGGGGCAAAGAGGATTATTTAAATTTCAGGAGGAAATATCTGTAAATACAGACTGGATTATGCAAGATTAAACCCTGGAAGATGCTAACTTCATATTTCATGCGTTAACTGAGGATGCACAGACCCTAAAGGGACAGGGAATTTCTCATTTCCCCTTCCCCAGCTCCGACACGTGCTTGCACCTTCCAGGTGCTGGGGAAGCCTCACCCCGATTGTAGCTGCCTCAATGATTCAAAAGGGCTTAAAACCAAGCTTTTTCCTCATAAAATAACCAACGTGGCTAAAATACCCATCACTCCATGCCTGCTTTCATAGCTTGTCTCTATTGAATGACATAAAGGTAACGGCCGAGATGGGCAGGGGGGATCCGGCTGGCAACACTACCCAATGGGTGCTTGTGCAGTAAAAACATTAGATTTCTGTGTTTATGCTCCAAATGCCTCAAAACACGATTTGCTGCCACGAGGGATTTGCAAGAGTGGCTCTGGGGAAGGGCAGTCCCAGGGAGGTGCTTTTAAATCCACCAAAACCAAGTTTTCCCCAAGATTGCTCATTTTGGACCCAGCTAACACCAAGCACGAGGCGTTTTGCAGCACCAGGTTTTACCACAAGGATTTGATGCCTTGGAAGGGGCATTTTTGACACTGAAAAGCAAAATCCAACCCACAGGGGTGGTATGGTGGGGGGAAACACCAGGAAGGACAGAAAAGCAACCGGAGCACCTACCGAGAAGAGGGTGGCATAGGCGGACAGAGCAAATTTGATGCTGTAGTAATAGAGGTGGGAATTTCGGCACTCGGAGGCTTGAGCCATCCTTGTAGGTCCGAGAGGGGTTTGCTCGCTGGACCCTCTCTGCTCCAGCCAGCTCCTACCCTCCGCCGCCGAGCCGAAAAAGCGTACACATGCACACAGGCAAGCCTTGAACTTGAACTGCTTGCTCCAACTTCCGCCTGGCAGGAGCAGAGAGCAATTAGAGGGAAGGCAGCAGCAGCACAAGCAGCCGGCGTTAACCCTTTACCGCGTTTGTTGCTTGGTTTTGCTGCGGAGAGCAACAGCAAAGCTCTGTTTAAAGGGGCTCACTCTAATGAATATTTCAAAAATTAGTGCATAGATGGATCTCTAGCAAATTTTTAACAGCAAACATGTTGCAACTGGGGTCTCCTGCCCTTGCTGGTGTGCTGAAAGAGCCCGTTGCAACCCTGCAGTCATCCCACGACCTCTCTCTCCTGCAGCAGCAAAGGACGAAGTGACAGTCCAAAATTGGGCAAGAACAGGGACAGATGCCCCCAGGCAGTCGCTCGGAGCCCAGGACTGGAGAGCAATGTCCAGATTGACCTGTCCTAGCTTGCTGCTGTGAGCAACACCTCCCTTTCGACACCACTTGAGCTGCCCAACGCCTGCGTGAAAAGGAAGAAGGAAAGAGGAATTATTACACCCAGGCTCGGTGAGGTTTAACGCTTGAAAGAAAAGGTGTGGTGAGCAAAAAAAATGGCACCAGGAGACCGCACAGCTCCTGGAAGCATTTGTACAGCCATACAAACATGGTACTAGAAAGCGCAAGACTGATGGTTAGCAAAAAGAGGAGCTTGGAAAAGTTGTGTCTGCAGTCGGTCTCCAACAATGCAGAGAGGCACCCAGCAAAGAGAGGAGCACCCAGCAAATAGAGGAGCACCCTTCGTTTCTACAGCTTAACTCACTGCGGATCAGAGATCAGAAGAAAAAGGGACATTGTCTGCAATGTGGCTTGTGACCTGGGAAATGTTTAAAAACCCCAGCTCTTGGGAGGAAGATGCTGCTTCTCTCGAGGGCAGCCAAACAGAGAATTTAAAGTAAGGCTTGAAGAAATGATGACGACTCAGCGCTGCACCCAAAGATGTGGGGGCTGCATTTACCCAGCTCTTAGCAGACGTAGAGTAATTCAGTGCAGCAGAAGAGACTGTATCCCTTTCCTTTCAGTATACAAGCTGCAAGGGTGAGAGCAGAGATGGGATGAGCGCTCTATGATTATTAATGGCCAGCCAATCCCAGACACTGAGGATAATAACGAGGTGAAACACGTCCCCAAAGTGACGTTTCTGGACATGTTTTAGCTACACCTGGCTGTGATCAGGCTGAAGGAGCAATGAGAGCAGTCAACTTTCCTCTTCACCTTTTAAAACTAATCTAAAATGAACTTGTAGTGTGTCGGAGACTGGTTTATACCAGCACTTTCCATTTTGCTAATACCCAACAAAGCTGGCGCTATGAGCACCCGTGCAAAGGAAGAAAGCAGCAATAGCATCGCCAGCACGGAACATTTCTTTTCACCAACCTTTGCTTCAAATAAGAAATCCCAGCACTGAGCGATAACCATTTGGGGAGACGTATGATGGATTTCCTCCACCTTTTCTTTCCTTTTTGAAGGATGCTGCAGCCAGAAAAACAGTCAATTTAAAGACAACAACTCACTTGCCCCCATGACTTTTCTCTTGGGTTTCTAACTTCTGCCAGGTTTGGCTGTGCACTGGCACAGGGATCACAGGACTTATTTTCAGCTCATTGCACTGAGAAATCTTGGTGACTAACCCCCCATGCATTCCCCTGTTTATGTAATACGCTTTCTTTGCTTTAATCCAGAATTCAACTCAGTGGGCAAAAGAGCAAGGAAGAATCAGTATTCCCCTACAAACAAACAGCATTTCCCTAAAAAACCTACAGCTAAGGGATGTCCGAACCAGCAGATTTAAACATCAAGCCCATAGATAACGTTCAATGTTGCCTAAAACGTCCACACTAATATGAAGCAACATTTAAGAAAATGATTCACTATAAAACTTCAGTTCATCATCAGCTTTAGCAGTAATTTCAGGCTCTCTCACCTCCTCCACTGACACACAGGCACACCCCAAACCTCTGGCAGTATAAACCAGGCCAGAGCACCGCGAGCACATCGCTGGCTCTTCCCCAGCACCATTTCCCATTAGTCAGTAATTAACACCCGATATTCCACAAGTGGTTAATTACACCATACAACTCATCCCTACAAAAACAGATCTGTGCCTGCAGGGATAGAACAGCAATACAACTCTCCGGCCACTTTGATAGGACACCTTTAATGCACTCAAGAAAAGGAGAGATTTGCTTTCCATGATTTTTGCTGTCACTGGGAAGATTGCTGGGGCAGGGGCACAGCAGTCCCACACGTGAATCAGGGGTAATTTTTTATTCCCCTTAAAAAGGCCTTAAATCAAATAAAAGCATGCCTGCAAAAGCAGCGGCAAGTGCCTCTCCCAGCTCCATTCTTGCATGCACAAGCAGGAACTCAGCCTTTTCCCCAGCACGCTCAAGCCCCTTCACTAGACAATCCAGAGATCTTTATGTTTTACCTTTTCTTCTTTTTTTCCCACCCCCCAAGCAACTAGACTTTAACACCATGCTTCCCTTTCTGCAAAAGAGATGATAAAGAATAAGCACTCTTCCCGCGGTGCAAACACATACAGATGCTTTGCTGTTTGCATCTCTATAGATGCACTCAGAGATGTGCAGACAGGAGCTGACTTTAAATCATCCATTTGTTCATACTAACGTTACCATAACGGATAGATAATGCACAAACCCTGCTGGACATGAGGGAAGAGGCAGGCGTAGCTTTTCAAAACCTTAACATTGAGTGGAATAAATTCTGTGGTTCAATAGGACTTGAAACTTTGCTCAATTTAACATCAGTCCGGCATGATGCCCGCAGAGCACAGAGGTAGCGGGGAAGGGCAATGGGAACAGGGGGGATAATTTTTTTTCGCCTCTGAGGATGCTTCTGGAGCTGGGGGAGGACTGTAGAGGGATGAGCAAGCCCTTATTTATGGGTTTTAATCATTAACATGACAGAGTTTCTGGCAGCGTCAGGCCCAGACAATCATTAACTGCAGGAAGAAATGACTCAGCCAGTATTTAACACTCAGGACCAACAGGGACCATTCAAACTGCTGGACATCAACCAGCAGCCAAAATTTGGGCGTTTGCAGCCATTTGAGAGGGTGACACTGCTGCTGGATGAAGATTTTCCACCATCAGAACCCCGTCCCCCTCCAATACCCAAAGGATGGAGATTCCCTTCCAATCCCACAAATCACCCCAGGTTTTACAGGCAGAAAGGGTCTTATTATAATCTAATAAAATCAAAACCTGAGGCTGCAGAAGAACACACTAAACCTTTGGAAAGGCCAAACAGCTGCTGTTAACGTGCCCTCAGCGGTGCTTTGGTCAGCTCTGCGTGCAGCCAGCATACTAAGCACCTTCAATAAGAATGCTGCTTCTTCCCTGAGCAGGGCTCCCTGGCATATTAATTGCAAATCGCTGGCACAGGGAGCTTGACGAGCCCAGATGTCTGACTTCCACTCAACTTTGCCAGATTTTATCTTTGCAGATGAAATTTTACCCCCTCCAAGCAGCACAGGAAGAACCTTAAGCAGGATTTGTTGGTGCTTTGGGATAAGGAGGGAAGTCAGCTGCCCTCATGCAAGGGGAGTCAAGTGCATGAGCAGATATGAGCCCTGTGCGAGAAGCCAGAGGGGAAAAAGTAGACTGAGACAGCTTTTGGGATAGGTTTCATGGTCAAAAAAATAAATCTGGGGCCTGCTTCTCAGCAGTCTGGGGCTCCCTCAGCCAAAAAACTCTTTAGCAGCCCCAAAACTCATTTAAATGAGATAAGAAGGGCCAGCTTGCTGTGGGAAGTGGTAAGGAAACAGCCAGTGTTTGCTGCTTTGGTGCCAGAGTTCACTGCCTTAATGATGCCGGTTGGATAAATTAATTAGTGAGGTTTTTCACAGGATCCTGCTGCAACTCCCTAGAGCCAAGGTAGGACTGAAAAGCACTACTTTAAAGTTTAGCACTTCAGCACAGGGCTGCCCACACGGGCACGCTGCAGCAATAGGACCCATCCTATCCTCCGAGGCAGGGAAACGGCCACACACTGCAGCCTGGCTCCACCCTTCTTCAGACAGACACGAGAGCACCCAAGTTATCACAGAATCACAGAGGTTGGAAGGGACCTTGAAAGCATCTAGTCCAACCCCCCCTGCCAAGGCAGGGTCACCTAGAGCACATCACTCAGGAACATGTCCAGTCGAGTTTTGAATGTCTCCAGAGAAGGAGACTCCACAACCTCTCTGGGCAGCGTGTCCCAGTGCTCTGTCACCCTCACAGTGAAAAAGTTTTTCCTCATGTTAACCCGGAACCTCCTGTGCTCCAGCTTGAACCCATTGCCCATTGTCCTATCGCTTAATGACACCGAGAAGAGCCTGGCTCCATCTTCCTGACACTCACCCTTAACGTGTTTATAAACATTAATGAGGTCACCCCTCAGCCTCCTCTTCTCCAAGCTAAAGAGACCCAGCTCCCTCAGCCTTTCCTCATAAGGGAGATGTTCCACTCCCTTGATCATCTTCGTGGCTCTGCGCTGGACTCTCTCTAGCAGTTCCCTGTCCTTCTTGAGCTGAGAGGCCCAGAACTGGATGCAATACTCCAGATGCAGCCTCACCAATGCAGAATAGAGGGGGAGGAGGACCTCCTTCGACCTACTGACCACAGCCCTTCTAATGCACCCCAGGATGCCATTGGCCTTCCTGGTCACCAGGGCACAAAGTTATGGTTCCTGCCAACTAATTTAACATTTAATTCCACGAAAAGCAGCATTACTGCAGCTTACACTGAACACCCTACATGGGAAAAAGTTTTGCAGACAAACAGTAAAAGCAGTTTAAGTGGCACACTCCCTCCTCATCTCCCTCAGCTTTGGGCTGTCAAACCGTATCACCCTCTCCACTGATGCTGAGTTTGGTTTTAGTCCCTGTCATACCAGAACCTCAGAAAGCAAAGGTTTTAGTTGTCCCTACGACTTCATTAGCAAGTCTTTATGCTAATCTTAAGCCCATTTGCAAGCTTTGACAGGGGATTTCTAAGGCTTTACTTGACCACTCTTGCCTGTGCCTCTCAGCACCCTCAGTTCTGTTGTTGCACAACTCCACACCAGCAGGGATTCCGTATTTAAAAGCACAGGGACTTATCCTCTCATGATGTTTTCCTCCCTGGGTATACTCTCAGGGCTAGTTTTTCCATCTTCACAGGCAACAGTAAGTCCCACCCCCTCCTTTTCTCAGGTCTTTCCAACTCTCTTTTTGTCCTGCTGGAAAAAAATTAGCCAAATACTTTTTACACCCAAAGCTCTCAAGGCACGTGCAGGAGTCATTTCTCTTTATTGGGCCCTGAATAAACCAAGCTACCAGTTTCCAAACGAAACCCTATGTCTTGCACTCCAAGTCCAAGCTAGATTTAAGCACCGGCTCCCACGTTACCCCCTCCTGCAGCAGCCGAAAGCACCAACCTGTTTAATAAACCCAGCAGCAAATGAAAAGACCTTCTGCAGTGCAATTGCATTACTCGAATGACAACTTGGCCTGTGCTGGTTTTGGTTTTTTCCCCCAGGCAGGCAGTGATTAAAGTGGAAAATGTTAATCCGTGCTGCTGCAAACCGCTGCGCAGCTGGTTTGCTACGACCATGAGCGTGGCAGCTATAAAGAACAAAGTGAGCAGCGGGAGGGTGGGAGGAGAAATCACTCCGAGGAGTTAAGATAATAAGCAAGCAATGCTGGAAGATGATGAGCAGGAATAAAACCAAAGCATTAACGTGCAATTTTCTGATTTGTAAAACACACTGATTACATGAGGAGTATAGGGAGCGGGACTTGGATGTGCCAGGCTTGGCATCACACTGCAGCCACCGTGCCCCCCGCGGTGGTAAAAGCGATGTGGAGAAGAGGAGGTGCTCGCTGCTGCGGTTCAGTCGCACGCTGGCATCTTCCTGGGTCAGCATCAGTCTGCAGAGCATCGCTTTTAATAGCATGGGACAGAGCCGTCCTGCACAAACTGCGTTATTACACCCCTGCAAAGCCACCTATACTCTTCGTCCCCCCAACCCAAAGCCCTGCAATTTAATTAGAGAAGGTAGGACAGCATTGCTTCCCCCTGTGTATTTGTGAGGCTTGTAGGTGCTCAGAGCTTCTGCCTCCTTCCATACAGCTTGTAAAGGCCCCATTCACCGGAGTCATTTGTTCCCCTGTTCCCCTGCTTTAGCTGTCTTGGTGTCTCTTTTCTCAGCACTTGCTCTGCTGAACCTCAGTGCTGGAGCTATGCAGACACTGCGAGCTCAGTCGGGTAAAAAGAAAAACCCCACACGGACACAGTGAGGTATCTGACAGATGCTGCTTCAGGAAAATAATCACTTCTAATTTGGGCTAGTACATGCCAAAGGGTACAGAGACTGCCAGGCTTCTAGCCCCAAGAAATCAGGCTTTGCCAGCAGAGAAGTTACAATCACAAAGCGAAGATGAAGTTATAGCTCATAGTTGGCAGCTTTGCTTTTTCCTGGCTTGCTTTTTTTTTTTTTTTTAAAAAAAAACAGGTTATTTATTAGTTCATAAAACTCAGGAAAACAGGAATTTGATTCCATTTTCTATGCAAGCTATGCTCCCTGCAGCACTGGGTAAAACCCACGGGGAAGCCACAGCCCCAAAGACTCTTTCCAAGACAGCAAATCACTGCAGTGTTCCCCATTAAAAAGCCTCGCTAATTAACCCACAGCAAATAAACTCATTATGTGGATTCCCAACACTAAAAATAACTTAAAAACTAAAAATAACCCCTCAGTACCTCAACACCGCAGTCTCCATGGAGTCCAGACATACGTCTCCCCCCAAGAAATGCAGATGGAGGCACCACAATTTTCCTGCGATACCTGTTTCTCATCCCTGTGCTAAGATTTAGTCTCTGCTGTGGATATTTAACCCATTGCCGTGAGATACCTGGCTAAATAATAAAGCCATGGGGCTGCAGAATTTATCTCCAGTTTGGAGGGGAGGGGGGGGTGAATCAACCCTCACCCTCCATTATCAAGAGAAGTCACATGGGTTTAATTATCCACAAATTATTCTCAGCATATATTTTCCTTGTTACTTCCCCCCCCTTAACTGCACATATTTTCTTTTAAAAGAAAAAAAAAATAAATCAAAAACTTCTTAGAAGTCCCCAAGCTTGTTACGATACGGGTTGCCCAGGGAGGTGGTGGAATCACCGTCCCTGGGGGTGTTTAAGGAAAGGCTGGATGTGGTACTTAGGGACATGGTTTAGTGGAAAATGGGTGGTGGGGGGCAGCTGGACTAGATCGTCCTTGAGGTCTCTGCCAACCTTAATGATTCTATGATTCGCCTGGAATGGGAGGCACTGCAATTTCATCCGCAGCACATGTTCCTCATGCGATTTGCTCAGCTTTTTCCAGCAAAAACTCTGCGGCAGGATCAACTGCACCATCACGAGGTGTGGGACAGATCCAACGTCAGCCGGCGTCGTGGAGGGAGCTGCATCTTTCTGCAGGAAGTCACAGAGGATATCACAGAGATATTTTGCAACTCACATGCTCGATGCACAGTTAAACTGCTAACCTATCACCTGGGAATTCCAGAAAATGCATCGAGGATGTGACTTGTGAGGAGATATACAGGCTCTTTCCAAACTCCTTCCCACCAACATGCAATCAACCCTGGACCAACACACTCCATCCTACAACAACAGAGAAAACCTAAACCCCTAATGCAATAAACCTCCTCGACTTGGAGCCTCTGGCTCAAACGCCAGACCAGCTTCTGGTTTTTCCCCCCAACCACAAGCACCTGATTTACAGCCCTGATGATTAATAAAGCATTGCTCAGCCAGACAACCCTGCTCTCATTCCCAGGCCTTGAAGTAGTTAGGGACCCCAAAAAATACCCTGCTGAGGATGTCAGGGGACTGGGTAGCTCAGTATTAGTGCCCAGCACTGCCCAAAGCCACCACTGACAGTAGAGGATGCTGTATAGGGAGAGAAAGAACCCAGAGATGTTTAAAAACCACCATCTGTGTACACCCAGAAAAGCTCGTCCTCACTTGCTGAGTGCTTCAAATAAAAATGTAGGAATTGATCTTGGGGGAAAAAAAAAAAAAAAAGAAAACACACACCACACAACCCACATGCTGGAGCAGAGGTTGGGGTCAGCAGAGCCCAGTGATTTGCTCATTTAATGGTCTTCTGCACACTCAGGGACTTAAGGCCAGCTTTTCCTCCATAGGGTCTCAAGGAAGTAGTGTGCTCCACAGAGGTGACACACAGCCCTGCGGGCTGTAACTACAGAGTAAATTCATTTACGTTCCTGTAATAACTCAGCTCTGCTTTAAACTCTCCCTTTACCCAAAAGTCTCCCAGGCTGAGCCGTTTCCTAGGCACTTCAGACCTAGAGGCAGAAACACCACTTCAACAGCTTTAAAAAAAAAGTCATCTTAGGCCTTTTCTATATTCTGGAGCTAAGCCTCATGTCTTGGATGCAACGGTGATGATAAGTTCAGCCATAATGATGGAGAGCACGAAAAAGCAGGTCTGAACCAGGTATTAATCACTGCAGAGCTTCAGAACACAAGTAGAACTGCGCAACGGCTGAAATAAGCCCATCACTGACTGTTCTCCCCCCAAAAAAGTGTGTTTCTTAGGTGGATTTAAAAGCTTTTATGTCTCAGGCTGACACACACATAAAACAGCTCATCACTCCAGAACCCTCCCAGTTTCAGCTCCCAGCTGTAGCCAAGACTAGATCCTTTAAACACATCTCAGAGGAGCATCTCCAGCAACCACAAACAAGTATGACAAATAAAGAAAAAGCCAATCCCTTTGCCAAGCTGTCCTAAAGGGCCAAAAGCCAAACTTCAGACCAAGCAGCACAGAAAGCAACCTTAACCCTCTGCAACTGCGGCATTTGACACCCAGCTTGACCACACCAGGGAGAGAAAAGCCATAATTTGCGGCACAAAATAACCCCAGTCACAGGTAGGACAGATATATTTTGGTACAAGATACAAATGTGAAATGCTTATAAATCAAACAAGCCAGACTTTACCCACAGACCCAAAAAACTCTGCGTGCGCAAAGCCAGGCGATACCAGCTCCCAGCAGCTCCTCTTTGCACTGAGCAGTAGCAGGATCCAGTCATTTGATATGCTGGTGAAAGAAAGGACTTACAGCCAGAAACGTGTCATAACATCTGTGTGGGGGAGCGGAAAGAAAAATAAATCAGGGGAAATAAGAGAATCTCTGTTGGCCAAATAAACAGATCAGATTTATTCCACTTCCAAGGTGTTGCTTGTGCTGGTGGTCATGGACCAAAACCTGCTCAGAGACAGCAACGCAGTAAAACAAAAGGTGCAATAAAGGACCACCTCACATCTCAGTGCCTTTTCACTCCTATTTAGTGCTACTTGCATAGGTTTCAGAGCCCCAAAAATAATCAGGAGATGCTGAGGGGACACCAAAAGGCCCATTTGTGTGTACCCAAGCCCCAGATAAACAGCTACATTGTGTTACCACCGCACACGTCCTCGGGAGAGCAGAACACCCGTGAATCCACTGATGCCCAGCATCCGTGCACTGAGCATAGCTTAACAGCCAGCTCCAATTTCTCTATCACAAATGTATAAAATTTTTTAATCCCTCGGCTGCTGCTTCGTTGGATGTGTCAGTCACGCTACAAGATATTTTCAGGCCGAGCGTGAGGAAATTTGGACTGAATAGCTTATTACTAAAAATAGTCATACTCGTTGACTCACCTTCTGTCCTGCACTGGCTCCAGGGAGGGAGAAGCACCCCCAAGATCGCACCAGTTTGCTATTTTGAAATCATTATTGTATGTTAATTCTGCTGCTTGCTAGCAACAGGTCTCCAGAGGGCACGGGTTCCTACTGCGGACTGAAGTTCACACAGGAGAGAAGCACTCAGTCTCCAGTCGCCTTCTGCAGAGGGGGGCGGGTGGGCTCACACAGGCTGCAGAGAATCCGTGCCAGAGAATAACACATGAGCCATGAAATTGGGCCACACACACAAAAAAAAGCCCTATTTATCCTATTGCCAACAGCCCTACTGCCCCCAAAGCTTTGCAACTTCCACACCTAAAGGCTAGAGACCGGGTGGGACTGCAGGAGCTGGTGCCACCTTCCAGCCTTACTCTGTTGAATACCACCCAGACTTGAATTTCAGTCACAAAATATTAAACTACAATTTCTTTATGACTTTTTTTCCTCCTCTTACACCCCAAACCGATTGCACCAGCTGCTTTAGCAACAGCTTCACCGCCCTGTATCCCCGCAGCAGTCGGCAACGCTCACTTGATCGACATAAATACAGACCTCACGCAGCTGAGCTCGAAGCAGCTGGGAAAATATGGACTAAATAACTTGCAGACAGAGCTTCAGAAACATTTATTATCCAAGGCAGAAATGCCAAACACAAAACAAGTCGCCCAAGCTGTGCTTCCACCAGCGTTCCCCGTTGCAACCCAGTATGGATCGCTAGCGTCCGTACCAAGAGCTGTCTCCCTTATTTGGGCTCTTTGATAATAAAAACACTGAAGGTTTTCTAAACCCCTAGTTCCTGCATAACCCAAGAGACATCAAATCCTGATAAGCCTCTGGACAAACACACCAAACATATGTTTAGCCATATTGTGAGAAATTAAATCCCCAATAAGGAGAAAAATGGGTTCTAGATAGAAAAATACTGTTTAGCCTTCAATGCAGGTTTATCTGGGGGGGAAGAACGCCATCAAAGGTACGCAGGGGGAGTATTAATTGCCATTAATGACCAGTCAGATGAAAACTCCTACTACCAAGAGAAATTTGAGCTGCAAGTCATCTATGTCAGCACTACTCAAACCTTGCTGGATAAGACACAGCCACCAAGCTCAGCACTGCTTATCTGTGAGGGCAACTTGGTGTACAAGGTGCTTGGCATGACAAAAACCCCATTTTCCAAATGAAAAATAAGGATTGACATTAATTCTAGCGTCCCTGCCTAATCCTGAACGGGTGCTGGATCAGGTGGTCTGGTGGTCATTTCCGCTTACAAGGATATTTTGCCCTAAATGTACTTTTCCAGCACCGATCTCAGCTTGAACTCATTGCACAAATGACTTATCCGTTGCAGGAAAACCAGCAGCCACAGGGAAGAATGCAATGTAAAAGAGAAGAACAAAACTAAAACAATCACATACAGAGGAAATAAAAGCAGTTTTGGCCAAGGCCAGGCAGCTCTGCCGGACCAAAACCCCAGTGTGGCACCAAGGGATCTCAATATCAATGCAATATCCGCCACCTGCACTTCTTCAGAAGTCAAAATTTAAGTGGAAAACATAAAAAGATGACCCTGCCGGCCAACAAATCAACCCCTAACCCCCCTGCTGCCTTCCTCCTCCAGCCATTTCTGCCTCCCCTTCAATCCTTGCCCATCCCAGTAGCCCTTCCTAGGCTCAAAACCCACAGAAATAATTAAGGTCTTTTCTATCTCTTGCCTTCAGGAGCTTATCCATCCTGACAGTTGTTGGAGCTGCTTGTGGTACAATTATCTAATCAAGCCCTTCCTCCTGCAGCAGGCACCGAGGGCGAGGAGGCAAAGCCTGCACACTCCCGGTGTGGCATCGAGGTGCTGGGGGGTCCACTTTTCCATCACCCTACCCCAACACCCAGGCTTTGGATTTCATACACAGACACACCTCCCGCCCCGAACAGCAAATTTGCTGCTTAAAGCCATTTTTCCTCCATCCATACTGGCCACAAGCTTCCACCCACGACACGGTCGCATTTCTTGGCCTCATTACAACCCTAAAAGAAGCCAGGGAAAAAAATGCAAACTCACCTACCGGTACCTCCGCTATTTCCCACCCCACAGCCAGGATCTCCAAGGCCAGCATCTTGGCACTTCCCTTCAGGAAACCAAACCCAAGCACCTTCTCTTTTACGGGCAAAGCACATGAAAGCACAACCCGCCTGGAAAGAGACGGCGCTTGTCTGACAACACCCAGCACATCTAAAATCTGGCAATTTCTCAAGCACCCTTAGGAAATGCTTTTAAGGAGGGAATCCCAGGCTTTAGTGGCACCAGTCAACTATTTATAACCGGTGGTTTTTTTTGGCATGCCAAAAAAAGAATGATAATCACGCTGCAGGAAGCCGTAACTAACCCAGGAGTTTTCTATGGGAATTCAGGGCCAGCACGCTCTGGGCAGGATGCCGGCCAGCAGCGAGCAAACCCTGTTCAGGTCAACGGCCAAAACATTTCTACTCATCCCAAGCAATGGTTGCTATGCTCAAACCATACGGTGGAATTGCTGGATTTCTAGGAATCAAGGTGCAAGCTGTTGCACAGAGCCCCAATTATCCCCAAATTTCCCTTGCAGTGAGGCCAGGAGACTCCATATCCTCCCACCAGCTCCGTGCTGCTTCTCCTCCACCACCTCAGCAAGGAGCCAAGGTGAGGCACATCCCCTTAACAGGCTTTTAATTACTCAGAAACAAATGATACCTTTGGGCACAGGCTTGCAAACATGCAAGTCAATGCCCAAAAAAAACACACCAAGAGGAGAAGCAACCCCAGCAAGATCTATCCAGGTTTAAATTACTTAGAGCAATCATCCAATTTAGCCAACTTCATTTCATTTGCGCACAGCCTAGAAAGCGGGGCTGTTTGCGTTACGGATAATCTCCGCTCTTCATTTAGAGCGCTTTTGGCAGACGTTGCCAGGTCGAAATAAAGCCATCATTTAATAAATAAAAGGCCAACACTTGGAAACACGCGGCACTCTTGTCATAACAAAGAATTATAGCGAACGGAAGAGCAGGGGAGGCACGCGGCTGTTTCTTCGTGTGCTGCAAGTCAACTGCCGAAGGGGCCGAAGCCAAACCAGAGAGGTTTTTCCTTCTGTCAGCGCTGAAGGTAGGAGTCTGCAAGATGAGATAACCTCCTGAGAAAAACGTCATCATTAGAGAGGACGAGCTTGTGCCACCTCCTGCTTTTGTACCCATTAGCTTTTCCTCCCCAGGTCTTGTCTGGGTCTGTTGCTCCTCCTCTACCTCAGCGGTGGGTTAAAGCAGCTGCTAAACTACCTCAGAAGTACTTTTCCTAGAAATTAAGAGCGATTTCACTAAAGCTGTAGCAATTGCCCCAAAATCCCACAGCTCACCTTCCCTACCACATGCTCTCTGACATGCCCTGTGCATTTGATACATGGAAAATATCAATAAACCCATCCTCAGCCAGGGATTGCACTGCCATAGCTCTTGCTGCCAAGACCACAGGACCTGGGATTGTTGGGGTTTAAGTACAAAAAAGAGAAATTTTCATCTTCTCTTTAGTCTCCGGTGCTGCTGCACACAGAGGCAGAGGTTGTGGCCAGCAATGATTCAAACTTGTCAAAAAGACCTGACACCTTCCTATCAAAACAGCCCTCACGAGAAAAAAAAATAGAAAAGAGAGAGAGATTAAAAGCTTCTCAGAAGCAGAGATTTAACAGCTGCGCTCAGCTCCAGCGAGAGTATCTGAACCTTGGGGCTCCTGCATCTCACAGCTTTAGTCAAGAGGCTCCTTCCAGGAACAGGGGTTTGGGTTTTTTTTGTCCTCTCCTAACCCTCTACAAGTTATTGAATTCATCAAGATGCTAACAGCCAAGATGAGATCGGGTTCCAGAAGTTCCCATCTCAAAGATGCCCACAGATTGCAAGAGGGGAAAAGAAAAAGAGATTTGCAGAGGTGTCTCTCCTTTACAAAGAAGCTGAAATAGGGGCCAGCAAATAAATAAAAATCACTAGGTCGTGCATTTCTTATTCTTTTCTTAATTCTGCCAACCCTTTCCCACAGGGAAGCTGGCTAATTTGCCAAAAAAAACCACCTGCCCGAGCAGCCTAACATAGCAAAACGACCCCCATTTTAACTGGATTTGTTCCTTCAGGTGGCTGAAGGCAAACAGGGTAAGGTCAGCCTTGCCTTATACCCAGCCTGGCATCGCTTGGGTTAAGCGCAACTTAATCAGGCGCCCAACACAAAAGCCACCGGGCTGCTTAGTACGCTTTAAATTCCCAAACCACCGGGAGCTTG
>VWZZ01004991.1:107366-154694 GCA_013399095.1 Psophia crepitans
AAAAAAAAAAAAAAGAAAAACAGCACAATTTAAATTCCAGTAGCAAAAGCCCACTTGATTTTCCTCCTCAGGACACATTTCTGCCCTACAGTGTCTCCTCACCTTTTCATATCGCCTATTCAAGCACTAATTCCTCTCTCTCCATCAGCTGCCGTCAAGAGTTATTCCTCTTTCCCTCTTTTATTGACTTTGGAAGCAGCTAGACAGCAAGATACAGTTTAGCTCATGCTAAACACTTTGGGTAAGTTTTCTTTATGATTTATCCACTTAAGACTCAGCTGGAGAGAAGGGCTTTCCAAACCACACACACCTTTTGCTCATAGTCCACTCCAAACTCATAACAGCGCAGGGCGCCGTCATCTTTGCAGCTAGAGGCTCCATAACACAAACCCACCCAAAGCTCTGGTCCTTCTTGAGCCCCAGCATCTCTTTTGAGGAATAATTTTAGGATGACATCCTTTCCACACACATCCCCAGCTGCCCTGTTGTCTCTGATACTAAGGATTTCCACAGCAAACACCCCTTTCCTCAGAGCTCAACATAAAACCCCCACTTTATCTCCTCAAAGATAGTTTCCCAGCAGCTTAAATATTTCCAGCACAAGATAACAGGGAGAAATCCTGAGCTGGATACAAAATACACATAGGCAATGGATCTGCCATGGAAGAAGGGCTTTTTGCAGTTATTTTTGGGCTAGAACAATACCAACCAATTAAACCACCAAAAAAAGCGCCATTAATACAAGAGTCAGTGGTTTGCATACAAAAAGGCCATGAGAAAGTGTTGTATTCCTCAGCTAAAAGCATCTTTTGCTGCTTTTATTTGCACAGCTCACTCTCTCCTGCCCCTGGGGTGAGACGGTTGAAGTTTTGCATGGAAAAAACCTTCTGCGAGGCAGTATCTCTCTCTCTCTCTCTCTAGTCCTCTGGCGAAAGCCGATCTGAATCTCACTTAATATCACATCCTTGCAAAGAGGATGAATTAAGAGGTTCTGGGAACTGATAATAGTTTAATTAGCTACTGGCTGGTTTAGGGCCCAGCTCATTACTCATTGACAGCTAGGGAGAGCTAGCAGAGCAGATTTCACTGGAGGAGATGATCCACGTAAGCACAAATATCGTGACGATAGCATCACTGCCATCTTTTTTTCACATGGCAAGCTACATCTAGAGCTGCAAGAGGCGTTTGCAAAACAAGTTCCTCTGCAACCATCATCAGGATCTAGTTTGCCAGGGCCCACCAACCTCAGACAGAGTATGAATAACCTTTACACCCTCGCTGTTAAATTCACCCAGCTTACAAGAGCCAAGCTACTAGCAAGCCACAAGACTTGCATTTTTATTTAGTATTTGGAAGTTTTTGCTCTCACTTGACCTCCTTCTGCCATCCCAGCTCCACAGCATTGGGCTGGGTGCTGCTGTTACCACTTCCAGCTAGGCAAAACAGCCTTTTTCTCCCCAACTTTCCTGCTGCAAGGGCAAGCCCTTCATCCCTATGACCTGCTTCAGGTTTCCTGCTGAAACACAGCGCTTTGGGCTGATATTGGACTGCTGCACGAATTCCCTGGCCCAGAAGCAACTGTTGGGCATCAAAATGAGCTAGTAAGTTGCAAAGTTGGAAAGTCCAACAGAATATCATTAATTTTCCCAGCTCCAACAGCATGAGGGTACTCAAACAGGAACCCAGAGCAGTGGGAAACTGCATTCCTTGGAGATGCTCAAAGCTACTGAGACATGAACCTGAGCAAGCTCACCTAGCAGCCCAGCTTTGAAACCTCCAGGGCCTGTCCCACCCAAGTGGTTTGCAATCCTCACAAGGAAAAGTTGGAGACAACTTCCCTGGAGCTGGACACCATCAATCACATCATCATTCAGCCCATCCATTTTATGATTTATATCTGAATGGGTCCTTCAAGGTCCCTTAGAGATTGTTCTCCCATTGAAAAAGTGACACATACTTTTGGAGGAGCTGCTCATGCTGCATTTGAGGTTGGTCTCAGCATGGAAACCTGGGTAGAGGCGGAGGAAGAAGTGAGAAAACACACAGGGTTTAAGTCATCCAGAAAGCCTGCAGTACCCAGCTTTCAGATGCTAAACAGAGCACAACCAGAATCCAACACCATGGGAAAACATCTAAGAGGAAGACAACCACAAACGGCCCAGAGACAGCACAGTCAGAAGACACCAAGTCTAGTTTCATCCACTGCTTTGGCCACCCAAGGCTCCTTGCCTCTCCATGTCACAGCTGCAGTCGCTGGTCACTCCTGTGACAGAAGCGAATACCAAAACCACCATGTTTTCAACCCAAAAGCATCTTGCCCATCACTGCAGGTCATTTCCCAGGGGTGCACCCAGCTGGAGAGGCAAAGTCAAATCCACATTTCAAGTGCAACAACACAGAGGTGGGACAAGCCCAAACTTATCAGTTCCCAGAAGATTTTTTAATGAGAAAAAGGAGGAAACATCTCTAAGCTAGGTTTGCTCAGGGGTACCAACAGCCAGGTTGTGTGCTTTGCTTTACCACCAGCCACCCCTTGCAAGGCCAGGAACATTCCTGGGAAAACTGCACCAGGCTTCAGTGATTTCTGCATCAAAGAGCAGCAGGAGGCTCTGAAAAAGGAGGGAGAAGTTAAGGAGCAAGCCAGGGAGAACTTTTTGCTGCCTGGAGGAGCCTGGCTCTCAGGGCAATGCAAGCACCAGCTCTGCTTCTCCTTTCCATTGGAAACTGCTCTATTTGGAGCATAAGACCCAGGAGGAGACTGGCCAGTCCCTGCACACTTGGGCATCTGCCAAAGCAGCACCAGCTCCACCTTCACCCCTTAAACCTGCACACAGGCTATTTTTGACCCAATTAACTTCTCCTTCCCCTCTACCCACATTAAACAGCATCACCAGCTAACAGAGAGAGATGTCTGGCAACCCTTCCCTCTCTTGGTCCTTTGGACTCCTCTCCACAGCTCACCAGTAAGAGAGACAAAACCACCATTTTCATGGCAAACTGCCCCTCCATCAGAGTTTCTTGCAAGAGATCACAGCTGGTCCAGGCTCATCCCCATTCTAGTAACGGCTATTGGGCAGTCAGGATTAAAAAAATTAACCTGGACCTTTGAGACAGAGCAGGGAGCAGCTACCGCTGGGTATGAACTAAATCCTGCCTGCAGACCCCTTAACTGCTGCACTGCCAGAAGTGAAGTTCAAAGCAGAGACATTTTGCCTGGGGCAGAGGAAAAGGCTTTTAAATTCCCACAGAGGCTTCTGAAGAGCACAAAGGTTCACCCACTCAACCAAAGCATTTGCTCAAGTTGGGCATGCCAAGCCTAAAATAATAGTTAAAGCTAAGCCTAGGTTTGAGCCTTCTTCCACCTGACATGGAACATAAAGCAAGCAAACGAGGGGATGGAGAGGAATGAACCCTTCAATGAACTCCCCAAGGCATCTTTCAGGGAGGTGAGAAGTTAAACTGAAAATAAATTTCAGCAGGAAACACTTAGGGCCAAGCCAAGTGTTGCTGGTGAGAACCAGCATTTAAAGTAAGCAGCAAAACTAACACAAGCTGGATTAAATCAGCAGGTAATTGCTTACAGCCAGGAGAGGGCTGCTCAGCAGCCCGTGCTCAGGCAGAGGATATTTCAGCATTCACAGCCAGGTAGGTACTAACTCAAACCCATCACTAGAAGTTTGGGATGGCTCCTTCAGGAACCTGCTATCAATCCCACCTGGATCAACATTTTCCTTCCCCTGCTTATCTTGGTGTCACATATTGCATAGCAGCAAACCAACCAAGTATTTTATTTCACTAGTGTAGGTTTTGCCTTTTTTGCGTGTGTGGTTTTTTATAATCCCAGTTATTTTCTCCTCTCACTCCAAAATTGAGGACTCCTCCAGCAGTGCTGTGTGGCTCATTGCCACTGCAGGCAGCTTGAGAGTCACAGCAGTATCAGTGGATTAACTTCAAGGTTCAGGTTGGAGATGAGGAGAAAATTCTTCTCTGAAAGGGTGGTCGGGCATTGGAACGGGTTGCCCAGGGAGGTGGTGGAGTCACCATCCCTGAGGGTGTTTAAGGAAAGGTTAGATGTGGTACTTAGGGACGTGGTTTAGTGGGTAATAGGTGGTGGGGGGATGGTTGGACTAGATGATCCTTGAGGTCACTTCCAAACTTAATGATTCTATTCTATTCTAAGGCAAGACTTTAAAACCCCATTCCAAGTCACTTAACCTGGGGTAGATCTCAAGCTCCCCACTATGTTTTCTTAGCAAACCACGTCTCCCAAAGCTCACAACTCTCTCTGCTGGCCATTCCCTCATCGCTACATCTATTCAGGTTGTGATTTTAGCGGCTATGCAAGACTCTAGTGTGATTCGTGTGGTTTTGCCCATCACTACACACAGCCCCAGGACTCCACAGTGATGCAGAACTGCAAGAACCCCCCAGTTAATCCTCCTTCTTGGCTAGCTTCTACAGCACAGAGCTCCTGCGGTCATACAAAGACCCTGTTTCGATAGGGATGCTGCAATGCAACCATTTTAGATGCTTTTCAGCTCATGTATAGGCTTAATCCATACTTAAGGGCTCCCTTGGTCTAGAAAACTACAAAAGCCCCCACCAGCGTACAGCAAACACACAGCACTCCCTTATTCACCAGCTTAAGAGTTACACTGCTGATCGCCACCACTTAACACAGCTTCCTGGATGAGGAGATGACTTACAGAGCAGACAATCAACCAAAACATCCTCCAAACTCCTCATTTCTAAGGAAACTATTTAACACACTCCTTCTGCAAGGTCAAGGCATTTTAACAAACTGCTCTAAAGGACTTTGCAAGGATTTCATATCACTGCTCTAAACAAAGGATCCTCAGCACCCCTCGCACAGTGCAAGCTTCCTCTCCCAGGAAACAAACCCTATCTCAAACCACTCCAAACAAGGAGACTTTACCCACCTCCTGTAAAAAAAAAACAAGCATAAACTTACATTTAGCAAAGACACCCCAGCTTGGAGCCACACAGCCTTCATCCACCCTGCTCTTGTGTCTCCAAAACACATGAACCTATAGCACAAAGCTACCCACAAGCAGGAAGAACACTCAGTAAATAACAAACCACCTCAACCTGGGAAAAGACCAATCACCTGCAAAGTTCAACCCCCAAAGCAGAGCTCAGCTGTGCTCAAATTTAAAGCTGAGGTAGCAGCACGGGCCTTGGAGGAGGGTGTGCTTGCACAACCTGTCTTGCAGGATGCAGCTAGTTCTTGGGGCTTTTAGACTGTATGATTTCCAAGTTATTCACGAGAGGCAGCTTGGTAAAGTGAGTTATTTCTGGTGAAGGACAGCTAAGCATCCAAGCGCTGCTCAGTGCTGTTTCTTCTGCGTTCACAGGGGTGCAAGGGTAAGCTGCTTCCCTACTCTGCTTGAGGGATACACCAAAGCAGATGTTTCCTCCTGGATCCAGCTGTCTGAGGAAAAGAGATTACTGCTTTGCTGGGTGCAAGGTGCTGTCCCCCACTGGTGCCATACCCCAAATTTAAAGCCCAGCTTGATCCACCTGCACTTATTTTACAGCACAAAGCCATGCAAACACTTTTGCCAGCAGCTTGCGATTTGCTACCCAAAGGGTTCTTTGTTGTTTAGGACCCACAGCAGTGTTTTGGGAAGGTGGCAAACCTTGAACCCACCGCTGGTGTTGCTTGCACAATGGGGAGACAGGGTCTAACCCCTCGACCAGGGTGGATGGAGGAGCCGAAATCTCAGAAGCTGGAAAAAAAGCCATCTCTGATGGTTCCCTGAAGGATAAGGCTGGTTTTTCCTCCCCGACAACTGTGCTCTGTGTGCGCTTGATGTTATGCTGGCCCCAGGGACTCTGCTGGGAAACCTATAGCGTAAGAGGTTCCTGTCCTTCTGGAGAACACAACAGGAAAAGGCAAGGTTTTCTCCAGCTGCCAGTTACAAAGCCTTCCTCTGTGCTCTGAAAGGGCTGACGATACACATGAAGGTATATGAGCATCCTGGGGAAAGGAAGGGAGGGGGCTCGTTGGAACAGCCCAGCCCATTCACGCCCAGAATAGCACTGGCATCTTCACATGGACCCACAAGCATTAATTAGTTGTCAAAAGCTCTCAATAATCTGTTTGGTTTTGCCGAGCAATAAATACATCTGTTCCCTCTCATGCAGGTTTCCATCCTAGGATCGATTTATTTTTTTCTTTGTAATGCAATCTCTTCCAAATGAAAGAAAATACATCCTTTAGGTGAAATCCCCCCCAGACTACCCAATGCTCAGCAGCCTGAACATGCCGATACACACATGCCCCTTCCAGAGCCTGCTTTGGTCGAGACATCAGGCTGCATTTCAATTCTTTGCACGGCAGCAGCAGAGGGGAAAAAAAGAGACGGTTCTCTTCAATGGGAACATGCAAAGGCATTGCCCGTTTTTCCCTGATGGGGAAACTGAGGCAGGAGGCAGGGATGTGAGCTCTCTCAGCCCGGCAGTGGTCCTCAGGGTGATGCTACCAGCTTGGAGCAATTTGGGGATGGAGGGAGTGGGGAAGGGTTTGGTGGGGTGGGAAAGGGCTTGCTGGAGTGAAAAGGGATTTATTGGGGTGGGCTGCTAATGTTATGCCCTCCTTTGCAGTTCACCCTTTGCCAAATTTATAGCAATGCCCTGAAAAAAGCCTGGGAGGAGGTGGGNTGCTGCCATCGAGTGGTCCAGGAGCATCCAGATGTGGGAAGAGCGCTCAGCCACTAGCCTGGACCCCTCTGCGGTCACCCTGGCAGCCCCTGCTCCCAGGGCTGCTGGAGACGTGGAGGCTTTGGTTGAAATCCCCGGGTTAAAAAGCTCAGTCTCACTTCAACAACTGACTTGGTGTTGGGGACTAAAGATCTTCAGTCCCTCAGGCTTCCCTAAGTGCTTGCTCCAGTGTGAGCGCCGAGCATCCTCCCACCACGACACTCAGCAGTGCAATTCAAATCTGAATTTCTCCCAGTTCCTCCAGCTCAGTGCTCCTCTTCCACCGATTTGGGAGGCTGTATCCTGAGAATGCGATTTAGGAGCGTCCTTTAGCAAACTGGAGGGACACGCTCTGCTCTCCAAGGCAATTTTACTCTTCATTGGTACATCCCAAGGGAAAACCAGCTTTCCTGGCAGGCAGCAACACAGTTGTTATTTTTTTCCCACGCTCAGCAATAACACAACACCGGAGGAATAAGTTACAATCACGCCTGTCTGGTGGATATTCTAAACCCGGACTGTGGGAAGGTGCGAATCTCTGTTTGCAGTTTAATTAAATTCCAACAGCTTATTCATGGGAGAAAAGATTCTTTTCACAGAGAAGGTTTTGCCAGCCCAACAGGAGTGTTTCCTTTATGAGCAAAGGGGCACTAAAATGAAACATCCAGTTTGCAGTTGTAGGAAGCTGGTCGCACTGGGGCAGGAAGACCTTTTCCTTCTTTGAGAAGTCAGATGTTTGCTTTGTTCATCGGGTATGCAGAGCACTCACCAACCACAACGTAAAGGCGTTTGGAGAAATCTCATGGCTGTTATATTGGAAAAAAAAATACTATAGATAATATATAAAATATATAAGCTTTATAATTATGAGCATGTTTTAAACTCCCAGTGGCTTTAGAATGTTTAGCCCCAGCCCCCCAAAAGGACGGAAAGCACAGGAAGATTTTAAGGGCGAAGTGGTCAGAGTGTGAAAATGGGGTGCGAGGAGGTACGGGAAAACCTGGGGGCTCCTGCCTGCTGGGAAGGGCAGCTCTGCCCTGAGGGGAGTGCAACGGGGGGGCTACAGCTCCGGGTGCCAGCGGAGCCCTCCCGGGCTGAGCGGAGGGAACTGGGGGGCTGGGGGAGGGATCTCGGTGCCGGCTCTGCCCATCGCTCGCTCGCACCGCCCGCGCCGCTTATAAAAGCCCCGGTCGTGCCTCGCCTGCTGCAGCCGGCTCCTCGGCACCGGCTGCACCCCGGATCCCGAGCCGGTCTCGAGCCGGGAGGGAACCCCACCCCGAGCCGGCTGCACCCTGAACCGAGAGGGACCCGCACCTCGAACCAGGAGGCATCCGCATCCCGCTCCGCTCCTAAGCTGGGAAGGAGCCGCATCCCGCTCTGGTCCTGAACCAGGATGTAGCTGCATCCCGCATCGCGCTCTGCTCCTGAACCGGGAGGGACCCTCATCGCGCTCCAAGCCCGATCCAGGAGGGACCTGCATCCCGAACTGGCTGCACCCAAACCGGGAGGGACTGGCATCCCTCTCTGGTCTCAAACGGGGAAGGACCCGCATTCCTCTCTGGTCCTGAACAGGGAAGGACCCACATCCTGAACTGACTGTGCCCTGAGTCGGGAGGAATCTGCATCCCGGTGCAGCTGCAACCAAACCCGGAGGGACCTGCACCCCGAACTAGCCGTGCACCCCAGTCCAGCTGTGCCTGAACTGGGAGGGACCTGCATCTCAAACCAGTGGTATGCCTTGACATGGCTGGGCACCCTGCTCCAGCTGCACCCAGAGGCAGGAGGGACCTGCACTCCGAACAAGTCACGCACCCCAAATTGAATGCACCCTGAACCAGGAGGCACCTGCACCCCAAACTAGCTGTGTGCCCTAAACTTGTACCGTGATCCTGCTGTGCCCTAACCAGGAGGGACTCGAACCCCAAAGCATCCGTGTGCCTGCTCTGTCTGCGTCGTGGTGCAATGGATAATGCTCTGCCACTGGAAGCGGAGCTGGAGCACCAGTGGCTACTCAACGCCTCCCTGAACGAGTCCTTCACGAACCAGTTCGTGCAGCCTCCGTGGCAGGTGGCCCTGTGGGCTGTCGCCTACGCCCTCATCGTGGTGGTGTCGGTGGTGGGGAACGTGGTGGTGATGTGGATCATCCTGGCTCACAAGAGGATGCGCACCGTCACCAACTACTTCTTGGTGAACCTGGCTTTTGCTGAAGCCTCCATGTCTGCCTTCAACACGGTGGTGAACTTCACTTATGCCATCCACAACGAGTGGTACTACGGGCTGCTCTACTGCAAGTTTCACAACTTCTTCCCCATTGCTGCTGTCTTCGCCAGCATCTACTCCATGACGGCCATCGCCCTGGACAGGTGAGCTCTGAGTGTCGAACCCCAAACCCTCCCCGGCACCAGGTCTGCCTCCACCTGGGTGCTGTGCTCAGCTCCGTCTGATCTCTGGTCATGGGAGAATACTGCAATTAAAAATAAAGCTTGTTTTGATAGAAGAGGGCTAGAAATAATCCCTCTCCCTGCCTTGGTTGCAGGTGGCTTTGGGAATCCTTTGTCAGCTCTGCGAAAGGAGCTCGAGAAAAGGCTTTGTAATCCCCCATGCATGTTGGTAGCGTGTCTTGGGTGTGCATTTGTGGCATCGCTGTCCTCTCCCTTCCCAGCTCTTCTGCAGAACGGTCTATTCCTTTCCCAACCTCCTCATTTAAAAGCAAACTCCGTATTTAACACAAAATGGCATCACCTCATGACATAAAATACATGCCTATGTCAGGCGTGCCTCTGCTGCGCTGCAGGAGCTGTTTAGCGTTGCTTGATCTGGGTTGGGAACCATCTAAGGAGCCTCAGAGAGAGGCTTGGGCTCAGGCAGGGCATCTTGACTTGGAGAGTGTCACTGCGTTGCATGCTGGCGTTTCCCCCCCAGCAAACCCACCTCGATTTTGTGAGCGGGGGTCAAGGGAGAGAGGTAAGTGCAGGGATTTCTCTGCAGCCAAAGCAGGGTTGGTGGGGTGGGGTTTTTTTGCTGCCTGGTTTCTGCTGGCACCGCCTGATGGCCAGGGACTGCCGGCAGAGTGAGATCCCACTCGCGTTTTGCTGCGGTCAAAAGTTTGGCAGGGTGTGATGGCAAGAGGGAAGCTGGCTGTTTCACCACAGAGGGATGAGCCAGGGGTCGAGGGACACAAAATAGCCAGGCAGCAAGCACCTCCAGCATGCAGCTTCCCTCTCTTCTCTCCCCCTCCATGAAATCTTTTATTTGATGGCATTTTCACACCAGCACTGGAGAGAAATAAAGGTGCTCCAACAGCTCTGCAATTCTCTCTCAAGTACCAGCGTTTCAAGTGCAACAGATTTTTCCAGCGCAACATATTTCCCGAAGACAGCTCAGCTCTGCAATGTCTCTTTTTGGCCCTTCTTCCCAGGGAGTAAAAGACATTTTGGCTGGGAATACATGCAAAGGGGGGGGGGGAGGAGATTTGCACTGACGTATGCCAGCACATTTTGAGCTGATGTCTAAGTGCTGCACAAACTGGCACAGATATTTCCCTACAAGAAATTATAGTGCTGCCACAACTCACGCAGTGACAGCTTGGGAAACAGAGCTTGAAATGGATGATGCTCTCTAAGCTGTTAAAAACAGGCTCGGGTATTGTTTTTACTCTGAAGCGGTTACAAGACCCACTCCCAAAAATAAATCGGACATAGCTAAGCTCTCATACTGGAGACTTGAGGAGAATTAAGACAATAACAGATAAAAAGAGGAATACTACCAGCGTGGCTCTGTTCCTACCCGGTGGTGTTGCTGGCTCTGTTTCAGGAGCATCTGCATTTTGAGGATATTGCGGATCAGCTGGCAAAGCCCCTTTCAGGTCAGGATGAATTAAAGACATTTTTTTAAAACAGTTTGATTTTTAGCCTTCGGTCCACACCCTGGAATAGCCAGAAAAGCAAATCTTCCAAGGGAAGCTGGAAGAGCCTGTGTAAAATGGGGAGCAAAGGCAGGTCTGGGAGCCTGGGGTTGAATCTGGGAGGAGGAATTGGCATGTCCAGCTTTCTTCTTGCATCTGCAAACCCTTAACGGAGACTTGGTTTTCCCATGGCTGGGCTGCAAGACCCCTGCATCTTGGCTTCCCACAAAGAAGGACCCAAAAGAAGGTGCAGCCTCGGTGTGCAAACACCTCCTGCACAGAGCTACCTGCTGCATTTCTTGGCCCCAAATTTCCAGTGAGGTGAGAAAAGTGAAAGGTGAAGGCAGCAAAGCCTGTGCCCTGCCCCTCTAGGCAAGCAGCACGCTACAACATCTCCGAGTGCTGGAAAATCGCTTGTTTTCCTGTGTCTGAGACCTGACTAGAGTAACTTGAAGGCATGAAATGCAGGAACTGGTTCCAGGAACCTAAAAGGGAAGAATTTGTCCTGGCAAGCAGCAAAAAGCTGTGCAGGAATAAGCAAAGCAAGTACCTGAATTCAGAGCAGCAGAGCCAGGTAGGCTCAGCAAAATGGGTTATATTCACAGCCAGGACGCATCTGAAATCAAACCTGACTGCAGTTCTGATTTTCATCAAAAACTAGGAAAGGAAAGCAGAATTGAACATGCCTCGTGTTCCCAAAGCACATTAAACCATCTATCAGAGCGGCTGGATACAGAGTCTGAAGGATTGGAGGAGTGTCAGTCTGCAGATTGCTCCCCTAAATCATCACCACTTTTGCTTTCTGCAAGCAATTTCCAGAACGGAGGATATGAAACCGCCTTGGAAACGGTTACGGCACAGCCGTAACAGAGTCATTGAGAGAGCAAGTGGAGAAGTGGGTTCGATTCTACTAGTGGCTTTTTTGCAGGACCTACCACGGGTTTGCTCAAGAAAAAAAAAGCTTTTGCTTGAAGCTAGACCATCCACTCTTTCACCAGGACCTATTTCAGCTGGGGCACAACCCCTCTGAAAAAATAAGAAGTTGATCTTACAGTGAGTGTTTTTCTGAACACTGCAACAATAGCAGGAAATTCAGGAGCCAAGGCTGGCAGCTGGTAAAGTCTGCTCAGGAAAAGCCATGATGCTGCTTCTCAGTATCCTGCAGAAGTGGGGGGCCAAACAGCTCGCTTTGGCATTATAAAATTTGCTGTGTTCTTCGTTTTCAGGCCTATGAGTGCCAGAACACATCACATACCCCTTTCTGGTTTCAAACTCTCCTTGTGAATTAATTAACTTGAAAGAGAGACAGAAAACCCTGGTTTTTTCCAATCTGTCAGGGAAAGTGAGAGCCCAGCAGCGCCCATGGTGAGTCCCAGCCACACTTAGAGAGGAAAAAAAAAATGTCCCCTGGACATCCCTAAGAGGCTGCTGCACATGGGATGGAGCGTTGTTAGATAAACCATTGACATTTTCTCTCTCCTTCACACCTGGATTCGTTTCTGAGCACTACCACTCACCCACACTGTTAGCAACCCTCGGATAGAAGAACGAGTTTCCGTGATGACGGACAACCGGGAATGCAGCTGAAGGTGAAGATCCTGCATTACTTGCAGAATCAGGATAAAAAATAATCTCTGATCTCAAAACCTTGAACTAAATCAAAAACACCACAACCTGAAGAAATCCTGATGGGAAGGGTGAGCGCCCTGCCGTGAACTCAGGGTGAAAACCGATTGCGAATCTCATGGACTATTTAATACAAAGAGATTTCCCTCTTTCTGCAAAGCATCCCCCTCTCTAGAGCAGCTATAAAAATGATGTATGGTGGGACTAATCTCCTGCAACTCCTGGAGCAACTTTCTGCTTTTGCTCATTAAAAGAGCCCCTTCTCCAACCTCCACCAGCACCAGCGCTGCCAGACCAGCACACAGGGCTGGCCAATCCAACTGGTATCTTCTTTATATTTCCTTTTTAATTTCCAAATGGGTTATCAAATTATATTAGGCGACTTAAGATCCACCAATTTGTCAGCAGGAGCTGCAGAAGAAATATCAAATCCGTGAACCTTCATTCACCACTGCAGCTCCTAAAATTGCTAGTCTGCAGCCGAGACCTGGTAATATTGAGAGGTTGTGGAGTCTCCTTCTCTGGAGACATGCAAAACCCGACTGGACACGTTCCTGAGTGATGTGCTCTAGGTGGCCCTGCCTTGGCAGGGGGGGTTGGACTAGATGATCTTTCAAGGTCCCTTCCAACCTCTATGATTCTGTGATATCTCCCCAACCCTGTATTATTTGCAGCAGAAAAACTGGCTTGGAAAATTATTTACTGCTTGCAAGCTTGAACGCCCAGGTTGAATGAACCAACTGAATATCAGGAACATATTCGCCGGCTCAGCGACCCCATGCCTTCCCCAAGAGGTGATTACTGCAGAAAGAAACCCCCCAGAGAGGACAAATTACATCAGCACACAGACAGATTAATTAGTCATTCACACCCTAATATAGCACCAGGGTTTTGGGTTTTTTTAAATCTTGACTTAATGGACTTCTGGGGTTTGCAGAGCAGGACTTTGATCTGTGCCCAGTGCTGTGTAATCTTGCTCTGCTGGGATGTAATTTGGGAGATGGAAAAGCAAGTGGGAAGCGAAAGGACCCCAGGGTTTAGGACCGGCATCCCCTGCACCAGTCGCCCTGCAGCATTGCCTACGCTATAACCAAAGCAGCTTTTTTGCATTCCTGAAAACTCAAGCGTCACTGAACACAGCAAAACCCCTACGAAGCTGCTAGATACCCAACACGGAGCTGGCTCGAAGCAGTGATTTCCCAGCCAAGGTTAGAAAGCAGAGGGACAGGGAGGGACAAGAGAATGCCTTAGTAAGGGGTCATTCATAAAGGCTGGTTTATCCCTCAGCTTCCAGCAGAAGTCTCTGGTCTGATGGGTATTAACTAGAATTAGTCCGTGTGCCCCCCAATAGCCACTAGATATGAATTCAACCTGTCAAAAATAAATTACATCTTTTCTTTGGAAAGAAGAGGGGGCTTGAAATTTCCGTGGCAATAAATACAGAACTAAGATGAATTAGTGATGGTTTGGTGGCTGGGAGATGCAGGAAACTCAGGTTTTAGGGATGATCATGGTGCTCATCTGCAAGCTGGGTGCTGCCAAAAGCCACCACAGGAGTTTGTGGGCCTCTGGTGAGATATCTGATGTATCCTTTATTTATTCCTTAATTAATCTCACTTCCTCAGGGGCCCAGAGGAATTCACTCCCTCAAAGGCCCAGTGGTTCCTCTGCTGGTGAGAAACCTGCTCGATGAAGACACTTTGCTGAGCATTGAGCATCACTCAGGTCTCGGGGCAGGAGAACGCTGTCCATCCCTCAGTTTGGACGGACACTGGTTTATGTCAAAGCAATAAATAGGAGGAAACAGCTGCTTGTGGCGCCTTTACCCCCAGCATCGTGTTTCAAGCACGCAGGGCTCAGCTAACCTTCTTGGCTGTCATCCAGATACGAGGTATTTGGGGCCAGCACGCTGAGGCCAAGCTTCGCTATGCAAACCTGTTCAAGGGACAGTATTTTTGCCTCCACGCTGTTGCGATGCAATCCTTGCAGAGAGCAGAAAGGCAGGTTTTTCTCTACAGAGAAGCTCTTCATTTCTTGGGTAGGAAGGACCCAGAGCGATGCTGGAGGTTTTTGACCCACCTCAATCCAGGGCATCTGCTCTGATTTGGCTGTGAACTCCCCTGGGACTGATTTCAGGGTGGGAAATTGCTGCGCAGTAAAATGCACCACACAAACTCTGTGTCCTCTTGGTTACTCATCTCTTATCTGTCGTATCCTTATTACTTAATGAAGCAGATAAAGAAACTCTGGGATGAAAGCTGCTTCATAAATTTTTGATATTATATTAATCTCATCTCCGTGAGAGTGGAAACAATTGTGTAATGTTAGTTATCCAAGCAGACTCCAGATTTCCAGATGCAATTAATAGATGGCTACACTGCCTCAAACGCAGTATCTATTTAATAACTGATACGCTCGGAGCTGCCCTGGTACAACGCTGTACTCAAATGCTATTGTATTGTCATGGCAACTCCCCTCCAAAACACAATAAAATATTTAAACAACAGAAAACAGCATTACCAATGTCATCAAAGAGCGTCTGCCGTAAAGTTCTGTGCTTTAGTGCCAAGCTCATTAAACATGGTGGATTTAAAACAAGATGGGAAAGGTGGAAGAAAAAGGCAGCTGCACGGGTGTCGGGTCTCTCCTGCAAAGAGCTGGGCAGCTCCAAGCTTGCAAAAACTTCCTGAGGCCTGGCACTCGAACATCGCACTTCCACTCGAAAGGAGAAAGAGCAGCTCACTTTATTTTGAGGAACAGGGATCATTAAGTTTCCCCAACTTAACTTGTGCTGCAGGCAAATTGCCCTGTTCCCAGTGTTAACCCCACGTACTGCCCGCACGGGGAACAAAACCTTTCCCTAACGCAGGAAATCTGCCCTTATATCCTCAACCAAGAGCCAAGTCCTCAGGAAAAATTAGGACCTTCAGACCCCACAGTGCTTTGTCACCCACCAGAGTGACGAGGGCAGGATGTTCACATAGGGACGTGCCCCTCTTCCTCACCTCCCGCGAACGACCATTCCCAGCAAACCACAACACGCGTGGGATGGGAAACCCACCCTCTTGGACAGCAGAGAAAAAAAAATAAATCTCTCTAATAGGATATAGCATCTTAGGGAGATGGGAGAGTGGGGCCACAGAGGCACTTTGCGAGGAGAAATATGAGCGAATAAACTCATTAGGCTTGCTTTTAAGAGTCCGCTTCTCGACGGCGCAGCCAGGACCTGCGTGGCCGAGCCACGGAGGGCAGTGGTTTCCTGGCACTGATTGATTCCTTCTGTGCCCAGCGCTGCAAAACCGTGCGTGGGGCCAATTGCCCGCCAGCACCCTGCAGACACCCCGGGCATTGCAGATGCATCCTGTGCCCATGCTCTGCATTTCCATTTGAGTGCAAACTTGATATCCATAAAAAATAAATAGATTGGCAAGCCTTTTTTTGGTTGTTGTTGCTGAAAGACAAACTCATGATTGACCTGTTGGGTCATTTTTGTTGTTTAGCAAGCATTCGCTTGCTCAGAAGGAAAGATAGGAAGGATTTATTCTAAGTTAGCCAAAACCCCGCCGTAGAAACACACCACAGGGAAAGGTTTGGCTCAAAACAGAGCAGAATTACAAGAAAGCAAACTGGGTTTTTTGAGACCTGTGTTCTGGATGCAAAAAAAAGATCTAGTGGTGGCCAAAAAAACCCACCCCAAAATCAAAAACTCAAAGACAGGAATACATGCAAGCCTGTTGGGTAGAAAAACATGGAAAATCCGACTGGTTTGCAAGGAAATGAGAGTTATTTGAGCATGGCAGACCCAGCGCTAAAAGAAGGCAGAAGAAGCTGCTTTGCTCCCTGTACTGATGCTTTTCCACCCCAATGCAAGCATGACAGCAGCTGTCATCCAAGCTAAGGCGGCCACGAAACCATACTCTCTGCCTTCCGCCTCTTTTTGGGTTGATTTTATATCAAACGTTCTTGGCAAGGAGGGGAGGTGTGGGGGAAGGGAAACAAAAAAGGAAGCAGTTATTAAAATGTTAGGACAATTTTCTGCTTAGTGATACAATTATTATATAATTATACGATATTTTAATATGAAATAATGGTCTAATTATTTTCAGGATGTTTGTACATTTCCATCCATCTTCAGCATTTTTATGGTCTGTAATACCAGCTCCTTCAAGCAGCCCAAACTCTTTTTATTATATTTTTTTTCCTTCTCTGTCGGAGCCCCTGTCTGGGAGAACTGTTATTATTCCCATTTTTAATCCTGAGGGGCAGCTGAGCCCAGAACATCCCCAAGGAAACATTTCAGAGGTTGCTCAGGATCAATGGATTGGGAATCGCTGTTGAAAAATAGAATTTGGGGCCAGTTTTTCCCAAAGTGCCACTAGTTTGCTCCATCCTGCCGCCCTGACCCTGTCCTTGCAAGGCCAGCGTGGTCAGATGAATTTTGGCATCTCCTCTCCACCATGAGACAGAGTTGCACACAAGTCAATGGCAGTTGGAAAGGTCTCTGGGTGATGCCGTTGGGGTTTAGCTCATCATTACTGTGGTTATTTGGATGTTTTATCAACCATGAGGGCTTCTGCAGTTGCAAAGTGCTTTAAACCAATGAGGAAAACCCTCTGAAATGCACCCGTGGAAACAAAGTGGGAGATGTAAAAGCATTTCTGGTGTTTGCAGTCAAGTGCTGGCTTTGCTTTCTCAGCCTCGTTTGTTTCTTCAAGCAAGTATTTCAACAGAAATTGCCCAACCTTGTGGAAATCCCTTGTTCTCCGCCATTTGCGTGCTTGAGTTTAAACAGTCAGGTTGAGCATCAGCAGCAAACTCAGGCACATTGACTTCTTGCTGCTTGGGAGCGTAAACCCAGAGTAATCCACTCTGAACCCCACAATAAACCCCGCAAACCTCATCCAGCTCAGCAAGCCTGCTAACGAGGGGCTCAGCCAACACCAGGTATTTGAAGGACGAGGAAGAGGAAGGTGACAAGTCCCCACAGGGTCCCTGGAAGCCGATCGCAAGTACGATAAGGAAGAAATGAGAAACACGGATGCAGAAAACAGGAGACGTTGGTGCATCACCAGCCGCTGTGCCAGAGAGGCGCCAACACCCATTGCCTTGGCTCTTCCTAACCAGCTTTGATTTCAAGCCCCAAATAGATTTTCGAGGAATCATTATCAGGTGGATTGGGTGGATTTTCAGCTGCACAGAGCTGATAAGATTTGGTACCCTGGGGCAGAGGAAGAGCTGAGGGGGGTACTTCCTGCATATTTATATATTATCTATGCCTTTGCCCCGCAAGGGACCACCCAAAAAAAATGAAACACAGGGAGTATTTGCCATCTAGAAAAAAAAAACAGAAGAAAAAACTGTCCATCCTCTGCAAGGAGAAGGGATGAAGGGAGAAATAGAAGAGGTTGCAAACGCCTCGGGCGATAACATGCAGAGCAATGCAATGTTCCTCCTCTTCCCAAAGCCTGACGTGGAGCAGGGGGGAAATGAAATAACAAATTTGCGACATTCTCACTTAATCCTTACGGCGCTGCTGCCAGCTTTACAAAAACAGATTTGCTGAGGGATAAATTCAATCTGCTTCGTTACCACTGGAGCTTTCCTCGCCCGTGATGACTGATGTTTGGGGGAAAGAGCCCAGGAGCCAGGCAGATATAGGTGGCATCTCAGATCATCCATCCCACGCCAGACCAGCACTCTTTATTTTTGATTCTCCTCCTGTAACACTTGGCACTGTGATCTACCACAGAAATCTGATTCTGCGCGGGTGCAAAACTACCGGGTGCTGCCAAAGCGGCTGCTGCAAGCCAGCAGCATCGTGGCTGGCTTTTTGTACAAATCGGTCTTTGCAGAAACAGCCAGTTGTGTTAGTGAAGCTGGTTTTCAGCTAAGAGCCAACAAGTGTCTTAGACAGGATTCAAATCTCACGGGTAAAATGCTGCAAGAGAATTAGAGTACTGGCCTGGGAATTCTCCATAAAGGGATTATTCAATGCTGTTTGCGTTGTGCGGAGTGAGAGGCTGCCAGGATGCATTAAGGAGGTGTCAAAAGTACAGCCCCATGCAAGGGAGACCTAAAACAGACCCCAAAACTGCAACATCAGAGCTCTCCAGCCTTGATTTCTCCTTCTCCCACCTTGCAGGTACATGGCTATCATCCACCCGCTGCAACCCCGGCTCTCGGCCACCGCCACCAAGGTGGTTATTGGTGTCATCTGGCTCTTGGCTTTCCTGCTGGCTTTCCCCCAGGGTTACTACTCAGTGACGGAGGAGCTGCCGGGCCGGCTGGTGTGTCTGGTGGAGTGGCCGGAGCACAGCACTAAAGCGTACGGAAAAACGTGAGTTGAACTTTTCTGGTAGTGGGGAGGAGTCATTGGCAACGAAACTGGTGAAGGGGCTGGAGCACAGGTCTTATGAGGAGCGGCTGAAGGAACTGGGCTTGTTTAGTCTGGAGAAGAGGAGGCTCAGGGCAGACCTTATTGCCCTCTACAACTACCTGAAAGGAAGTTGTGGCGAGCTGGGGGTTGGCCTCTTCTCGCAGATAACTAGTGACAGGACAAGGGGAAATGGCTGCAAGTTGCGCCAGGGAAGGTTCAGGTTGGAGATGAGGAGAAAATTCTTCTCTGAAAGGGTGGTCGGGCATTGGAACAGGTTGCCCAGGGAGGTGATGGAGTCACCATCCCTGCGGATGTTTAAGGAAAGGTTAGATGTGGTACTTAGGGACGTGGTTTAGTGGGTAATAGGTGGTGGGGGGATGGTTGGACTAGATGATCCTTGAGGTCACTTCCAACCTTAATGATTCTATTCTATTCTATTGTAAAGAAAAAATGCAAAAAAAAAGTATAAAAAAAGGAAGCAAGGAAGGATGGGAGTGGCTCAAAGCTCCTTGGGATGGGGAAAACCTCCTCCTACCCTAGCAAAGGCCAGTGCCTTGGTGTTGATGGTAGCAAAACGACGATCCATACCATCTTGAGGCACACTGAGGTTAATTAAGGTGAGTTTAGTGCAGTTTGTGGTCCAAATGTTGCCTCATGCTGTGCTGTGCTCCCAGCCCTTTTTGGATGCTCATGGAAAACTCCAGTACTTTGACTGTGGGGACGGGGTCTGCATTGCCCCCAGGGGCTTATTCATACACGCAGATACGACTCTGGTTTTTGCAGCACCTTTCCTGCAACCCGTATCTCTAAAGGCTTCCTGGGGCAAGAGTTATTCCTACAAGAGGTCAATAGGGTTTTACCGGGGGTGTTTTGGACAGGCAATAACAGGGAAAAAAAAATGGTTTTAGATTTACAGAGTCCAAATACCCCAAAATTCACTCAGCTGCTTAAAAAACAAGTGACAACAAGAGGCTCTGCTGCATCAGCTTAGGCTGGGAGGCAAATGCTGGGCTAGGAGGGCTCAGCAGGAATCTCCTCCCTTCCCGCTAAGGTGCTGGCTAATTAAATCCGGCATTTCTGAAGGGTCCGGGCAACCCCACTGGTCTGCTAGCACAACAATCCTCCATGATTTGCTCTTTGAAGTCTCTTAGTCATCTGGCAAGTTAAATGTCATGAGTTAAGGAAAAAAGATGGGGGGTGGGAGGGAAAAAAGGCATTTGTGATCTGCAGTCCTGTGGAGCAATGAATTAAGGCTGTGAAATTGTGCTGGAGCCAAAGCAGGGGACACACACGCACGGGGAGGTGTTTAAAGCCGACCTGAGCCCGGCAAAGGTCTCTCTGCAAAACAAATGAGATGACTTTGCCAGTCAGCAGCAGGTGGAAGACTGCAGAGAACCAGACTGTATCATTTATCATCATCTTATTTATTTGCATTGCAAGGCAGGTATGGCAAGAACTAAGCTGGGGCTGGCCCAGGTGATCTCCAGAGGTGTTTTCCACCTTAATTATTCCAACCTACCGTGACTAATACAGCCAGCGTGAAGAAGTGCTGCTGGCTTGGACAGACGATGTGGATGGGATGGGGCTGAGCCCCGCCCCAGACTGAAGGAGCAACTGGCGCAAGCTCAGGGCCTGACTTTGAAAGATGATTTGCCATTCAGCTGTACGCCAGGGCCATCACTTTTTCAAACAGCTAATTCAAGAGAAAAATGCCACCATTAACCTATGAATGATTTGTCGCTGGAAGCTGGGCGCTGCTTCAAAGCCTGAGCATCCCGTGCTCTTCGGCGAGCCAGGGGTTCTGCAGACAGATGAGGGCAGTCGGGAAAGCAGATGCTAAGCAGAAGCTTTTAAGTAGCCAAACTCCAAATATTTGGTAGGG
Source organism: Psophia crepitans (assembly GCA_013399095.1). Taxonomy (NCBI): domain Eukaryota; kingdom Metazoa; phylum Chordata; class Aves; order Gruiformes; family Psophiidae; genus Psophia; species Psophia crepitans. The sequence goes on from VWZZ01004991.1 coordinate 127,878, forward strand.
ATTGAAATAACTTGCAGCTCAGCAGCATCTCTCCAAACTACACGAACCCACTTGCACAACGCAGAGCTTGAGATGTTATTTTCCTGTCCCAAAATAACTTTGCAGGGACAGGTGCTTGAGCCACTGTCAAACACACCCCCCGCTTGCATGGCCTTGGTGCAGTTATTTAAGGAAGGCACCGGCAGCAGTCGGCTTGTTTGCAATGCCATGATGAAAAATAATATTTTCTTTTGGTTCATAGTGAGAATAGAGAACTTCTCCCAATCCCAGTAAGTCCTTTCTCTTGGCAAATGGAGCCCAGAAAGCACAAGCCCAGCATGCAGAGGGTATCAGAGACCAGGATGCGCACATGAGGGTTTTTTTCACTGGGAAATCTGCCCATTCTCAGCCCACTCATGTGGGGGGAAGCGAACAAAGACTCGGCACAGGCAAGATGCTGCATCTGCAACAGGAGCCTGCGATACAGCTCGATTCAATTCAGCGGCTGCCTGCCACTGCTAACCACCTATTCCCTCTCCCACTTTTGGTTTCGAAATAGATGCATTCCAATTTCATTAGCTGCCATTTCAGTTTGTTAAGGGGAAAAGCCGCTCCACTCACCAGCTTCTCTGGGAGATAACAGCCCATGGCAACCAACTGGGCTGGGCAAGGCAATAGGAGATGGCAGCCCCCTCCAACATCACTGTCCCATAACTCCTATGGGCTCCTTCATCCTATACAAGTCCCTAAATCCCCGCACCAAAGACCTTGACATTTCAAAACCCAGGCTTTTCTAAATGCTCCAATCCTGCAATTCTTGTAGGCAGGATAACATGTGGATGATTTCACATAGAGACCAGTTTTCAGCACCCAGGAGCCAAAAAACATGTCTCAGGGCTCTTTGGAAATCCCTGTCCCTACCATGCACATGCAGCTCTGAAAATAAGAGTCCGTCTTGGTTACATTACCTAACAGCTCCTCTGGGGCATTTCTGCATCACTCTCAGCTGTTTGCAGCTGGTTTAAGACCCTGCATTACATGGGAACCACAACAAAATCTTAATCGCGGAGCCACAGAGACGCCTCTTTAATTAGCAAAATAGAAAACAGCCCTACAAAATCCAGCTCAAATGCAATTAGAGCTGGGCAAATGAGATTGCAGGTACAAAACAAGGAGGAGATGGCGTGGCAGCATGGGTTCGGGGCCAACCCCATTCCCTGCGGGAGTTGCACCAGGCACAAGCCTGACCCATTCATTACACTTTGGAGATTTCATTCAGTCAAAGCTCCCAGGAGGATGAGTGGGTGCAAGAGCGGAGCGTGGCTACAGGGCCTGAACACACACCACCTTGCATTCGAACTGGGCGCGCACCCCGAAAATGCATGCCAAGACCCTAGAGCCGTCCGAAGAAAATCATCTCCAGAGCTAGCAGCATGCGTGATGCTTTGCAAGCTGGCACTGTGCGAGGCAGCCACATTTCTGTATGACTGCTGCTCATCTTTCTGCAGGGAAGAGAGGTTTTTGCAAGTTTTGATGGTAGGAGGGAACCTGCAAGGTCAAACCACCCGTTCCCATCCTGTTTGTTAAAAACAGCATTACTTTTTTTGCCTTTTTAAACCAGCAACTATTAAACATAAATCCCTCACTGAACCTGCTGCAATCAGTGGCTGTTGCAACCTGCCACAGCTCCACTGACTTCACGACCAGTCTCAAACCTGTGCTAACAGGTTAATCCAGACCCTCTCATTTGATTTTGGGCTTACTTACAACTATTACAAGCAGACACCGAGTTCCTGCCCCTTTCATCAGCCTGGAGAACTGAGGGAGCTGCTGAATTTACAAAAAGTTCTACCAAACCGCCATAACAAGGGTTTAGACTCTGTTTGGGGACTGGAGTTATGCCTTGTGCCACCTGAGCCCAGCTAAACCGACGGTGGACCAGGATTCAGACCTAGCGTTTGCCCCACAGGGAAAGCCTTTATTTCTTCAGCTTAATATTCCCATCCTTTATACGTCAAAAAAAACCCCACATTTGCTGCTGCAGGACTGCAAGATGAAAGGTGTGATAAAAGCAAGCATTCATCTTTAGGATAATTTAGGGTGTAAATAGAGTAGAAGCGAAAGCAGAGCCACTTCAACTAAGACATCCTTGCCTTGAAGGTAACACAAGTTCTTCACTGGCCTCTGCACCCAGCACCAGGAGGGTGCTAGGATGCCAAAGGCTGGCAGCCGCAGCTTGGAAAAGATTGGGGTGACATTAGGGAGTCTTTCCCGACCCGAGCTCTGCAGGCAACATGTCTGCAGGAATTATGCCAAATTCTCTTTGCTCCTGTGAAGCACTTTGCCTTCAAGCTCCATTTGGAAGAAAAAGATTGAACACGTAGAGGACACACACACCATGACCATCATTTTTTCTAGGTATCACTTCTGCATGACCATCCTGATCTACTTCTTGCCACTTCTGGTGATCGGATGTGCCTACACCGTGGTCGGCATCACCCTCTGGGCGAGCGAGATACCCGGTGACAACTCCGACCGCTACCACGAGCAGGTCTCGGCGAAGCGGAAGGTAAGGAGCTTCAAGCATCATAGGAGCCATCATTCATGCCCTATCCCAGCTAACCACAGCCAAAAATCCTTCATTAGGGGTAGAAACAGGTCAGGAGTCGGTGCAGCGTTGTTGCTAATGGAGCAGAGAGCATCTTCCATGAACGTGCGTGGTTTAACCAAGATGTCAGCCACGAGTTCCTGGTTGGAAAGGTCTCCAAGGCAAAAAGAGGTGGCCCTTTCTGGAGGGTGACACCCCACCTGTGGGGTGTCTGACAGATGACTTTGCTTCCCTGTCCTCTCCTCTCCTCACAGGTAGTGAAGATGATGATCATCGTGGTATGCACGTTCGCGCTGTGCTGGCTGCCCTACCATATCTACTTCACCCTGCAGTATTTCAACCCCGAGTGGTACCTGCAAAAGTTCATCCAGCAAGTCTACCTGGCTATCATGTGGCTGGCCATGAGCTCCACCATGTACAACCCCATCATCTACTGCTGCCTCAACGACAGGTGGGTTCCAAGTGACTTTCAGCTGCATCTTGGTGCAAAGAAGGGGGAGGAAGGGGAGGTACAGAGGGGCCTGAGGGAGGACAGTACAGACGGAGAGGTTTTCCAGGGTGGTTTTGTCCCATCCTCTGCCAAGGGCTGCTTCCAGCAGATGCAGGGATGATACAATACTCACCTAAATAAGCCTTTTCTAAAGCCCCTGTGGGATTTGAAGCTGGGTATCAAAACAGTCCCAACTTCTAATTGGGATTTTTTCCTCCTCAAAAGTAGCATTTTTTGCTGTTGTTTCACAGTGCTCAGCTCTGCCTTCCCACTCCCAGTAAGGTCCTTTTTCCATCTCCACATCGTCACCCCTGCCTTTCCCCATCTCTTCTGTCCCCCCAGGTTTCGCGTGGGGTTCAAACATGCATTTCGGTGGTGCCCGCTGGTCAGCGCCGGTGAGTACGAGGGCCTGGAAATGAAATCAGCCCGGTACCTGCAGACACAGAGCAGCATGTACAAGGTCAGTCGGATAGAGACCACTGTGTCCTCGGCAGTTGGCGTGGCCGAAGAGGAGCTGGAGGAAAGTAGCAAGGCCAAGCGTCTCTCGGTAGACGTGACCTCCAATGGCTCCTCCCGCAGCGACTCCAAAACAGTCTCTGAAAGCTTCAGCTTCTACTCCAACACACTCACCTAAGTGGCTCCCCGGCTCTGCCAGCTGCTCACAAGGATGCCACCATCCCCCTTCCCTGACCAGGATGGTCCGGTGCTCAGTCCACCCAGCCTCATCACCCTGGTTTGTGATGTGCTAGCTTTTTTCCATGCCGTTTTACCATCTTGCTGTGCTGCTCGCTCACCATCCTGGGGTGAGCCCAAGAGCAAAAGCTTTGGGTTAGTTTCATGTGCTCCACTGCAGCTCGTGTCCGAACACAAGGGAGGTTTGTCTGGCCTCCACCTTGGTCGCTGCCTGTCTGACCCACCACGTACCAGGCGGGTGGATAGGACGCAGAAATGGCACAGAGCTGGGTTTTTTCTCCTAAACCATAAGAACGACATTGGCAGGCACTTTCCTGTTCTCTGCAAGGCAGCAGGGATCTCCCAGCGCATCCCACCCCACAGGAAAATGAATCAGTCTTGCACTTTCCTCCTCCCACCTTTAGTTTCATTCTCGCTGTAACTCTCAGTTGAATATCAAGACGGATATTCAATTCAAAAATCCAGAAAAAAACCCACGCTGTTTTCAACTTTGGGAGCCCATACATCCCTGGGGCACCACGGGCACCAACTCAGATCCAGGCATTTCTGCACAGTCCCAACTCATCTCCTCGTCCTCTGCACAATGGTCTTTTGTCACAACACAGCTCACCCGAACAGGGCTCTCGAAAAAAGGATTTCTGAACTGAGCCAGACTTTGGTTGCTGTTTATAAACCATATGTGCCAAAAGCAATCACTGTGATTTCCTAAAAGGCCCAAGGTGATGTCCCTTGGATAGATTTTGGAAGCCTGTGGAGGTCTGGAGAAGAAGAGACCAACCGTACTGAAATGTTTTTCACACCCTGGAAATGTCTAGAGCTGCACAGAGAAGGGCATGGTAGGATTCCATCAGAAAAGTGAATTTTTGCCAGCAGACAAGGTTTGAAGGGAGACGAGGATTTTGCAGACATTTTTTACTCAGAGGAGGGATGAAAAGATTTACTTCCACTTTCTGGATTTCGTTTTAATCAGGGAAACTGTTTTTCTTTTCATCCCCCTGTCTTTTGCATCAAATATTAAGTTATGTGGATATATCCACTCTTTTAATCCTGTTATGATGGATAATTTTCACTGGGGCTGTTCATACCACGGGCTCCTTTGGTCAGCCAATGTATGAACATACGTTCAAAGGGTGAAAGAAAGCAAATAAAATGAGAAGCGGGGAGGAAATTTGGCTTGTTGGGAACAAACCCACAAGATTTGGGGCAATTTGGGGGCAGTGGTATCGACTGCCCCTTGCTGTTGGTCCAACCTCTCACTTTTGGTGTAGAAATCAGAATCCTAGAATGAATTTACTGCAAGACAGAGAAACACAGGAGAGATGCATGACAGATTTTCACAGGGCAAGGAATCTGCTTGTCTGTTTTAAAGCAGCTGAACATCAGACCCTGCTGAGCACACAGCAATTTCTGCAAGTAAAGCAGAGATGATTTTTGGAGCTTTTCAACTTTTCTGCCTCCAAACTGGCTGTTGGAAAATCCAGTCATTAGCAAATCCCCAGCCACGATCATTCTTGGAGATAAAAATACACATATTTAAGCAACGACTCCAGCAGAAATTAAATGAACGGGCAAATAGATGGATCCAAGAACAACAAAACGGCTGCAAAACCAGGTTGACAAGAATGCTCATTTTTACCCAAAATCCTGCCAAGTGCCATCAGTGAGGAGCAGCTCTTCCAGCCGCTTCCACCTTCTTCTGGACTGCTGCAACGTTACAAACTGCCACGTGCTTCACGCACACACTGGAATACACCTTACCCCCACACACTTACTTCCATTTTTCGCTTTTCTTATCACCTTAAGACATATTCCCTCGCTGCTGCTTCCCATGACCCGGCAAGTGTGAAGAAGGGGGAATGGTGTGAGCCTGCCTGGGGATTTGGTTCTGCAAAAACCACCATCCCCAGGCAGCAACGATCGAAGGGATGGGCGATGCCAAGGGTTTTAACACAGGGGTTGGACCAGGAAACTTTTCCCACCAACTCCACAGGAGTTGTGCTGCCAATACACGAGAAGGTGCAACAAATCAGAGCCAAATTCTGATCTACTCCCAGCTGCCAACCCAAATTCAAAATTAAAATGAAACCAAATATCTCAAAACAGTTTAGAGAGCCAAATAAGGCAAACAGAGATCCGTTCCACACACCCCACACAAAAGAGCTTGCATCAGGTTGCAAGCCTACAGAAGCCAGCATTTAGAAAAAAGATATATGTGTGTGTGTGTATATATATACATATATATATATAACCCTCTTGCCCTCCATGTTTTTTGCCCCAAGGATCATAAGATGTGCAGAAAAAGGACAACTGTCTTCTCACAAGCAATGCTCAGCTTGAAACGTGGGATAACTTCAAGGGTGTGCATGGAGACTTCAATTCAAACTGACGGTTTACAGCCTGAAATGCATCTTGTAGAAAACTATCTCTTGAAACAAAGTGGGAAAAATTCCCACCTGTTACAAACCGCAGCGAAGCCGGCTTGGGACACCCAAGCTGATGGGAATATGTCAAGGGATCGCTCAACAGATCGAGACTGATGGAGGAAAAAGCGTGTGTTCTATGGAAATGGGTACAGCACACCCAAACCTGAGTTCTCCTTTCTGCCCTCCAAGTGTCAAGTTATTTTATTGGTGGAGGCAGGAACAGGGACAAGGTTCTTTTCACATTCAGGATCTAGGCCAGCCTGCGAATGGGATGTTTGGATCAGGTCCGTGTCCACACACGTGCCATAGGCAACATTAGCTGGTTTCACCAACTTTAGGATACTCCGTGCGTGCAAAAACCACAGAGAAGTCGTCTTTTGAAGACTAAAAAGCCCAAAATAAGACACCCCTGCCCAGGCTTGGGGATGGCACACCTAACCACATGGTGCATCCAATCTCTGCACTATTTCCAGCTCTCCTTTCAAACAGGTCAGCTGTAACACAGAGGCTTTTTCTGGTTTATTAAGTCTGTTTCCCTGGTTTGCTTGCAGATCTCTGATTAGAAATTCAATTGCAAAGTGAGACAGCTTCTTTGTCTCTTTCCTGGCTCTCTGAAATGCAAAATAATAGCATCTGGAGAGAATCACTCAGCAGGTCTGCGCACATCCCTTTGCCATCTCCTCCTTGGAGGCATACAGATAACTCCCACCATCATTAAGGGGAGCTGCCTAAGCCCAATTACAATGTACTCCAAGACAAAACCATTGCAGAAGGGAGCTCTGAAACCCAAATCCCAGCCTGAACCCATCTCCTTACCCCAGAGAATTGACATAAGCTCAGGTTTGCTTCCTGGCACTTGAAAATTGCTTTTCCCACCCAGCTCCCAGCAGGAGGATGGAGCAGCAAATCTCCATGCATACCTTGAGGTCTGCTCAATTGCTCCAAAACACAATATTTACACCCCGTTTCATGTGTAACCATCAGCTTTGCAAACGTGGAAGTCAAAGCAAAGCAGCCAGCACCGATCCCCATCGTCTGTACAGCTTGTGACGGAATTGCCGGTAGACATACAAAAGGCTGCCTGCCCAGCCCTTATCTTTATTTTTATTTTGCTGTCCCTCGAGGGATGCAGTTGCTGCTTGCCCAGCTGAGCATACTGCATCTGCCAAGGGGTAGTGACTCGGGATGAAAGCAGAGTATCCACTATTTGCTACGCATTTCCGCAGGGCTGGTGGGGTTTGGTTTTTTTTAGCTCGCTGTGTCCTAGCCGGAGCCCTCCTGTGAGATCACACAACTAAAGCGCCCAGCCCAAGAGCTCCTAGCTTTTGCTTACCATTAAAATAATAATTAAAAACAAACAACCAACACCTCTCAGGCTTCAGGAGTCTGTTAATAACCTACTAAACACACCATCCTGCCTCAAAAAGCCTGTCTCCAACTGAATAATGAATACAGCACTTGTAATGCAAAGTTTAACGCACAAACAGTCCCTTTTCCTGTGGCGTACCCACACAAAATATCATCCCTGCTGGAAGCTGAATCACACTCATCAGTTAAATGCAGCAATCACAACACCCCGGAGAAGGGACAGCAAGTCCCAAGAGCAGGTGAGGATGACAGATGACTCTCGGGTGCCTCTGCCCTTAAACTTTCTATCCCAGACATAAAGGCTCCTGATTCTGTGCAATATGATACATTTGGGGGCAGGAGGGAAGTGAGGGCACGAGATGGGCTGCGACGTATGTCTGGGGTTTGGTATTTGGTGTGCAGGGCAGCTAATAAAAGCTTAGTGTGAAGTCCTTCCCATAGTAGCATCTCTACAGAGAAAAAGTCCAACCCTCCTCCCCAAAACAGTCTCTCTCTGATTGTCGGGTTTGTTGAAGCGGATTTTCATAAATAAATGTTTCTTTTTGTGAGACCATGTTGTAATCAGTTAATTAGCCCGCAATGACAAGATGTGGCAGCTGGTGGCTTGGTGGGAGCGGGAGGAGAATGTAAAAGGTGGCAAAGTCAAAACTAGGTGAAAAGAGGGGTAAGAGGCAACCAGTAGGTTTGCGGAGACCTTCAGTGGGAGGGGTGTGCTCTGGAATTTCAAAACCGCAGCAAGAAAAAGCATAACCATCAGAACTTAGCCATCCCCAAAGCTGGGACCAGCCACAGGCCACCAATTCCCAAAGCTCAGGAAAGGCTCAAACCGCTCCTCGAACACGGACAGGACTTACCAGCCAGTCGCTTCTCTGCACGAGGCTGAAGCGGATGTGTGACTCTAGGATCGCGCATCAGTGCTGGCATTTCCACCCATGCAGCTGCCTGCGACCTGGAGCAATTCTCTTGACAAAGCAGCTAACGTGCTTGGCTCTGCTTTCTGGTTTGAACTTCCCAAACCCCACTGCTCTGCTGTGGCAGGTACCGGGGCAGCACAATCCTCAGCTTTCCAAGGCCTCACCACCCTGATGGGAGAGAAAGTGGGAACGTAAGGAACCACCAGCCATGCTTCACCTCCCAGAGCAAAGCCCCCAACCCAGCCAGCCCCTGTAATCAGTTCCAGCCAGCTATAATTTACAGTTTTTAATTAGAGAAGCATTGACAATGCACAGCTGATTGGCACCTCTGCCAAAGGCCCTGTCCCATGTGCCTATTAAGCTCTTGTTATTTATTTTCATGTGTTATTTTATCACGCAAAACGGAGAGAAGGAATATACAGTGTCACGCACTGCTACCGTGCCGTGCTTTGTGCAGGCATCTGCTTCCAGCCAAGCCTCCCGCAGCGGGAACTAGAGAGCAGATCTCACTTTACAGCTCATCAGATCCAAACGAGGGGTCATTTACTTTAGTGGTATCAATGCATCACCTTCCCCAGAAGGGTTCATAACCTTTCCCAAACACATCTGCACACACACACCTAGACAAAAGTGATGAGAATGTGCTTATTGGTTACAAAAACATCATTAGCCACAGCAAGCCACTGCAGAAATGGTATGGGGAAATCCAAATTCCTCGTACCTCAGGTTGCGCATTTCCATCTGCAATTAGCTGTGAAACCCTCCAAAATCAAGAGCTACCTGATGGGTTTGGGTCAGGGTTGAGACTCAGGGGAGAATTTAAGGTGGCTGTTTTCCAAACGAGGGGAGGGACAGATAAAGAGATTATTCCCTAAGTCTGCAGCCTGCTGAAGTACCGCAGAGCTCTTCTCTCTACCAGCACCCTCCTCCCCTAGCTGAGGCCTTTGCCACTCGTACACCACAGTGCCCTCGCACAGCAAGCAAGACGCAGTTTGCAGAGTTCCTGCTGTGCCCACAAACCCCACTGGTGTTACACGCAGGGTGAAACCTGGATCTGCATCTGGTCAAGCGAAGACACGCCAGATGAAAGCAGGACCAAGCACGAGCACGCTAAAGGTGACACCCAAAGAGCAGAGCCTTGTTGTCACCTGTGCAGTTGTGTCTTTTCATAGCTGCTCTCAGCCACCGCGGCACGTTTTGCAGACTTCAGTGAACCCTTCAATCTGATTATCTGCTATGGCAAAGACACAAGTTCAACTTAATTAACATTTATGGATTCCACAGTGTTTTGCATAAATGTTTGCTTAATACACAAGTCAAAAATACCCCCAGAAAATGAAAATTAAAGATAGTTAACTGCTTGCAGCTATGCACCAGTGTGTAAACTGGGGTTTCCATAGCACCAAATGGTCTGTTAGATCATTATGACAAAGTTGGAGCTTAAAGAGAAACAACTTGAGTTTAAAACCTATGGAAGAAAGTGGATTCTGCAGGTTCTTCATGAGCTCCTCACTTCAAGTTCTGTGCAGATCGCAGCTGATTTTGGTTTCGCTGCCACAAACAAAGCTACTTGGTAGAGAATTACAGACACCACTTCACCGTGGCCTGGCTGTTTAGACAAGCAATTACGCTTTATTACTGAACTAAATGAATCAAGCAGTAGTTAATGAAAGATTTGAGAACCCGCAGCAGCAAATCAAAAATCAACCCAATCCGGCTGCAAGCGTGAAATGAGGATTCACAGCAGTTTTCACGTTCTTGCTGCCAAGTAGCCACATCGAAAGGACTTTCCTTTGCATCGGTGAGACGCAAATACCTGAGGAAAGGAAGGGAGGGGGTGAGAGTGACGATTGCTTAAATAGGATGTTCAAGTGTGGCGATGACTCTAATGTGCTTGATTAAAAGTCAAATAATATTAATTTGAGTGCCTTGATGGGCAGGAAAGTACCTAGGAAGGGTCTAGGAAATGCCAGTGTGACCCATGCTCCCACTGCACAAGATCAGAGCTTCGTCCTGGAAGGTATCACAGGACAGAGATCCCAATCAGGACGAGCTTCCCGTCGACTGTGCCACAACTAACGCACCCACCTCTGTGCCACACTGATCCTGCTTTCCTCTTTTCCTATAAGGAATTTACACATTGGACAATTATAAGCCTTCCAACAAAAAATATTCTGGTTACAGAAGACCAAGGTGTCAAGAAGAAATACAAGCTCTTCCTGAAGCTGCAGTCATTCTGAAGAGCAGCATTTCAGGCTCATTGCATTACCATGCAAAGCCCCTCCAAAACCATTATTCCTGTTATTGCAAAGCAGATTGTGCCATCCAGGTTGATTAAAAGGGTTTAGGGAGGTAATGAGAGCAATTTTCAAGGGAGGTGAAAGGACAAAGAGAGAAAAGGAGGATTGTTCTGAACCACTCTGCTTTCTGCAGAGGCATGCAGCCATGATATCGCAACAGCAGATAATATCTGTATTGAGGGATGCGTAGCTGATTATTACAAGCTGTTCACCATACAAAAGCTCCTCTGATGCATGGCATAATCAAAAGGCTGCGAATTTGCATTTAAATTGAAGAATTTAGGAATCCATACCCCTAAGAGGAGCGGGCCTTCTTGAGTGACACTTCTGGCATCTCAGAGCCTTCACAGAGGAAGGTAAAAATTGTGCATGACTTCAAGCCACCCTTCATCGTCTGTCCTGCTGCCCTTCGCCAAAACGTGTGTCTCTGAAAGACGTGATTGATATCCACATCCGAACTGCACCAATAACCCTCCCAAGAGTGGAGACCCTGTTAGACAGGGTTGCGTTCGGACTTTTGTCTTGCAGCACTAAAGCTGTCAGCGTTAAAAACTCTTCCCCTCAAAACCCACCTCGTGTTCAACACCCAGGCAGCAGCGGCAGACACTGACCACACCAGGATTTCAGCAGCGGCAGCACAAAAAAGGTCACAAAACCAGCAGCAGAGGCACACCGGGCACATCTCCAGGGACTTCTGAGTCACTCAGCATGCCCAAGGGATGGAACATGCAGGGAATGGAGACAACATCCTCCAGCGCAGCTCTGGTCCGAGATGCTCTCTCAAGATTTGTCAACAAAATCCTCCCCGAAGACTGCACTCACGCTTCACGCAAGCAGAGAAGCGTAGTGAAGCAAGCCATCCTGCTCTGCAACCTGTTCCTTTCTCCCTACACAGGGCATCTGCAGCACCCTCAATGGCAGTAGCACCGCTGCAAACACCAGTTGGGTTGGCAGCCTGTGCAAGGACTCAGAGCCCAACGTGCCACCAGTTTCCCCCGGGATGTGGGGAACCACTGAGTTTACTCTCTGGGATTCCTGTCCCACTCTCCTCTCCCACATGCAGACAGAGTTGAGGGAGCTGCTGTAAGCCCCTCATTCACAAGCACTAACCTAGTTTGAAAGGATCATTTCAAACTGCTGAGAGTCCTAAATTATAAAATAAATTGAACTGAATTAACAAGCCACTGACTCAGCCAGTTCATCTTGCATCTCTGCAGCAGGTTCCTGCAGTTGGGAACGATTGACGGTGTAATTCACGGGGGCTGCAGGCTAGCGGTTGCATCCAGACCAGCCTGCCCATTTCTCTTCCCTTCGCCTGTAAGGGAAAGTTGCCAAGAACAACGCAAGACGTGGTGTGGGCACAGCCAGACCAAAACTGGGGAGAGGCACAGCCTCGTCTTGCTGTTGCCGGCCCCAACAGCTCAAGAGGATTTACAGCTCAGCACATCCCTCATCTTCTTCCAACCCCACAATCTTATCTTGATTGCTCCGTCAGGACCTTGAGGACTTTTCCACAGCTGGAAGCGTGAGCTCGCGCTGTGACCATGCCACCGATGATTTATACATCACTGCACTTGAGGAGTTATTTTTATATTTGATTTTGCAGCCATTAGCGGGTCTGAAATCCTGGATCTTATAGAACAAGTGCTTTACCTAGTGATAAAACAGAGGAAATGAGAACACAAAAGGTCAGATCATCCCTGCTGATCCCAAAGGAGTCAGTTGCCTGCAAAGGGAGAAGTCAGTGGGGTAATCCTGAGCTCTGAAACCCTGTGGGGTGGTCTCTCGCACACTGGCCTGCTCCACGGCCTCCCCACTTGGAGTCACACTCTCTAAGGGGAAAAAATATTATTCCTCCTGTGCTTGTTAATGCGACCCATGTTACAGCCTCTTCAGATGCAGCACTGAGCCAGGGCACAGGAAGGCTTCTCGGGAACGGGCCTTCCTAATAAAACCTTAGAGAAATCAAACCATTTACTTCTTCTGAGGTTTCAACCTCTTCCTTGTGCCCTGAGGTACAAGCACGACCACAAGTAGCTCTGCAGCAGTAACAAGTGAGGCTGAAAGCAGACAGCACGCTCTGGAATGGAAAATCAGAGAGGCTGACCCTAGGGTGTCTGTCTGCAAAAAGGATCTTCACTGAAAACCAAGCATCTTCCTAGTCACTGTCTGCAGCCGAGCAGGTATTAAACTGCCTTTTATTACTGAGATGAGCTACAGTTGTTTGCATAAGAATCGTACCAGTGGGTTAATAAATGCTCCTGTAGCGTCTGCTCCAGCACACAGAAATTACCAGACAATCTCTAGTTTACAGGTCATTTATAGAGGAGTACACCAGTTCAACAAGAGGAGAACCCGTTTGTGTGGCATCAACAGTCTCAGTCACTGCAGCCCGGTCCCCGGGTGCACATAGAAGTGCCCTTGACCCACGCAGAAACCAGATCTCCAGCAGCCCCACTGCCACAGGCCAGTGCTCACCAAGTTGAGCCGAGGTCTGATGCTCACAGTGGGGAGGGGAGGCAGAGCTCCCAGTAACCCCAGAAGGCTGCGAGTTTGACCCTCCCCAGCTCTATTTTTATACCTTGCAGCTGGGGAAGATCCCCATTGCTATGCTACATGTGTTGTGGGACCAGAGCAGTCAGTGCATCCCACCCCTGGGACACACTGAGCAGCTCAGCAGTCCCATGGACGTGACCAACAAGGTTTCAAGTCCATCACGGCAGCTGCGGCAGTCACACAGGACCGCTCCCCCACTTCCTACTTTTCTCCTAAACTTCCCACCCCGCCTCCAGCACTTGTCCGCAGCTAGAAAACATCCCCCACGTTTGGTGTCACCCCAAAGCTTCCCACAGCCCTGGCACGGTGCCGGCAGGCAGGTGGAAAAGTACTGGGAGCACAGCAGGCAGCAGTTGCTGCCTGGTGGGCGGACACCCGGCTTTCTCTTGTAAGTCATCCTTCTCAGATCCCAAAGCAAACCTTAAATGAGCCTCCAGCATTCCTCCAAGAGCAGGAGAATCCCTGCACACCTCATTGTCCGGCAAACCCCACCAGCAGGTCTGAATTGTAAATCAAGTTTCCCAAAGTCCTGTCAGTGATTTATTAGTTGGGTTGATCAAAAAGGTAGCAGCCATTTGTAAAAGTTCCTGTCACCAAGTGATACACTCTCTTAATTTCCAGTTAAATACAGAGCATGGATATTTCTGTCCTCGCCAGCATCACTAATGGCTGGGAATAATCAAATGCTCCACACATTGCTATTGCCATGGCAAGAGTAATTTATTTGGACATTAAAAACCTTCAGAGTTCCTTCAGCCTCTTTCTTTTCAGATATACAGCTGGAGATATTGATTGGTTTACCACAGCCATTAAAAGCTTCATTACGAGGCTTCTGTTCACAGGAAGACACCTCACAAAGCATAACCTGGGTTTTACAGTCTCTCCATTTTAGTCTGGCCCAACGGGTGCAGCTGAGGGAAGAGGCTCAGACCCTGAGTTATTTGGGGACAAAAAAGCCTTACAGGGTTTTTGCCCCCCACACAAGTCACTTAGTCCCTTGTGGCTTTTACAAGTGCCCTGGGCCTTCAGGGTGCTTGAGCTGTACTTACAAGTAGACACCAGTCTCCAGAAGTTTATCCTTTTGCCATTTTTGGGGTGGCTGGAGTCAGTGCAGAAACTAGCTCTGTATGGGGAAAGCAGGGGGACTGCTACGAGGGTTGGCTCAGCAGGGAACACAGCATCTCATCCGATTGCCGCTCCTGGGGAACGTAGTTGAGATCAAACCACATCTTTTCCTCCTTCCCCATCCAGTGGTTCAGGCTGGAAGAACACTTTCTAATAGGGAAGATCTTGGACATCGAACTGCAGCAACCGACGCAGTCCCCAGTACCTAAATCCTCCAAGAGGCACTGGGGCAGCCACTGCTTCACCCCCCTCAGACGGACGGCAGCTGGGAACACCGGCCTGGTAGGGCTGGAAAAGCTGCTCGTCTGGGTGGCGGCACTAGAGAAGAAGCTGCTCTTCCCATCAGCTATGGGGTCAGGGTAAAGGTGGTGGTAGGCACAGGTTGGGACCATCTAACTCTCTGCTAACACTCCTACAGCACAGGACACGCTACAAAAATAAACCACACAGCTTGATTTCACCCATTGTGCAGCCTTGCCTCAGCCCAGACAGTTCTCCATACTAAAGCAGAGCATGTCTCCCTTACCCACAGCCTAAGCACTTTCCCCAGCAAACCTTCCCTGTGAGTAAGTGCAGGGAAACCAAACAGTACAGATAACCTGGGCTCATGTGCTGAGAACTGGGGAGACAGGTGAAAAGCTGAGGTGAAGATAGAGGGGAGCCTTCCTGTCACAAATGCAGGCTGCCTTGGGTCAGACCGAGAGCAGAAAGAATGAGTTGTAGGAAGCTCTATTAGCTCAATTCCCAGTGTCTCTGCCTCCAGCACTGCAGTGCAAGCAGGGGCTCTCACAGAGCATCATCCTTCCTGGGCCAGGCTGGGAGGAAGGGTGCTGTGCTGGGCTCCAGGGCTGGAGTCACGGGGGATGCCCTGAGAATTCTGCTAGCCCCCACCACACAGAGCCGACATCTGAGCTGCTAGGTGCTGCCCAGCCAGAGACTGCAAAGCCCAAAGATCCCCTGCCATACCTCTGGTGTACTCAGAAACCCACGAAGTGCTGCAGAGAGGGCTTGAGGGCACAGCGAGGGCTTACGGGACACACAAAAAAACACCTGGAGGGCCATGGCGTGCACGGAAACAAACTCAGAGGGCTCTAGGGAACACCACACAGCGCGGAGAGCGGTTGAGGGATCGCCAGAAGGCGTCTGGAGTGCTCTGGGGGCCCTGCAGAGCAGGCCGAAGGGTCTGGCAGAAGGCCCCGTGGAAGCGCTTCCACACAGACAGGGGCTCCGGGGAACCAACGAGAGGCAAGCGGCGGCCCGCGGAAGCGCCAAAGATCGTGGGAACCACTGGAGGAAGGCAGTGACTGAGGGGGGCGGTCTGTACCTAAGCAGGTCGGGTCCAGTGGTTCCTCCTCCTGCGAGGCGGGCTTTCCCCGCGGCTAACAGCTGCTCCGCCAGTGCAAAAGAGGTCCGGACACCTGCAACCCTCAGGACGCAAACCTGGGCCAGGCAGGCGACTGACCCACCGGGTCCGAGCCCCTGACAGAAACCCCGAGCACCAGCGACCGCCGCCGCCCGCCGACAGACTGAGGGGCCACGCCCCTCCCCGCCGCGGCCGTTGCGCCCGGCGCATGCGCGCTTCAGGCGCGCGGGGCGATTCAAACCTTACAAGCGGGGCGGAGCGCCGCGCGTTCTGATTGGTCCTCGGCCGGCTCTGCCGCGCATCGATTGGTCGGTAGGTGATGAGTGGGCGGGGCCGTGGTGGCGGTGGGCCTGAGGCGGCGAGGAGCGGTGCGGCCCCACCGCGAGCATGAGCGGCCCGACACCCCGGCGGGCCCCGGCCGCCTCCCCCGCCCCTAGGTCCCTCGGCAGCACCGGCACCCCAGTGCTGGCCGAGTGCCCCGGTAACGACGATGAACGGGAAAGGCGGCAACGCCGGCGCTCGCGAGCCGCCGACCTCCAGCTCAGCAGCACCGACTCGCCGCTGGGCCTCGCTTCACCCACACCCAGGTACAGCCGGGCCCGGCGTGGGGAGCTGGGGGGGCCGGGGGGGCGAATGCGGAGGGTTCCCAAAGCGCCGTGTCTCCCCCAGGCAGGCGGAGGCATGGCCGCCGGCCCCCCCGCAGTGGACGAACACGCAGATCTCGGATCACTACAGCACCTGCATCAAGCTCTCCGCAGAGAACGTGAGTCGACCGCCTCGGGGAGGGCTGCTGGGTCGGCCCCGCTCGCACCACCTCCGGCTGGCAGCAGGCACAAGGTCGGGAGGGATTTTAAACTCCTGGAGCCTTGGCAGCGCTATTACTTTTCTCCCAAGGCCCCTGAGACACATCCCTGATCCAGGTCGTGGCCAGAGCCGGGCTTCTGTTGCTGCCTCCCCGGCAGTAATGGAGTGGGACATGGCATGGACCGTGTCCCCTCGGTCCTGCTGTAAATACCGCCTGCGGGATGAGGGTTCAAAGAGTTTGGACAGGTGTTGTTTGCCAGGGGATCAGTTCTGAGCTGTGCTTCCTTTCAGAAAATCACCACGAAGAACGCCTTTGGCTTACACCTGATAGACTACATGACCGAGATCCTGAAACAGAAGGGCTCTGAACTGACCAACTTCAAGGTGAGAGGAACTGCTGCCTGGTTACGGTGGTGCTTAGTTTCCAACTGGTGCTTAGCCTAAGGTTTAGTCAACAACAAACCTCAAATAATGCTAAGGTAACTGAGCTGGTTACTTCCAATAAATTACCTGGTAGAGGGATTGCAGTGACTTTTCACAGAAGCTTACGGTATTGAATCCTTTTGTACCACAGCAATTAAAGGCCGGATTCTTTCCATTATGGTCCTCCAAAACGAGAACTTGTTTAAAAGTAAGACTTGTGAGGCTGCTGAGGGAAAGAAAAACCAGTAACAAAACAAGACTGGAAAGAAAGGAAGTTAGTGTGGCTAACTCCCGGACTAATTTTGATCTGGGATGGATCAGAGTAAGAACTTTTCAGGGCAAAGATGTTCTCACTATAATAGTTCACTGATGCTAGGACAGAGAATGAATTCTTGGATGAATGAACCCATGAATGTGGTCTGAAGGAACCCCTGAACTAGCTGCCTTAGAGCTGAAACAGGAAGGGACAGGAAACGGCACGCAGGTTTTCACTGGGTGGTTCTTCGCCTTAGGGGTTGGTGTCTGTGATTAAAAAGGCATCTCGTGCGCTTCTTTTGATGTCATAATTTGGGAAAATAGAACGATATCAAGAGGATGACCCAAAAGAAGGCAGGAAGGAGAGGTGGAGGGGAGAGGTCTCTTGGCAGATGGAAGTCTGCACCTTTCTGCTTCTCCCCATTGTTTAATCTTGGCAACTTTTTCAGTGTTCTGTGTGACCTCTTCCACAATACCTGATAAAGCAAACCATAGGCTCTGCCTGGGAAGATGCATCTTGACCCCTGCTGTGCACTTAGGTCTCAGTAGGTTTCAGAATAAATCCTTTTCCAGTTGGTCACAACTTTGTAATACAGAGCATTGAGAAATTCAGATCTGCAGTTCATCTTCTGCATTTGAATCTTCCAGATGAGACTTTTTCCTTTCTCTCTAAAAGTTGCATCTTTTGTTTCTCCTGTCAGATAGCAGCTGGCACGCTTGATGCCAGTGTGAAGATTTACGCCGTGCGCGTGGATGCGGTCCATGCAGATACCTACAAAGTTCTTGGAGGCTTGGGCAAGGACTTGGCCCCTACAAAAGACACGGACACCCCAGAAGGAGGTGTGCCACTCACTTGTTTTCTGTTAAACTGTTACTGTTCCACCTGTGCATAAGAGAAATGTCAGTGTACTTACATAGCACCCCTGAATTTTGAAGCACTTTGTACATCTTAAGAGAGCGCCACTAACTTCATTTTTCAAGGGCTGGGAAATACCAAATTATTTTGCCTGGGTGTTTGAGCAGGGAGGGTGGAGATGAGAGCCTGAATCTGTTGCTCAAGCCTATATTCAAGGGTTTAGCCTGTGAGATTTGAGTGCAAACCAAAGGTTAAGAATGAAGTGCCTCATTCTTTGCTGTCCTTTGCTTTGAAACAAAAATCTGCGGTTAAGATAAAATAGAGTTGATAAAAAGAAATGCGGCATCCAGCCAATGAAACATTGGTGCTTCACGCTAATAGATACCTAATTAGGTAACTTCATGCCCACCGGGTTTTTGTGTGTTTGCCATACAAACTGAAGTAAAAGTCGTTCTGTCCCTCTGTAGGGTATTTTTAGCAAGTTTTCTAAGTGTAACTTGTTCTTCTTTTCCTTTTAGAAGACAGTCCAGCTTGTGAGTCTGCCGAGAGAGTTCAGACAAAGAAAAAGCACTCGTTCAAAACCATTGAGCAGAACTTGAATAACATCAATGTGTCGGAGGCTAATCACAGATGTGAGGTGGGTGGAGGGGGGCTGCTGTAGCAGCTGCATTCTGGCAAAGACAAGGAGATGTTGCCTCATCTTTCTTGTTTCTATTGTTTCCCTTATTGTGCATTCCTCTCTTGGGCTCTAACATTTACATGTGCGTCTGAATTCTGCTGTTATAACAGGATTGTTCCTAGTCACACGTCTCCTGTGTGAGGCGGCTGTGAGAGCTCTCTCCTCACTGGAAAAGATGCGTGGGCTGTTCTCCCTTCAGACATGTACTTAAAAATCTCCCACAGAGACCTGCTTCACCCCCTCCATCTACTCCACTCTTTGATTCTCTGCTTCATTCCGTACCCGTAGGTTGATCCCATGTTCCAGAAAACAGCTGCATCTTTTGATGAATGCAGCACAGCTGGCATTTTCCTCACCGGGCTGCATACCCAAAGCTGCCACAGTGAGCTCCTCTTTGACTTCAAGATCGTGCCTCTCCCTTCTTCAGAGACGCTCACGCTGCCAAGCTCTGATCCTGTAAAAGTGACGGATTTAAAGCGTGAGTGCCGGTAACTGCTACGCAAAGGGGCCCATCCAGACCTTTCGATCCTTTTCATCTCCCAAGTGTGCTCATCTTCATCTCGGCCAGCTTGACTTGTGCTTTTGTTCACTGCTTGGCTACCCTGTGGCACTGTTGCTCTGATTCTGCTCAAGTTGAGAGCGGTTGCTGGAAAAACATGACCTTTGTAGGTTTTCAGATCACCACGCGTAGCTTGACCTCTGGCAGTCTGTCACACCACACATATACGTGGTCTGAGCTGCGCAGCAGTGGAGATGAGTGTTCCCCAGCTTAAGGACTGACCTTCTTAGAGTGTTTTGAGCCTGTACACGCTACCAAACCCCGCTGCTCTGATAAGATTCCCAGTGTTATGCCCACCCTCGAATTAGGGTGGCAACTGAACTCTTCCTTTCTGCTGAGAAACAAGCCTGACTGCTTTTGCAGTGAGCCCTGCACTGCCCTACATGCCAGAAGGGCTGCCGACACACGTGGCTTTAAGAATGATTTAATGCCTGGCACTCATTTTAGGTCGCTTCATCCTATATCTAACCTCTCCCTTGCTCTCCTTGTCTCTAGCCCTGTTAGCGCAGTGCATTGAAAAACGCCCCATCTGCTCTTCGCTGGCTGGTTTCCAGTTTACAAAGTGGGATGCTGAATCCCACGATGAGGTACGTTTGTTAGCTCTGTGCCAGGTGGGATACTCGAGCTGTAATCCATGCGATCTCCGAGATACACGGGCCAGTGGGAATGTTGCGCTGCAGGGATACCAATATCCTACAGGGTTTTTTTTTTCCTGAGCACCTTCTTCCTCTACAGTCACTGTCAGCCCTGTTGGAAAAATTTAAGAAGAGCGACCAAGTGTTTGATATCAATGCGGAGATAGACAGCGATGTGGAAGACTGTGTTCCTACCCCACTAGATGACAACTTCAATTCTGACTCCCCCAGGAGTAGAGTAGCAGACAAGATTGGAGAATTCACAGAAAGCCTCAACTCCTTTGGAACAGTACGGCAGAGCAAGAGGTAAGTATTCACTGAAAGTCTATAAATGTGCTTTGACTGCAAGCAACAACTTTTGGCAGCTCTCTGGGGAATTTTTTTAACCTTCTGTGTACTCATTTCCCATCTGGCTATAACTTGCTTTCTGCTCCAGTTGTGGGTATGTCCAGGAATACATTACAGTAATAGCTCTACCCTCCAAGGCAGCCTTTCCGTGTGGTCACATTTCCCCAGAGTGATTGCTTGTCTGCTTGCTCTGCTGCCCAGTTTCTAGCCTGCCTTTTGCCAAATCCACCTCTGTTTCTGCAGCAGCCTTACAGTGTCCAGACAGTGCAACACCCCAGCACTGCTCAGTGATTAAAGAGCAGGAGCCCTGCACACACACAGGACAGAGCGAGCAATGTCTGTACTGAGCTCATCTGGATATTAAATGCACGCTCAGGCCAGGTGTGAGCCAAAGGAATGATTTCACTGAGCAGCATGTGTGCTTTTTCCAGAATTGACGTGCCTCCTTTTGGAAACGGAGACATCGGGACCATGTGCCTTCATCTCTCCATGAAACCAGGGGAATACTCCTACTTCAGTCCCCGTACTCTGTCGATGTGGGCTGGCCCAGAGCACTGGCGTTTCAAACCTCGACACAAATGTATGTATTTAGAGACAGTGGCTCATACACTACTGATGTGGCTATTGCCAAGTCTGGCTTACCTTGTGAGATGGGTGGCATCTGTGTCATAGAGTGGGGACAGTAAAGAAGGGGACAAGCCCGTGTGGCTCTCTTCAGGCCAGCTGGGAAGCAGTACTGAGTTGGGACACCAGGAAGGCTCTCAGTCACACGGGGATCCTTTAGTGTCTAACATACGCTCTATTGTTTGGGTTTGTTAACGATGCTCAGAGTTGACGGGGTGTCTTCAACTGCGACAGTAGGAGATACCAGAACTAATACAGCTCCTGCTGTTGTTTCCCACCTCCTGTGTAAAAACTGAGGATGAAATTACGCTTTCTGCTTCTATAAAAAGATACTGATCCCTTTAAAACACGAAGCTGAGAACAACACCTATTGCTTTCCTGTAACAAAGGCAGAAGTCCTTGAAGATGACTGTAGGGATTGATTCACGGACTCTGGTGCGGGTGAAATCGAAGAGCCAAGGAACAAAGACTCCCAAAATCACAGGCCAAAAGTTAAAGACCAAACCCAGATGAAAACTAAAGAATGAAGGCAGACAGCAGCAAAGACAGCCAGCCAGCTAGCTGTAGACAGACAGAACCAGAACCTTTATTGCTTACAACTTTGTGCTTATATAGATTTGCTAGCTGTCCACGTGCCCTGGCTTGGTCATCAATTGGTTAACACTTGCTGTTCATGCGTCCTGGCTAAGCTTCTAATTGGTGTTGTTAATCAAAACACGTCTTCTATCTTCAGTCCTACACCTGTGTTTCAAACTGTTTTTGTCTCATTAGTGGCTGTTTTTCTGCATGCTTGTTTTATCACTTACTCTCTCATTCAAGGTCTCTCACAACACTCCCTATAATTCCCACAGATGATCTTTCTGTGCAGAGCAGATGCTCAGGTTAAGAGCAAGCTGCTTGTCCTCGCTCTGCCACCCAGCGCTGACCCTTTTCTTCCTTTCTGCAGTAAATTCTGACTCTGAAAGAGAGACCAAGAAAAGGAGTGCGAAGAAAGCATTTGAAATTAACTTTGATGAGGATATTGACTTTGAGGCACACTTCCGTAAGACCAAGGTACACGCTGAGTTTCTGCCTCTCTCTGCTCTCTCTTTTGCCCTATCACTGTGGCTTGGAACTGTCATCCCCCACCGGCTTGTCTCAGCGCTGGGTGCACTGACTGCACCAGTGTGGAACTCCTCTTTGGAGGCATCTCTGAACTTGCCCCCTTTCAGACAAAAAACCCCCCTGTGTTCAAAGCACTTATTTGTGCGTTAACCTTCCACGTAGTGGATAGCTCATGGGTAATGGCATCTATTACCTTCCCCAGGCATCTGTAACTCTAGCCAAATCCATTCTAGAAAGCCAGAATGTGAAGAGAACCACGCTTCCTGCAGACTTCATCTACAACCCTAACGCCATTCTCCAGCTGTTCCTCAAACCAGCTGTTAAGGTAAGTGTCTTCTCCAAAAGCCTGTTGGCAATGATTCCATGCCCAAAACCGCTCTTCACTGACTGCTCGGAGTGCTTTGGGATCTTCCTCAGGGCTGGAGACAGGCCAGCACGTCTCTCACTGCACTCACCTGGCTGCCGAAGCAGCTGTGCTTAGCTGTTGTGCTTTACAAGGGGCTCGCTAGAGAGCTGGTACGTGAGGAGGAGCCAGCAGGCTGGGAAGAGGGGAGATGATGAAGGAACAAGACGTGTTGCTTGGGGAAGTGTTTCAAGTTTTGCCCTTTCCTGACCCTGGTCTTGTCTCTGTAGCTCTACAGGACGTCTGAGCTGGACAATTTGGATCACGAAGATGAGATTGGCGAGTATGATTACAACAACCCAAATGACACCTCCAATTTCTGCCCTGCATCACAGGTATGTGGAACAAGACGTCTTTCCCTTGCCTATCTTTGATATGTGATAATTTAGGAAGAATCTGTGTCTGGAATTAATTACTAGGGAAAAAGGTGATGACAAAGCTGCAGAAGTCTCTGCATGCACCCCTGTCCCCTCACACTCTTAACGACATCAACTAAACTCTCTGCCTTTGGTGTTTGCCAGTCAGTTTGCACACTCAGTGCCGTGGCTCACCTCTGCGGTCATCTCTACACGGTGAGGTTTGCTCCCAGCTGTTTGGAGTCCCATTGAAGTTAATTTCTTACAAAGCTTTGGCTTTCTGCCAGGCTGGTGCTGCCTCCTGCAGGCCAGAGAGCCCTCGTCTCATCTTTCTGTGTAGAGCAGTCTTCTGATATTCTGCGTTCTAGATCTCCCTTAGATTTAGCCTTAGCCTGGCCCAAGCGCCGTGGGGAGAGGCCGAATAGGAATGGGGAAGGTGGGCAGGTATCACCACCCTCCTGAGAAGCAGGTGCTCTTATTACCTCAGTGCAGGCCATCTCTGGCTCCTCAAAGATGGCTCCAGGTGACCTCACTGCTGTCTCTCTTCTTGGTCAGGCTGCAGACAGTGATGATGATAATGACCACGTTCAATTCATGAGTCAGATGGGGGAGTTCAATCTTACCGTCCACCCTGAGGGACAGGACGCTGAGCTCAACGGGGTGGTCGGCAGTGACGATATCAGCGTGTACGGAGAGCTGAACCTCATTGCTGAGCCCCAGAAGGTAAGGAGTCGTATGGTTGCCAAGCTGTGAACTGCTCACTGGGCAGGTCTGGAGCAAAGCTTCTCAACGCCTCAGGTGATCAGAAGTCCTGAGACAGCACTTCCCTAGTGCAAGGTCTCCTCAGTTTGCTACTAGACACTTTATTCCCAGGTGGGCATTAAATTAAAGGGAATTTTTAAAAAATCAAAGCTTTCGTAGTAAGATAGCATTCACTGTTGTTCCCAAGGAGAACCACGTTTGGATTGTTCCGGTGGTCCTGACTGAGGACAGTGCTGCTTCTGCTCAGTTGCTCTCGGCTAACCCTTGACTCCTTTTCCTCAGGTCAATAAGATAGCAATCCGGTATGCGAAGACAGCCAAGAAAATGGACATGAAGAGGTTGAAGAAAAACATGTGGGAGCTCTTGACTAACGGACAGAAGAAAGAAACAGCAGCAGAGGTGAGCACAGGGGGAGGCAGATACCTCGGCAGGCCCGAGGATAAGAGGATGCCCTGCGACTAACTGCTTAACTCCCGCAGACACAGCCTTGGGCGGGTTTAGCAGCAATTCATTTCTCATCATCTTCCTCTGATGGGATGGTTGATGAGGACAGACGGAGTGTAGCTTGCAGTGTTTGTTCTTTGAACACTAGGCTGGGTGCTGGGGTGCAGAGCCCGTCTCAGTGTCTGTCTTTTTGCCAAATAGATGGAAGATGCAGAGAAAGAGAAGGATGCGTCAGTGATAGTAGGCGAGAAGGTCTTCAGCAGCATCACAAAGGAACTGCTTCACAGGTAGAGAGGCCGTAAAAAAGATGGGGCATGGACTGCAGCTGAGCTTGGGCAAACGCTGACCCCTCTGTGTCTATCACAACCCACTGACTGAACGCTGACCGGGAATAATCTCTCGCTCTCTGGGTTTGCCTGGGGGGAGCTATGGGGTGCATTCAGCTTGGCAAATTCTTCGTTACTGGGAGGGGAAAGGTAGAGAAAAGCAGATCCCTGAGGAACAGTTCATCTTTGGCAACCTGGTCCTCACAGGCACGCTCCATCCATCGGGTTTCAGTGGGCTCTGGCCATCCTAACCTTCTCCCTCCTCTTTTGTAGGCTGCCCTCTGCCATGGCTAGCAATCTCTCTGTCCCCTTAGCCTTCGCCTGCCTCTTGCATTTGGCAAACGAGAAGGTGAGTGTGGCGTGCACGCAGGAGATGGGGGAGGAGCTTAGAGGGAACAGAAATCAAGCTGGTGCACTGGGAATGACAGCCCGTAGTTAGGCACTCGCAGCCTAACCACCGTCTGTCCTTGTCCGTAGACAGCAGAGGGGTGAGCACTTTGCTAAGCGTTGTTTAAGTGTTGAGCATTTCAGACTCCAAAGCAGCAGCCGAAGGGAAGAATAATCGTTAGAATCTGTACAGTAAAATTACTGTGCAGATGGAGAAACGGGCATTGTAATTGATTCACTGACTCGTCATTACTTTGTTCCGCTGTGAGCAGGGATAATAGGTGCAGGAAAATCCAGTTCAGGGGCATCAAAAAACTTGTTGCGTGTGCTGATGGTGACTGAAGGGCTGGGGTTGTTCTGAACCTTCATTGTGTGTGGGTTTTTATGCCGGGCCTTCAGAGTCCCCTTCAGAGGGGAAGAGCCTGGCTTTGTGGAGCTGAGCTTTAGCTTTTCTTTTCCCAGAATCTGAAGCTGGAGGGCACAGAGGACCTGTCCGATGTCCTCGTAAGACCAGGCAACTGAGTGCGGTGCAGAGCAGGTGCTGATCCCCAGGACAGAGCTCAGCTTCCCAGCTCGCTGGCGCTCTCTGGACCATCTCAGCAGTGGCAGATTTTTCTCCTCCCAGCACTGTTGCTGAGAAATCCCACTGGTCTCTGCACCCTGGGAAGACTTAAATCAAGGATGTCCTATCTAGACATAGTATCTGTACAGATGGACCATCGCTGCTCAGCCTGCCTGGCTCTTCGATCTGTCACCTCTTCCCTGGGTCGGGGTAGCGGAATTTCTCTGTGTCACTGTGAGCCGCCAGTGCCTGCTAGCAAAAGGCTCCTGTGTGTCAGCCCCTGTCTGTCTGTCATCCCCAGTATGTGGACTCGTGTCTCCCGTTTCTCCTGTAGTCCTGTTCATCCCCTGAAGTGACTTACCTTTTATACTGAGCATAAAGATAATAAATTGCTAAGGACTTTGTAGATGGGTGTCCTGGCTCTGGCCAGACCGGGGTTAATGCTCAGGCCCGGGCCAGGTGAGCTGGGGAAGGAGTCTCCAAAATAGGAGCTGCGGGGTATCGCATGGCCAGAACATCACCAGCCAGGACGATGTGAGCAGGACCAACCCAGAGATGGTGGCCAGATTCTACCAGAGGTTGAGATCACCAGGCAAGTTCGTGGTGCCGAAGCAGATCCAAGATCAAACTGGAACGTTGGTCTGTAGGTCAGGATTGAATCTGAGGGGGGGAGGCAGGGATACGAGTGCTCCCAGCACAGCTCAGGCCTGGACTGAAGTCCTCGAGCTGAGCTTTGGTAGAGCTCCTGAGCCATGGGTGTGGGTCAAGGTCCCGGTGGGGCGGGTCAAGGCCACTGGGGTGTATTAGTGCCCTCAGGGCCCTGACAAGGTGGGTGGACAGCAGGCTGGGCACAGGACCCCCTTCCTCAAGACCTGGCCTGAGCAGGCAGGGTGGGGGCATAGGACACACTGGTGGAGTGCAAGGGGAGAGTTTTAAGTAAGATAGCCACACCTGGGGACTTCTGTCGAGAGAGAATGTATTTCCTTGAGTTGCAATCCAGCTGAGAGAACGTCTGCACAGGAAGGGCCACCAACCCCCCCATATCCACAGCTGCGAGACCAATGGGGGAGACTTCCCCAAGGGGCTTCTGGGGCAACTGGGGGGGGGCCATGCCTGCTGCACCCCAGCCCCCCAGCACGGTGAGGGTGGGCTTGAACACACCCCGACCTGCGACCCCCGGGATCCACATCACGTCCTGCCCAGCTGCTTGGCCCCCGGCTCGGCGTCCCCAGGGCAGCCGCCCTTCGCGTTGCCTTTGGGATCCTCCGGCCCCATCTTCCAGAAGAGCTGTGGGACCTGCTTCTCACTGCCCTGTAGTCCATGGCACAGTGTCAGGAGGGGAGGGGGAAGAAGCCGGAGATCCTATTCCTGCCGTGGCGGCCGTGCAGCCCGCCTTGCCGCTGCCACAACGTAGCAGCCCAAAAGCTGGCTCCCGCCTTGCCGCTGCACCGGCAGCGAGTTCTCCAGTTCC
>VWZZ01004993.1:5926-34935 GCA_013399095.1 Psophia crepitans
CTGCTTCGGAAGCGGGAGTAATCCCTTGGGAGCCGCCGCTCCGAGGAAGGGGGAGGTCAGGGCGTACCAGGCATGTCTGCGTGAAGGGGCACTACCCGACCGTACCTGGTACGGCCCGGCAGCGAGGGGGCTATGCCAAGTACCCCCCAGCGGAGCGAACCCCGGGCCTTCCTCACCTCATCCTCTTTATCGGCCCTCTGTGTATGTGCAGGTGTGAGCGTGTGCGTGTCACCGCGTNCCGGGGGGGTCAGGGGGGTCGCTTACCTGCCCGTCCTGCTGCAGGTGGTGATGGAGGATCTGCGAGTGGGGCTGCTGATGCGGGGTCAGGATGTGCATGAAAGGGGTGGGGGGGTACGCCGCGGCCGTCGCAGGGTTGATGGGGCCACCGCTGCCCAGCGCCGAAGGCAGGTTGAAGGAGGCTGCCGGGGTTCCAGTGTGAAATCCCTGCTTCTCGAAGGATTGCTGAGGAGGAGACACCAACAGCGGAGTAAGGGCTGGGAGCTGGGAGGCGATCCCCTGCCCCTGGCAGCGTGCCCCTTCCCCGCTCTACAAGTCATGGGCCCGGGAGTCAGCACATGGTGCAGAGAACAGAGTCTCCGCGTGTAACTCCTTCTGGGCTTGGAATTGCTCTAAGCTGGGAAAAGCCGAGCATTTCCCTTCTCCCTGGCTGGCTGCTCCAAGGGGAAGAGACCTCACTGCCCAGGGAGGCCGTCTCAGAGCTGGGCTTCCACTCCCCAGCGATGCAGGACCTTCCTGGAGCACACACCAGCACTAACCTGAGTTTTGGAGTAGACAGAGCCCGAGATGTCCGGCACTCCCGTGTTACTGGATGTCACAGATACACCTGGGGAGAAGGAAAGGCAAGCGGGAGTCAGGCAGCAGCTACCAAGTCAGCAGGAGCTACTGCCGCCGAAGGTGGTGCAGAGCTCGAGCGGCCCGGCAGCCAGGCGAGGTTTGGAGACTGACATCGTCCTCAGGAGCAGGCTCTCGGCAAGGCCGAGCCGCAAAGCGCCTGTCTGAGCGCTCTGGACACAAGCGGTTTCTGAACGCCTCCAGAAACAAACTTAGGGGCCTACTGCCACCCGGAGAAACGCACATTCCTGACGAGTCCAGAAAATACCAACTCTGAGTGGAGCTGGGGGAGGCAGCAGGCAGACAGGAGAAACTCCCAGCATGATGCGGTAGGAAGAACGGCCCAAGAGCTCCTTGGGTGTAAAACGGCACGTAAAGGCGACTCAGCCATGGGCTGGGGGGGGCGGCGCAGCAGCGGGCAGCACTGGCACACAACCTGCGTTCCGTGTTTCTAAAGGTGGTGGCCCAGAGGAAAGCCCCAGCAGTTATTTAAGGCCTGGAAAAAGTGTTGAAAGAGCCTTGGAAGACTCAGGACCGGGTGACCTGGTACAGAGCTGAAGTATCTTCTCAAAGAGAAAATAGTGCCTTGAAGGGCTCTAATGTAGTGGGAGAAGGGCTCGAGGGGAGTGTGAAGGCTGGCGGGGGACCCAAACACAGGCCAGACGTTAACCAGTGAAATCCAGTACCGAGGCAAGTGGCGGGTTCACCGCCCGTGAACCAAGAAGGACCCTTCTCCAGAAAGCAAGCACCTGCCAAACACAGGAGTCAAACAAGTTCCCGGGCTCAAATCTGGAATAGTTATTGCTCTGTTGATCACATACAGGCAGTAAAAACCTCACACAAACACAAAGCGAAACCCCAAACGATTCAGCAGCTAAAGCTCTCTGACGCAAGTCCAAGGCCCCGTCCGTCTGACCACAGAGGAGAGCGCGAAGCACCCTGCACCCCTCAAACCCGCTCCAGACCTGGTTGCGGAACAATCCCGGGCCTTTCCAAGGAGAATCAAATGACCTGCGAGTTGCACCGTGGCCGTTCTCCACGCTTACCGCTGGAGGGAACAAGACCTGTCCCCTTATGCAGCCAGCGGGGTTGTGAACGCGCCCTGCCGCTGTCGGGAACGGCTGCTGAGGAAGACGCGCTCTCGGATCTCTTACCGGTGCTGTATCCGTGGGAGCCATAGCCGCTGGGCTGCTGGAACGGGGTTGCTGATGCATTGACGCTGACATTCACACCATGCTGCTTGGAAGAGGTAGGAGCAACCTACAGAGAGGAGAGAAGAGTGAGGAGAGGGTTTGCTGCGCTGCCCTCCCGCCCGAATCCCACCCCCTGCTTCCAGGAAACTCACAGGGAACACGGCGGGCCCGTACTGGAAGGTGCTGGGGAGCCCTGGTACCCCTGTGTAGTACGGCAGACTGGTGTAACTGTAGCCAGGAGGCAGCGCTGGGTTCAGGAACGTCTGCTGCGTGGTGTGGTGGGTCTGGGTCTGGCTCTGCTGCGGCTGGGCCAAAGTCGTTGCAGGAGCGGGGGAGGAGGCGTCGCCTCGGCCGAATTTTGTTAAGTCACCTGGAACACAGGAGGTCAAAGGAGACTGAAGGACAGACGCGTCACATCCTGCCCCACTCCAGCACAGCTCAGAGGTGACCCAGCCTCTGCAGCAAGGCTGCCATGAATCGACTGCTCCCTGCAGGTACTACGGGCTGCAGCCCTCACAAGCCCTCGGCCCCTTGCACTCTAGTAAGACCAAGCTCTTCATCGCACTCCTCATCCCCAAGAGGACTTCAGAGGGAAACGCACAGCACCAGCGCTGCGCTGCCCGGTGTCAGCCTACGATCTGGCGCTGGATAAACCTGCCACGGCCACCGGCGCAGCAACAGAGCCCAGCTACTGGAACTCTCCCCACGCGCTGTCCGTGCAGCAGCAGCAGGAGGCCTGAGCACAACCCAGCTCCCTGCAGAGCCAGCCCCGAGGCCAGGGCAGCAGCCTGGGGGCTCTGCCCCACACACAAACCCACTCCTGCTTGAAGGGAGAGTCAAATCTCTCCCAGCTGAGGATGCAGGAACAGGCCCTTCGTACAGCAGGGCTCGCAGCTCCCCTCTCTTGCTGGCAGCACCAAACCAAATGCTGCTGCTGAGGCGCAGCAGCCCGCAGAGAGTATTTGGAAACACAATTTCCCCTCTTCCCGGGCACCGCAGGGCTCGGGGGAGCTCCCTTTGCTGCTCTTTACGAGCGCCTGCTTGGCTCTTCCACGCAAACACACTCCCCGTTCAGAGCCACACAGTAAGCCACCGGATTTCTCAGCGCTGCCCCAGCTCACAAGTGAGTCCAGGATAGCCACAAACGTTAATCACCACGGACGGTAGCTTGGCAAATTCTGCGTGCGGGGGTGCTGCGCTCCGAGCTTGGGATCTCAGCCTGAGCGTGCCAGGCAAAAGCACTTCGGCACAAACAAGCTCCTGTGGAAGCAGGGGAGAAGCGGTGCTGGGCAAAGAGCGATCCCCAGAGCGCACCCATCGCTAATGCAGGGGAAAGCTCAGCATACCTGCTGTCCGTTGCGAATCAGCAGTGTGAGTAAACACACCTACCAAGGTCAGTGAGAGATCAGCCACCCACTGTATTTGCTTTGAATTTGACAGGTCCTGAATGCCCTGGTTTTCTTTCTCCATGAAACTGTTGCATAGATTAAAAAAAATCCTCCAGATATTGTGTTTCTTTGTATTTTTACTCTTAAGTGCTTGAGAAGCTCTGCTTAACCCCTGCCTCACCACGATCTGAAAAGCAGTTCCCCAGTTCTACACCTCACAGATTCTTTCAGCCTTTCCTCGCTCCCCTTCCAACTGCCACATCCACTACTACTTATCCACATCCCCGGTAATTTGCGTTAACACGACCAGACGCTCAAAGGGAAGTCAAGAATTTAGCTGCTGAGAAACCGGGTCCAGACCAAAGGCAGCGTAGGAGGCTGGTACAGACGCAGCGAACAATGGCGCAGGAAACCAGCAGGCAGCAGCCCGACGGGACACGCGGTCAGCGCGGTCTTTTTCCCTACCAGAGTACGGATTGCTGCTCAGGCTGCCGTCTCTTCCAGTCAGCGGGGTGGTGGGTGTAGGGAACGGGATGCTGTAGTAATCCTGAAGGATAAAAACAAAAGGGGAAGGAGTTTTATGAGCTCTGTCCAAAGGTTCAAAGCAGTATCTTTTGCAACAGAGGAATTTCTCGGCTGCAGCCGTCGGGTTATGTCGGAGTATTGCAGTTCCATCAGCCACAGGGAGGCTGATCGCAGCCTACAGCAACCCCAGGATTTTCTCGCACGCACCATCCCCCTCGTCTGGCTATTAGAAGAACCAGATAAGGTCTACTGGTGTGCAGTCCTTAAACCACCTGGACTTTCCCCTCCACAACACGAGGGACGCACGGCATATTGCTAAATAAAGCCCGTTCCCATAGAAGTATTTAGTGACTCTAGCCTCCAAGGAGCAGAGGCAAGTATCTACAACAGCTCATGGCGCCGCCGCCGGGCAAAACGGCTCTGCCTGCTGTAGCCCCAACCCCACCGTCGATGCCACCGTCTCAATAACACTGCTCCAAACTCCCCAAGGGCAAAGGAGCAAGGGATGAACCCCTCCTTGCTGCCCTGCTGTCCATTCAGCGCCCCGTTCTGCCCGCTCTGCGGGACTGCCCCACAGCCCGACCTGTCCGTACACCCGAAGCGCGCAGCCGTCAGGCTGGGGGTAGCAGCGTGTCCGTGTCAGCCTCCGGTACTCACCAATGGAAATCTTGTCTGGAGCATTTGCAAGTCATCGTATCCGTACACCTGTGGCTAGAAAAAGAGCAGGGGGTGATGTTAGGGGGACAGGCTAAAGACACGTACCTGATTTTGGATTAAACATTTAGATAAATGTGAGATAAAGCCAGAAGCAGACGAGCAGAGGCTACGCAGGCAGCCAGCATTCGCTTCTGCAAGACTGACACCTCCAAGAGGGTTTTTATGAACTGTTCAAACGAAGAGCGAGCACCAATGCTCCAGACCACAAAGACACTCCACAATTTTCCTCTAGAAGATATTGCAGCACTGAAATCTGTCCTCCTCACCTTCAGAAGCGGGCTGTAACACACCACTAGACTTTGTGGCAGTCGCCACCCTTGTTCTATTGGCCTTCGTCATACCGTGCTGCTAATACGGCTCCACGCCGTTATGATCTGACCAAAATTTGGGGAGGTTACAGAGAACAGGCAGAGAGAATCTGCTCAGGGGTGACCAGAATTACAGCTATTCACCCCCAGGGGCACGTCGATTTCCTCTGCTACTGCTTTATAGAAAACACCAGGTCCAAACTCTTCCCATCCAAGGCAGCCGTGCTGGGCTGATGGAACAGTTTCTGGTTTCTCTCCTACACTACATCCCGCCCTGCTGGCTGAAGACAGGGCTGAACGGATCCAGTAACACAAGGCACAAAGAGCCGGTCGTCCCACTCACCGGATAGGCATGTAGCAACCCTGGAGCCATGATGTATGGATTAGGCAACAACGGTGGGACTCCAGGAGGGAGATTGGGAGGGGCTTTTCCTGAAAAAAGAAGAGAAAGGAAAGGTTCCACAGTGAAGCAAACAGCAGAAAATGTCTCTCTCTGCCCCCACACACTCCCCTTGTTTAACAGCACCCAGGGAAGTACCTGATGTTGTTGCAACGGAGCTGCGAGTCGAGGCCGTCACCGTGGAGTTACTGCTCAGGCTGAGGCCCAGGCTGCTGACACTGCTGAGACTGGATGAAACGCTTACGACTGGCGGGGCGGCTGACACTGTGCTGGAGGAGGTGGAGAAAGTGCTACCAGAAGAATGGAGGCTCGCTTCACTCTCCACACTTGTGTGCTAGGGAAGGAAGGGAAGAGAGTTAGGGGGCTAGGCAGAAATACTGCAGGACGTTGTCTACGCCAAACATCGCGCGGCTCTGTCTGCACCCGGCCGTTCCCGAGAGCCTGCAACGAACTCGGCTGCTGCAGGCTACAGAGAAACCTGCTTCTGCAGCTGGCTTAAGTCCAAAGTCCTGAGAGCAGCCAACCCCTAAACGCTTCCAAGCCTCTTGTGCGGCTGTGTCCCAACACGTCTGTCTGCTGGGAGAAGCAGGGCTGAACGCCGCATTTCTAGCAGGGAGATTTATTCTGCTGCAGAAGCCAACACCCAGCACTCTGCTGCAGGAGCTCCAGCAGCACACACACTTGAACAGTGACACTCCACCAGCTACCACTCTGCTCTGCCATGTGGCTTCAACCCCGCAGCACTTTCAAGAGCTGCTACAGGCTCAAAAGAAGCTGCTGTTATGTCTGAAACAGGCAGGGTGTCAAAAACCTCAAGCCAGAGGTGTTAGGGCGTTCTGACATAACCTCAGCCCTCTCCCCACACAGCACCCCAACTGCAGCCTCGCAGCCCCCATCAGAACCACGGATCCCACCGGCCAGCAGATTCTTCGAGCTGAGCAGGACCGGGGTGCGCAGCACTAGAGCACACCCAGACTCACCAGAAGAGTTGAAGTTGATGTTCGCCCAGAGGATGTGGATGAGGACAGGCTGTTCTGCTGGGCGGGTAACGTACTGCGGAAGGAGGAATAAGAGGGTGTCAAGCCAAGGTGCAAGAGTCACCGCTGGTAGCAGATCCCGTTCCCCATCTACTCAGATGGGATGAGTTATCTCAGCCTTCCCCACTGCACGAGACAGGCTTTGATGTCTCCTACAGAACCCTGCTTCTCTAGAGGCCCCTCCATCAGGCCGGCTCACCTGCTGAGCTGGGCGGTGGTCGTACTGGGGAGTTCCTCACTGTGGCTCAGGCTGCTCAGAGCTGTCGAGTGTTGGCTGGCTGTCGTCAGCAAGGACGACGCAGACACCCCATCGTTGAGAGGCGCGATACTGGGAGCAGAGGGGGAATCTGATTTCACTGTGGGGCCTGTAGCACCTGCGAACAAAAGCTGGGGGTTAGGGGCAGCTACCAGCAGCTCCTGGAGGGCGGTTCGGTGGGGAGGATCAGCAAAGGTTCAGCTCGAGAAGCAGGGAGAGCTGGGGCTTCCCTCGCTGCTGCCAATGAGCTACACGGTTGTGACAGCACAATTGTGCTCTGTAGCTCCCCCAGCACCGCCATCGGCTCCACAAAGAGCTTTAAGCCCTGCAGATGAGGTGCCTTTCGCTAAGAAATCAGAGTAAATTCTCATCAGGGAGTGACTCATCAAGGATCTCACGGATCCATCAGCAGAAAGCTGCCCATTTCAAGGCAAGCAAATAATCTGAGTGGCAGCAATTAGTCCAGCAGGGAAAGGACTTGGTATTAGCACGGATAAAGCTTTTCATCCAAAGCAAAGAACATGAGCAGCACAAGAAACTCAGGACACCCACTGCACTGACAGACTCTTACCTTCAACGGCCTGCGTGGTTTGTAATGGCGTGGGCTGTACAGAACTGAAACCATTCTGAGGAAGGAGAGGAAAAAAAAAAAAAAGAGTACAGGGCATTGCAGCAGCTCGTTTCCAAAGGCGGCTCTAGCAGCAGCCCCCTCCCACACTCCCTCCTCAGTTGTGTAAAGGATGTGCTACCAACACGCGTCACCAGACCGCGTCAGGGTCGGTCCTGAGCTCAACCAGCCCAGCGCCAGCACGACCCCCAAGCGCATATCTGAGAAAGCAGTGCAAGAAGTTTCTCTGCTGCTGCTAGTTAGACCGGCTCGACGTCCTCAACCCAAGCCCGTTAGCCCAAATCGATGCTACTGAACTCGTGTGCAGCGCGCAAGAACCGAACTCTTCAGACAAAACTAAATCTTTAGCCTGAATTGCCACTCTGCAGGAGGGTAATTATGCGTGGCACGACGCGTGGCCTGCAATCAGCTTAACCGCTGTTTACCGCACCCACCCAGCCCCACGTAAATAACGCAACTAGGGGTTCTGGTAGCAGCCAGAAGCTCTCACAAGAGTCCGCAAGCCACGTGGTGAGGCTGGAGGAGTGCAGAAGCACTTGATAAACCGCTTAACTTCCTCCGAGACAGTGCTTCACGTGCTAAGCTTACTCAGCACAAAGACCGTTTCCTACCTTGGCCTGGGTCAGATCTTTCTGGGGCGAGGAGGAGATTGAATTTGGGTATCGCCTCGTCTGGGTGGATCTCTGTTCGTACAGCGGTCCCTGAGCGCTGTTCTGGGAGGTAAACGTTGCTGTCTGTATTGTGCCGCTCTGGTAACCAGACTCCTGGCTTTGATTGGATGAAACTGTGGATGAAGATTCACTAAAAAGAGGGGAAAAAAAAGAAAAAAACCAGTTTACATTTTCCTCCAGAACAGCCCTGCTGTAAGCTGCTGACCCAGACTGCAAGCTCTTCATTTCACATCTTCAAAATAAAGAGCGTAAAGGCCCCGCACAGAGCAGCCAAGCAAACCAGGCAGAGACACGTACCCAGGTCGGCTAGCCCGGCCGCGGGAGGACGCCGGCACCAAGTCTAGCTGCAGCTCTGCCTCACACACTGCCGTGCTCCAGGTGACACTGCCTGAGCTGCCACCACTCAAGGGACTGGCCAGACTGGACTAAGGGCCAGCCCAGCAGAGACAGGAACACTTTGCTTCGGTAAGGTGTCATCACAGCTGATAAAACCTACTGCGCTGTGTCCCACTTTGCCAGGCGGAAAGCAGGACAAAGCACACAGAATCTGTTCAGCAGGGACCAGGAGCGGTTGCGCCGGGGATTCCCCTCCCGCGTTTCCAGCACCGCAGTTTAACGGCAGCAGGAAGCCCCTGCTTTCTGTGTGGGTACCGCAGGCTGATCAGCCAGAGAGCTGCTAGAACGCGTCCGCTGGCAACGAGTCCTTTGCTGTGACACGCCCCGTTCCCTCTCTGCGACCACGGCGCGGTCAGAAATCGCCTGCTAGTACGCAGCATAACTAAAGCCCGCGAGACCAGCTGCTTTCCCAAGCTACCTGCTTGGATTACTAATCCTCTTCCTCACACCCGGTCCTCACCTAGCCGTGCTGGTATACAGGTTGCTTTGAGATTGGCTAACGGTGACGCTTGTCGTGGGTGTCGATTCGTACTCCGCGAGAACAGGCTCCGAACCAAACTGTAATGCCCCAAACTGCAGGTTTAGCCCTGAGATATCCGCTGAGCCAGGCATCTCCACCGCTAGCGCAGGAATCTGCAAGGGAGGAACAACGGAAAAGATCAACCCCCAGGGTCAGCACAAAAAATGATTTTATTATTCACGTTTCCCAACACATGATGGTAGTTACAGGCTTGCGCGCTCTGAATTATGCTGTTCAGCCCAGGCAGGCAAGCTTTTATCTGTCAGCCCCACAAACACCCAATGCTAACAGCAGGAAGGCCAGGTCCAGCTCTCCCCTCACTGGTCCAAATGGGCTTTTCATAGAATGACAGAACCCCCCGAGCTGGCAGGGCCCCCCAGCCCAACCCCTGGCCCCACACAGGCCCAGCCCCATCACAGCAGATGGCTGAGAGCGTTGGCCAGACGCTGCCTGAACTCAGCCCAGCTCGGGGTGGTGACCACTGCCCTGGGGAGCCTGTGCCAGGGCCCCACCACCCTCTGGGGGAAGAACCTTCTCCTGATCCCCACCCTGACCCTCCCCTGGGGCAGCTCCAGGCCGTTCCCTGGGGTTCTGTCGCTGGGCCCCAGAGGGAGGAGATCAGCGCCTGCCCCTTGGCTCCCCCTCGGGAGGAAGCTGGAGGCCCCATGAGCTCTGCCCTCAGCCTCCTCTTCTCCAGGCTGAACCAGCCCAGGGCCTTCAGCCTCTCCTCACACGCCTGCCCCTCCAGACCCTTCCCCACCTTTGTTCCCTCCTCTGGACACTCCCCAATAGTTTTATGCCCTTTTTGTGCTGTGGCGCCCAAACCTGCCCCCAGCACTCGAGGCGAGGCGCCCCAGCACCATGCAGAGTGGGATAATCCCATCTCCAGTTTTTCTGTAGCCCTAGCACAACACACCTCCTTCCCACCACTGATCCGCACCTTTGATGTTAATGATGCTTTCTTCTTTTGCTGCTTCAGCTTATGCTGTGCTGGCTGGGGACTGGAGGACTGGTTGTCCGAGGACCCTGGGGACATCTGGGGAACAGGATTGGTTTTGCTGGGCAGCGGCGAGGAAGGGGGTGCCGGCACGGTTGTGGAGGCAGTCACCACAGGCTGTTTCTCCTGCATGAACACCTCTATCATGGTTGAAGTTGACGTGAAGGCCTGACGCTTGGCGAAGGGACTATGCACGGAAGAGTCTGTTGGGTTCTTGAGATCTACTGGGGGAGACAGAGCTGAGTTAGCAAGATTTGTTTCCTTAAAACCAAACCAAGTTCTGACATTTCTCAGCATTAAGAAGAATAAAATCATTTCACACTGACGACTCCTTAGAGCCTGTCAAAATCAGAGGATAATCCCAGCATCTCCGCTCCCAGCCTCATGCTCTCATCACCACCACCGCCGAGCCTTTTAAACCTTCTCCCCTCAACTCCTTCCATCACCTCTACTGGACAAAGCCAGCTGGCACAGCAGAAGTCCTCCATTCTCCAAGAAAAGGGACTTGAGTCCCTTGCGTGGATGCCCTGCATATCAGAGTCCTGCACAGACCTGACACTGCTTCCTTCCCCCTCTCTGCCAGCATCTCTGCATTTCACTGTCTGCTCTTTGCCCTGACAGTACTCGGTATCCTCCAAGCCACACCACTGCTTAGGGCTGCCCACCCTCAGGCCTTCACACACCCTCCTCCTTCACCTGAGCTTATTAAAACCCAGCTCCTGTTCTCTCCGACTCCTTTGCAGCTCCAGTCCCTATAGTAAGAAATAAAGTGCACAAGCTGAAAGAAGCGACGCTGGTGCTTGACCACAGCAGGGCTCAGTGTCTCCTCTGAAAAACAGGAGCCTCACAGTCACTGTTTACTCCCTCGTGTCAGCCCAGAGGTAGAGTTACTTCTTGGCATTTAACAGGCCCAAAAACTGAATTCCTTTAAAAGATAGCATCAGGTCAGCAGCGAGATGAGACTGAAAAGTGTTGGTGTTCAGGAACTATTCTTCCGAGGTGCCCACCTTCAGACCCCTTCTCTGTTACACAGCCTTACACTGGGAAGTAGTTCTGCACACTGTCAGGGTCTCTAGAACACCAGAGCCCTGGTCCTGAAACTGGCTGGAATCATCAAGGTACAGAAGGAACAGGGAAAGCCTCCTGCACACTATTAGGTTTTACTCTCACAAATTGCACCCACGGTTCTTTCCGTTTCTCCTGCAGCTGGCTTGGTTGTGAGCTTGTGATCCGGCCCTCCACTGAAGCCCTCACACTGCTCCTTGTGGCATTTTTCTGCAGTTCTGGAAGAACACACTCCACTTTTGGGGAGCCCCGCTGCTTTTCCTTACCATACTGCACGAGAGAAGAGGTCTGCGTAGTGGATCCCATGTCCCAAGAAGAAGCGGTGGTGCTCCCCCCAGGCTGGGTGTGCTGAGCAGCCAGCTGAGCCAGAGCCTGGGCTGTCTTGAACTGCTCCAGGAACTGAGAACCCGTGGTGCTGCTGCCTTTGGCCTCCCCGACATCTCCAAACCCTTTCCCCAGCATGCTCACCTGCAATTTCAGCAAGAGAATAACACATTCAACATCTCCCTTAGCTTGGGACTCAGCTCAGAGGACAAATGCATCTCTTAACGTAAATCTGAACGCACGGCACCCTGCTGCTTCCCACTGGGTGCTCCAGCTTCACACGCCTGAGCTCCAGCTGCGCAGACACCGCCGGCCAGGAGCGCCCGTACTCCTCTCCCGGCCTTTATCGCGCGTGAGCGTACACTTATCTGCTGCCCAACCCACGGCGTTTTGCAGCGTCACGGAGGCTTGCGAAGAAAGTTAACAGCTACGGTCTTTAAAAACGTACTAAATTATTCCCACGCATGAGCTGCGCTCAAAATGAGGACCAGCAGCAGAACTCGGCTTTACAGGGGTTTGTAAAAAACCCCCCTCAACTCTCTCGCAGCGAAGCGCGCAGGCTGCGTTTCTTTCGCTGAAGTTACACAAAGCAGCACCTGGCCAGGTCTGTGCACATCCCTGATTCCGATTCAAGGCCTCCTTCCTTCACACGTCACTAATGTCAGCACTTCACCCCACACCCAGCTCCCAACCAGCCCCACTTCTCAAACGGCTGAATTAGCAAGCCCAGAACTGCAAATGTTTCCCTTCCCTCTGAGCAGGAAAGACGCAGGCGTTGCAAGTCCGAAAGGGGTAACAGGGGAGGAATTATCCCAATTATTTCTAATTGGGCAATGGACTTCATGCCTCTGTATTTGCAGCAGAGGACGCTGCTGCCCACAAGAGACACGAAAGTGTCAGAACTGCAGCTCCCGCATTGCCCGAGAGAGAACACGGAGTCATGGAATGGTTTGGGTGGGAAGGGACCTCCCAGCCCCCCCAGCGCCACCCCCTGCCATGGGCAGGGACACCCCCACCAGCCCAGGCTGCCCAAAGCCCCATCCAACCTGGCCTTGGGCACTGCCAGGGAGCCAGGGGCAGANCAGGGGAGGGGCTCCAAGGGCTCCCCGCAGCCTTCTCTGCTCCAGGCTGGACAAGCCCAGCTCCCTCAGCCTGTCTCCAGAGCAGAGGGGCTCCAGCCCTTGCAGCATCTCCGGGGCCTCCTCTGGACTCGCTCCAGCAGCTCCGTGTCCTTCCTGTCCTGGGGCCCCCCGAGCTGGAGGCAGCCCTGCAGGGGGGGTCTCAGCAGAGCGGGGCAGAGGGGCAGAATCCCCTCCCTCACCCTGCTGGTCCCGCTGCTGGGGATGCCGCCCAGGGCACGGGGGGCTTTCTGGGCTGCCAGCGCACACTGCTG
The DNA here is from genome assembly GCA_013399095.1 of Psophia crepitans. Taxonomy (NCBI): domain Eukaryota; kingdom Metazoa; phylum Chordata; class Aves; order Gruiformes; family Psophiidae; genus Psophia; species Psophia crepitans. Next base: position 18,597 of record VWZZ01004993.1, read on the forward strand.
GCTCAGGTTGAGCTTCTTGTCCCCCAACACCTCCAGCCCTTCTCCTCAGGGCTGCTCTCCATCCATTCCCCACCCAGCCTGGAGTTGTGCTTGGGACTGCCCCGACCCACAGGCAGGACCTTGCCCTTGGCCTTGTTGAACTCCATGAACCACGGGTGGCTCCTGGGCTGCCAGCACACACTGCTGGCTCATGAGGGAAACCAACACCTGCCAAAACCCCAGCAGAGACCGGCGTTTCCTTACCATGCTGTGGTGAGAGAAGGAGTTACCAGAGGCAGGCTGGGATATAGCACTCTGCTTGGAATTGCTGAACACCAGCGGCTGAGCCAGGGAAGGAGCCTGGGATGACTCCAGGTTTGTTGACTCATTCTCCATAGAAGAGGGCGTCTTTCCTAGCAGGACTGCAAGATCAATTCTGGGTAAAGAAGATAACCCGCTGAGGTTAACAAGAGCTCTGCCGTATCCCTCGCTTCCACTACAGCCGTATTCTACCTCCAGCCTCACAATTTATAGCTTTTACTTTACCAATTGAATGGATCTGCAGATCATTAACTCACAACTGCCAGCAGCCATCTCAAAAGGACAGAGACCAAGCCAGATCCTGCATGACCTTCTATTTTAAAGCACGTCTTCCAAGTATTTAATACCGCAAAACGCCCCCAAAACTGAAGACCCAGCAACTCTAATCCAGGATTAGGACCCGGAAACTCCTAACTCAACTTTTTCCATTTAAATCCATCTCCTCTTACTCAGAGCTGCACATTTTAGCTAGCTGACACGGTTTAGTCTGAAACAGCAAATTGCTCTGAGACTCGCGTGCCGCCTTCCCCAGTGAACAGCATCGCCATGGGCTATTACCTCTGTCCAGCTGTGATTGTCACGTTCTCAGCAGGCAGAGGCACTGAAGACACGTTGGAGGCAGTGAAGATCTTTGTCTCAGACAGCTGAAAGATAAAAAAGGGGAAAAACATCCCAAAAGTGAGAACAGAGTCTCAGGGCTCCAAGTAAAGCACATAAATGCTTGAGACAAACAGCCCCAGAAAGATTCAAGAAATTCGAGTGTTTAAACTTCTCTAACATTCAGCTCCCATCAGAATCAGCTTCTATTTCCCTTGTTTCTTCTCAGGCAAGTACACAAATCGCCTCCCAGAGGTAAAAAACCAACCAGATCCTTCTAGAAATATCCTGCAGTCCATAAATCCACTAGGGCTGCTGGGGCCTTAGGTGCTCCGAGTGGATGGTATGCAGCACAGATCTGCAAAACCCCCTGCACAGGCAGGTGCTAGAGAAGGCAAAGAAAAAAGCTTCAGACCCATAGTTAAGCTTCAAATGATCCTGGTCTCGCCTGGATGAGCTGACCAGAGACCAACAGACCTACTTCAACCATGGAAGGGAAAATAACATTGCTCAGAAATGAATGAAGGGGAGGTTTAAGGACCACCTGCGATTTAGTCCGGAACATAGCGGAATTTGAACAGCTTTTATTCCAGACTGAGGATCTGCCAGCAACTAAACTGCAAGAATTTAAAAGCAGAATGGGGAACCCCTGGGAGCGTATCACACACACTGAAGGGCTATCAAAGGCTCTCTTCAAGCTGAGACCTGACTGAACAGACAGAGAAGCTGCCTGCGTCTCCAAACACAGCAGTAGCGCTTCCTTCAGATGGCGCCTGGAAAGCCAAAGTTTTCCCTTTGTGCCTGTTCTGTAGTCTTAGCAAAAATGAGCACGCAAAACTAATACCACTGCTAAAAAAGGCCAACCCTGCTCCCGTCTGCAAGAACAGGAGTTCTGCCTTGATTCAGAGAGGGACCGAAGCCCATTTCAGAAAAAAAACGATGCAGAGGCACTAAAAGCAGGTGATAGCAGTGTCCATTCTCCCCTGAAGGAGATGCCAGGCAGAGAACAAAAAGCGGCTAGATGTGCTAAAGAGCGAGTCAGGAGATAAAGCCAAGAGCTTCTGTTCAATCCCAATCACAAGGACCGGCACAGGCACGTGACACGCACGAAGCCGCTGCTGCCTCCTCCACGGCACGCGGCGCGGATGAAAGGTAAACCTTCCCAAACTGTCACTGCAGCAGGGGAACAGAGCAAGAATCCGGTGTGGAGTCAGGCCGGTTTACAAAGAATTCAATCACACAGTTGCAGGAGATGAGAGGACCAGATTCGATGTGCTTGGAGATCCCTCCCTGTCTCGGGCTGCTAGGACAAGCTCTACTACACACTTATTTTTTTAAGAAGCAACGACGTTTACTTATTTATCGTAGCTCCTGAAATGGGGAGCCTGGCTTGGGCTATGCCCACGGTTTGGGGAGGATGAGCTCTGCGCTCCTCTCGCAGCCGCGTGTGTACAAACAGGAGAGCAGCCTGCCAGCCAATGTGTGGAGGAGAGTGGTTTGGAGAGTACCTACATCTTCATTCCAGTCCTCCGTGCCCCATTCTTCTGTCGCTGCCCTCCACGCACCTGTAAGGGTAACAAGAGGTAGAGAAGTTACATGCACAGCAAAAGCTCTACGCCCAAGAGCCAGGGAAGCACTGGGGAGCTTTGCAAGCAGCTGAGAAGATTTGTATTTGCCAACCAGACAAGTTAAAGCAGTCGACCCTAACCCACGATACGTGGGAGATGGGATCGCCTCAGCCTTGCTCGGGCAAGCTAGGCTGAAACAGAGGGACTGCTGGGCTGGCAGCTAGGGCAACGCACGCACCCCGACACCGAAGAGGGAAGCTGAGCTTGGCAAGGAAGCCCTAGCATTGTCCCCAGCCTCCTTGTGCCATTTTCCTGATTTCCCCTCGTATTGCAGTAGCTGCAGGTTTCTGCATCCACAAGCAGTTCGTGTTGCGCCAGCAGCTTGGACAGAGCACCTCCTTCGGGGGCTTCCTCTTGTGCAGGACCTCACTACCCAGCTAAATCGTTAAGCTTCTAAAAAATCCAGGAACAACTGAGTCATTCGCACGGTTCATCTTTTCCCCCTGCCCCCCCCCCAGGCTATTGAAACCTCACTGCGCTCCTGTGCACAGGCAAACGGGGATCAGCAGGGAAAATTTAAGGGATTTTATCCACATATTTTCTGTGACCAATTTTAGAAACATGCTCAAAGTCAGTGGGTTAAAATATCAGGGAGAAAAGCAGGAGATTTCAGCCGCAATCCAGCACAGCGCAATTTGTAAGAGAGGAAAATTTATTAGGGAAGAAAAGTTTTGCCTGGCCGCTTCTTCAACTTGTTCCGTCCCTCACTTCCATCAGTGTTTACCGTCAGTACTTTGAATTTTAAACAGCAACTTCCAAATCCATTAGACAACTGAAAATTTGGCATGGGAGGAAGAGCGGGAGCGTTTTACATCCCAAAAAACCTCAAGAGCGTAAAAGCAGCCCCGCTTCGCACAGCTCATTTTCAGCCCACGCAAACCAGGTCACCAAACCCCACAGAGCCAACGGGGTTAATCCCGGAGATGTTTGCAAGGACGAAACAAGTTGGCCTTAGACCTTTTATCTTCCCATCTACACTTTAATTATGAGGCCAAAACACCCCAACAACTGCTTGCCTAGAAGTGGGGGATTTAGTGCATGAAATAAAGTATATTATCAGTGAATTCTTGTTTTCTCATTGTTGTTTTGTTTGGTGTTTTGTGTTGTCTGACAAGTCAATTTAAAAAAACCCTCCTCGTCATTTTGTTGGGTTTTGGGGGTTTTTTTTGGTTGTTTTTAAATAATCAATTTAGAAATAGAAGTATTAATGTAACACCACTTTCTTGAGTGCCAGGAGTCCCAAGGCACACTACACTACCCCTTCCTCTCCAGACAGAGGCATCGGCAGTTCAACACATTCAATGCAAAACACATCTTGGGGTTTAAAAATCCAGATTCCACAATTCCTTGGATTTATTCTGTGCTTTCACAGCAGTAGCGGGAAGGCTCCTTTCCAGATTTGCATGGATCAGAAAGACCCTACCAGCTCAGCCCTTACCCAAGAGGTGAAGTAGGAGCTGGAGGTACCTGGATCAGCTGCAGCTGGCAGGGGAGAGCAGGAAGCCAGGAGAGTTGCCCCAAGAGTTTGTGTATGTAGGAACATGGCACAGGGCTCTCTCGGTCTTGCTCACTTGGGGGAAATGAGAAGGAAAGCAAAGCAAGCTCTTCCAAAGGGGAGAGCTGCAACGCAAGCAATGCCCTGATGCTTCTAACACCGTTTCAGAAGTGTCATCTTCTGAACAGCAATCCCTCCTCTCTGTGTTAAGGAAGCCTTTCAAAGAGCTGCTGGGTCTTTAAGCTCCTCAAACCAGGCAAAGGAGGAAAAAAAAAAAAAATTTAAAAGTCAATAGGCATTTGCAAATATGAATGTGCTTGTCCCTGTTTTCAGCTGGGATAGAATTAATTGTCATTTTCCTCCTCTTCTGGTGCTCTAGTAAACTGAACGAGTAAACTCACAAATTTTACCTTTTTCTTCCGATTCTCCTCCCGATCCCACCAGCGGAGGGGATGGAATTGAGCGAGCGGCTGTGTAGTGCTTAGCTGCTGGCTGGGGCTGAACCACGACAGTGCCAAAGCAAAAAATCCCCTTGTGTCTTCAAGCCTTCACCGGCCGCCCCCCAGATACGCTCTCTCCATTTTAACCTGCGAGATGAGCGAGCAGCTCGCTCCTCCCGCAGCCCATCGGGCGGTCCGCCGCTATCTCAGCGACGGGATACATGGCCCAGGAGGGTGACAGACCCAACCCCCCCCTGCTCTGCGCCTCAAAGGAATGTAAATCCAAAAAAAGGCTAAGTGAGGTAAAAATATAATGGCAGCACTGGAGCAGATGGCCTCGTGCCGCCTGCGGGAGTTAAATATTAACCCGGAGGTGAGAACCACGAGATGCTCCAAAGCAATGGGAGCATTCTGAGTGCACCCACCTCCAGGCCCCTGCAAAGGGCTCCACAGCCTCAACGCTCCTCCTCCTGTCCTGACCTTCAAGAACAAAGCGGCAAGTTCCTCCAGAAGGGCCCTTAGCCTTGACTTCCAGAGCCCAGGTTCGACGGAGGGGCTGTTAGTCAAACACGATCACCTCACGGGTGTCTCTGGGCTTCGGAAGGCGTGAGAGCAGGAAACACAGCGGCCCGGCACTTGGCAGCTTTGCCATCAAGCACCCCCGTTCATCTCAAAACCCACCATCTTCAACTGCGGGGCAGGTTTGCTCAGGTGAAGAGCGGCAGCCAGGCGGCGAGAGCGTGCCAAAGCAGCCACCAAGCGCATCGCTCACCCAGAGGTAGCCGCCAAGCAGAGGCAAAGCGCAGAGGTAGTTGAGCCAGGCTGATTCCCCTTGCAGCAGCGTTTTGACCCTAAACAGAAACCTAGCGGGGAGGCCAGCGGAGGGATCGCCGCAGAACTCAACTGCCGTGCTGAGGAAACAGCACGGGGCCAAAGTCACGGCTTTCCGGATGCAAGACAAGCAGAATACAACTAAGCTGCCTCATGCTTCCTCCCCTCGGGTGGGATACTCTGTCACCAGCGCTGCGGACACGGAGCTGCTCTGGGTACCAAGAAGCAGTGGCTGAAGTTAAAATTTACACAATCCACAAGAATTTGGGTTAACCTCTCCCAATTTACATTCAAGGTGTCAGCATTAGTAAAAGCACAGTCAGAACAAACATCAAATATTCATTAAAATGAATAAATTAAGAGAGAGAAGAATGACATATCCACAGATATTTCAGGGCTTTTTTGGGAAAAAAAAAAAAANTCCACAGATATTTCAGGGCTTTTTTGGAAAAAAAAAAAAAAAAGCTGTAAAGTAAAGGTATCCGGGGCAGTTAGTGCACCTGGATGTATCGTACCAGGAGCAGTGTCAAATTTTCGGGGATAATTTGACCCCTCACCCCCAATGAAATCAAGTCCTGAAACAAAAAAAAAAAAGAAAAGACAGACAACCAGTGAAATTTTGACTTTAAAAGAAGCGCAGGCGAGTTGCATCGCCCCTGTGTGCACCAGTCACATCGTACCTGTGGATATTGTTAATTTAAAGAGATGCCTGCAGCTATTAAAACGAGAACGAAACAACCACGCGCAACCCCGGTTGCATCACAAACGTTACAGCTGCGTTGTAACACCGGAGCAAATCTGAGCTGTTCCGTCAGGAAAAAAAATAATCAATTCCCCAACCACGCTCTAACTCACCTTGTTACACAATTCCACAAAAAACCAACACAGACCCGTCCCCCCCGAAGCCTGTTCAGACCAGGCAGTGAAACGTCCACACAGAGCTCATCCACTCTCATCCTTTTTTCCCTCAGAGACCACCGCAGCCCTTAACACGTGCCTACACTGCTCCCTCCAGCACTTCAAACTCCATTTCTCAGTCAGCAAGCCGACGACCACCCAACCCGTCAGCGTTTTACAAAGCCACGCTTGGTGTTTCGCCTTTCAGAACAGCTCTGCGTTTTCGGAAAGCAACAAACCCACCAAGACACAAACCACCCAAAACCCCCCACGTGAACAACGTGCAGTAAAAGTACAGCCTGCAGCACCTCACTTCTCTCTCTCTCCAAGTTCTCCAGCAAATACAAAGAAATATGGAAAGTGGCTTAAAGCGACGTTAACACGGCTGTGAATAGTTCTGACAACCAAGGTGTGGTGTTTACTTGAATGCTCAAAAATCATGGAAAAATCGTTTGACTTCGCAGCAGTCTAAGATGGCTCCGTAAAAAACCCCACTCTGAAAGAAAAAAACAACCCCACAAATAGACTGCTTACAATTAAGGATTGCCCCTTGCAACTCCGTCCAGCTAATGCACTGCAAAACCTGAGTTCGTTTGTGTCTTAAGTGCACGCATTTGAAACAAAAAAAGTACCATTTTCCAACGCAAGAGAACAGGCGAGGGCAGATGGGTGGTCGCGAACCGCCCGGCGGAAGAAATGTTTGCTTCAAACAGGGAAGCGATGAAGATTTCTTTTCAGCTCGCTTTCCGTAACGAGGTCTCATCCTACAGCAGTTTGAGCAAGATGACGGTGAAGGAGAGAACGCTCCCCACACCAAGGGTCAAGAATGAGACATCTGAGCCCCAAGGAATATTCTCTGGGAGAACTTGCACGTGTTTATCATATTACAGCGTATAAAAAAAGACTTTTCCAAAGAGGCAACATGGTTTCTGCTGCAAAACAGAGGCAAGTGTTCCTCCATAGGGCAACAGCACACACCAGCTCACACCAGAACAATCATCCAACTCCCCAGTCTCCAACGTGGTCACCCTAACAGATCCAAAGGCACCTCTGGGTGCTAAGAAACAAAGTCACCAGAATCTGTCTCTGAACCAACACCCCGTTTCTCCATCCCTGAGCCAAAGACCTACCCAGAACCTCCTCAGTGCAACTGGACAGCCACAAAATCCACTTACCCACTCAATACAACACAGCGAACGCGCACGTGACGATCACTTACTTGTGCCATCATCTGGCTCAAAGCTGCCAGTGTTGTTCCACGTGTTGTTGTTGCTATTTCCATAGTTCTCATCCGTGCCGGATGGCTCGGCATAGTCAGCGGGGTTGAAAGTTCTGCAAGAAATATGAGGATGGAAATTTTTTTACTCCTTCTCCCTAAGCGTTTTAAAAGCAAGTGATCTTATTCAGAGCATGACACATCTCAAAGAGTCCCAGAAGACGGTTCTCTCAGCAGAGGGATGCTCCAGCTACACCAGCCATTCCAAATTTCAGTCAACGCGATGCAGTTTTGGTTAACAAAAACACCACCACCAAAATGAAAAATGGAACGCAAATGACTGAAGCAAAAAGTCCTATTCATGCACAAAGACTTTGGGTTTGTACCAGCGGCACTTACCCCATGCCTTGGGCAGAAAATCTTCCCCCTCGCCTTCCAGAGCCACCTGTAAGACACACACACACGCGCTGCTGAGCCTTTCCCTCGGCTCTGCGTCACCGGGAAAAGAAACATTTGAACAACATATGGATTTCGGATGCCCAGAATGTGAAAGCGGTGAGGATCTTCCAGAGCTGATGGGATTTCCAGCAGTGTCTTTCCATGTACGGGAATGACCTCAGCTGGCTGACGGTACAATTAGCGACGCACGATTCCAGGCTCAGATGAGGTTTCCAGCTGGCACAACCCATAAACGCCGGACTCCAGGTTCCGATCGCTGCAGTGAGCATCCTCAGCAACAATTCCGGAGCAGCACAGATTTTGTGGAAAAATGAATTTCTGCCACCGAGTGTTTAAAAACCAAGCCAAGCATTCGCACGGCAGTGGTGCTCAGACACACGCGTGCAGGAACGAGGAGGATCCAGGTTCTGTTGCTGACAAGCAATTAGTCCAGCTGCCAAACAGCACCTCAGGCTTCCTTAACTTCCCACCTCTCTACCATAAAGCCCTATTTTTTTTCAGCTCCAGGGATGCAATGTAAGAACCAGATACTGTTTCCAGCAGGGGGACGCAACACGTAGGTACAAGGTGTAAGCGTCAGAACAACAAAAAAAAAAAAAATCAAGTGCTTATTTTCAGCTCAGCGCTTCCTCCCATAAAAGAGGCTTTCAAGCCTCGCAGGGGGGACGGATACGCCGACGTAACTCTTCTCCTCCCACTCCCTCTGACCTCGAATCCCGTGTGTACCTCGGCCTCGTCCACGGCCTCGTCTCCCTCTTTCTGTGCCTCTTCCAGAAGATCCTCCACTCTTGCCACCATCCAGTCCGTTCTCCTGGCCCCGAACTGAAAGACATGACGCAAAGACAATTTCAACGCTCACCGTGCTTTAGGGAGGACACAAAACCAGACCTCAAGCACCGAGGCAGAGCAGCCGTGCAGGAGACCACGTCGCCAAACGCTCCCATAACTTCTTTTATTTAAGTTGATGGTATTGAGGAACCATCTCAGACAGGGGAGCATCAAACAGATCGCAGCACACACACACACACACACACACAAGGATGGTTTTCCCCAGACGTGTCTGCCCCGGAAGCTTTACTGACAGCTTTCAGGCAGCCCCAAACGCCTCGGTGTGCACAGTGACAGTTACGGGTGTTATTAAAGGGCAGGTCCATACACTCTCTTCCACGGCTGGCACCTCGCCCCCGCCTCGGTGGCCCGCCACGTCGTCTGTTGAATTCCCGATCCCTCTCGCGGTTTTCTTTGCTTTCTTCACTGGGTTCTGTCTGTCCACTCTCCTTCTGTCCTGAGACACCTTTCTTCTTCCCGACCATTTCCCAGGAATGCTGAAGGTTCGGCAAAAGGGAAGGAAATTAATCATAGTTTGATTGAGGCAAGATACAAATACGGATGTATTTAAATAGGCTGTATAACGAGAACATAACAAGGGTCTCCAGAAAAATGCTTTCCGGCCCAATTTATTTTTATTTAGTGGAGTGTACCAGCCTACACACAGCGCATCCTCTTCCTTCAAGGCCAGCTTTCTTACAGCTGACTGGCATGCAGTTTGAGGTAACAGGAGAGGAGTTATTCTGTTTCTGCAAACATCTAATAAATCTCTAAAACAGAGCAGGTACAATACTTACTCAGGTATACAGGGTGGAAAAATTTACCCTGTTTAGGGGGAAAAAAAAACCCTGTGCCATCTCATACAGGTCACTGTTTTGAGGAGCTCTCAGAATAACCCAGGGAAATGTTTCAACGTGCTCCGTGATCAACATTTCGGGGTAAGTTCTCCTCTGAGATATAGAGTGATTTAACAAAACCCTCTCCTAAACAGCAGCTCGCAGGGAGAGGAGTATCACGTAATTTATCCAGCAGGCAAGTTCAAGTCACCCCAAGTTCAACTGTAAGAAGTTAAGCACGACCCCAGCTTACTGCCACGGGCCTGCAGCGGTTGATTTGTGACAGCCCGCAGTAGTTTCATGTTCTTATGCCGATGCCGCACACCGTTAGAACAATTAAAAATAGTCCCAAGCCATTCACAAACACCTGAAAACAGGACTGGCAGGCAAGTAGGCAGCTGGTTTTGGATGGCGACACGCAGGGACAGTGACAAAAAAAAAAAACAACACAGAGGCACAAACTGCCTTCCGACTCAGGGCTTCTGAAGTCTCTCTCCACAGGTATCTGGCTCAGAAGGAAGTTTTGGAAAAGATTTACTTTGAATACTGCAATTTTAAGCCAAATCTAACTCAATGCTAAGATCACACCAGCTCCTTCACTGTTTGAGCTACGGTAGGTTCCGAGCGACAAGCTCAGCAGGTGAGCTGTCCTCGTCAGCACAGGAACATCTGAGCAATCAGCAAACCTGTTTGTTATCAGAAAATCCCCGTACGGGATTGCTGCACAGGCTGAACCCAGGCCAGCAGCAGCTCCGAGACCTTTGACCACTTCCAGTGCAGGCGCTGCCTGCGCTCAGCGCCGCGGGTACCAGCCCGCAGGCCCCCCCCGGCACCGCGGGCTGGAGAAGCGGCAGGCACTGAGGGCTCCGCTCTGCCAGCTCCCGTTTCTGCCTCTACAAATCCTCCGCAGTAGGATTCAAATCCTCCCCGCGTCTCACGCTGCTGGGCGTTTCAGCTGCTTGAATAAAGGAGGTACTGCTACCTATCGCGGTTTGCTGCACGCCATCCTGGATGCCGTTTTCGTGAGCAATGTGTTTATCTAGGAAATGCAATTGCTGTGATAGCGGCAGTTTGCTGTTTGATCAGAAGCTGCTGGCTACAAGGGACGCGGAGGGAAATAGTCACAGCAGTGCTTCGCCTCAGCAACGCACATTCACATCATCCTCCTCTCGAAAAGCCTTTTCCAACAGCTACTTTGTTCAGCTGTCGGTGGACAGGGCTCTCTGCAGGCAAGGAAGAGCCCTACGTCATACTGAACTCGGCCGGTGCCAAAGCTCGCAAAGCACCCGACGCTGGGGAGCAGCTCCGTTACGCAAAGCGGTCTGAGCTGTCCAGCTGATCCATCCACACACGAGGCTAACAATGAGAAAAAAGAGCTAACACGTAATATTCTGAAGTGATATTCACAGCCTCAACTCTGCAGAGTGGAGTTGGCTTCAGGCAAACCAGGGTGCTGGGAGGCTACGTTTGATCAGCGGCAGTTTGGGAGGGTCTGATATTTGTAGGCTTTTTACTGTAACAGAACTCGTGTCTCTGCTGTCTTTGTCACAAAATGAAACCGGCCGGAAGGTTCCTCCTTGCTCATTCTCCGAGCTGATTTTGGTTTGTCTGAGACAGGCACCTTCGTGAGTGACAACAGCCGAGTAACTCCACGGCCGACAACCAGCAAAAAGACCCTCAAAAACGTGGCACGGACAGAGGCACACAAGCCAGTCAGCACATCGCTGAGCAGCAGATGTTTAGGGCCAGAGAGAAAACTGCATTACTCTAACAGTAAGGAACCACGGGGCACACACACCTGCCCTTCAACACAGGTCACGCCGCCCTCACGGGAAAAGATGTTACTGCACGCTCACGGCAGCGTGAAAGCTCACACCGATGCCACCGTACTGTCGTCAAAGCGCTCGGATTCAAAAGGAATGGGAAGTGAATGATTTACTGCATTTTCCCCTCTATTCCCATGGGCCTCCTGGCCACGCTCGTACTCTGTGCGAGAGCCCACAGAGGACAGCGTCGAGAAGCCAGGACGCAATCACACGCCACGTGCTGCTTGTGGAACTAGTTGGTCATTTTGGCTCTCGTTATCTAGACATTACTGCAGGTCTTGTCCCCAAACACACAGACTGAACCAGGCCTCACCAGACTGACAGGACCCAACCCTACCGTGTCCGGATTGCCCTCCAGCAGCACGTTGATGGCTCTGTTGACATCCCCATTGCAGTCATGCAGAGCAATCACACACTCATCCTGGTTCTTTCCCGTGATGTCGATCAGCTGTAAAGAAGACACAACCACGGTCAGCGTGTTCCAAACCAAGAAGGCATCAAAATCTCTATGGATCTCCCAGGAAGCAAGTTGAATCCCAAACCAGCAATCCTACAAGGCAATGTCAGGGTCTGGGAGCCTCCTCAGTTTCATTCTGCCCCATCGACAGGAAGCAACTGAGAGTGGAAATTTCTGACTTACTGTTGTTTCACCACAACCTCCTTTTCTCAGGATAACACCGTTCCCTGTGTTCTGGGGAACAAGCCGGTCCAAGGAAATTCAGGGAGCAGCTAGTCTGTGTGTGTCCCCCACCCTCCGCCAGCACTCACAGTACTCTTGACATTGATCTTCCCATCAGAGTTCACCCTCGCTTTCCACACTCACTTGTTTCACCTTCTCCTCAAAGTCAGCGTCGTTGTGGTCCGAAATCATCTGTGCAAGTCGAATCTGTTCCGCAGTGGCCTAAAGATATCAAACGGAGAGAGAGCGCAGTAAGAGCGGCGCATTTCCTACAAACCTTCCTCGAAAGGCCATCACTCTTCCCCAAGATCTCTGGAGAGGAATCAATCCGATGAACAGGAGGCACAAACAAGGGTCAGAAAGAAGAGAGTCAGAGAGGAAGTCAGAGGGAAGAGGAGTGAGCGAGTGGAGTCTGGAAGAAAGGGAAGTACCACCAGATGGTCTCGCGGCACCGGGTGAGTGACCATCACTTAAACTACGTCTGTTTTGAGGCAGACCTTACCACCACCAGAACATGGAGACCCACTGCAGGCGGCTTCTCAGCCTCCTGCCTTCATTAAAGCGATCAGGGAACGGTCAGATGGAAGTTAAACCAAATCTCAGTTCCAGCTCCCGCCCAGGGACACCGATGCAGAAACCCCACCGTCAGTGGCCGCCCAATTAACCTGGCTCTGCAAGCAGCACCCTGCAGCACACGGGGAAGCTCGTTAGGCCAAGCCCAGCCGTTAGCACTGGGCCAGGCAGGAGTGCCAGGTCTCCACCTCCAAACTAGCTGGTTTCCATGGACGCTGCCCTTACCTGCGGCCGCTGCTTGTGCTGTGTCTGGCTCTGTGTCTGTGTCTGCTCCCAGTTCCCCCGGGCTCGGTTAGTGCCCACCGATGTCATCATTTACAGTATATACAAATAACAGTATTTACAAGGTAGAACTCTGTGGTGGGTCAGGGGAAAAGAGAGAACAGATCGTTAGAAACCAAAACCAAAAGGCAGCACCGAGACTGAACGATCGCCTGGGCAAGGCAGGCAGCAAAGCTGTCGCGGGCCCCCACCTTCCCCGCCACCTCCCCAAAAGGCCACCTGTACCTCTCAGGGTTTCTCCACCGCTACCATGCTGGTACCAAACAAAACATCACCTGCATCCAGCTGGGAGCAACTGGGACCCAGGAGCAGAAGCACTCGGGGTAAAGGGTTCAACAACTCGCTGCTAGAACACAAGTGGGCGAGCAGGCACGGATCTGCCGCGACCTGGGCCGCAAGAGGCTACGGCGAGCGACCGCAAGGAACGCTCGAAAAAAGCTCTGAAGAAACCTAACCTGGTGAGCAGAACACCTCAGAGCATCAGGTGTGTACATCAGCTCCTTCCCCGTGTCCTTTCTTGCCTTAAAAACAGGGCAGGGGAAGCAAAAACTCCACAGGAATAAGTGGTGCTACAGGTTCGTGGGATGTTGTTTTAAAAAAATATCGCCCTTGTAGAACTGCCTGGTTTTGCTCGTTTCAAATATTCCCCCGAACAGGAAATACCAAGTTCTCTTCTACCGAGTACTCTGGATTAAAAAACTACCAAAGCAGTGAACTTGATGTCGACGAGGAGTAACAGCCGGTGACACTGTTAGGTAACTTCTTGAGGCAAAAAATCCCAGTAAAAGTTCAGGTTGTGGAGTGTCCAAAGCAAGGGGACACTTTATAACCTCACACTGGGCTTTGGGGCGAGAGCCCCACCCTGGCGGCAACAACGGGACCAGCACGGAGCAGTTTTACCCTGCCTACCACCTCCTAGGCACAGCCCGCGGCGGGACTCGCTCCTTCCAAACCCCTGAAACCTCAATAATCGCAAATTCTTTTCACATTTTCGTTAACAAGAGCGCAACGCTTTCCTCCGACGCGGCGGGTTCCGCTCCCAGCGCTGCAGGCAGATGCTTGGGACAGGGGAAGGAGCCACAGAGCGTTAAGAGCAGGGAGGAAACCCGAGTGAGAACACCCGACCTGATCCGACACGCTGTTTGCAAACACCAACATGGCAGCACAGAGCCAGGTCCAGCGAGCAAAGCGGGGAAAGCTCCGAAGCGGCGTTAGCGAACAGCCCTGTAAGCACCGGGGAGTCTCGCATCGAAGTCCGCGAGCGGAGCGCTCGGCTAGGCTGCGAGACCTTCCCCCGAGACGCGCCGAGACCCTCGTGTCACCTCCGCGCCACGGCTCGACGCGCACGCCACCGCTCCTGCTCCCACCGGCGCCTAGCCTTCATCCGTAGGCGAGTTCTCAAAGGCGACCGCTCCCCAAGAGCCTCAGTTCGCCCTTTGGGGCCACCCGCGTCTCACGGCAACTCCAAACCAGAGTTTTCCAGCTACACAGTGCCAAGATTTCTCACCGGGACCCAACCCCAGCTCCCTGCCCCGCCACCGGGAGCCCCCAAGGTGCGTGCAACGCCACCCAGATTTAAGGGAGAGCGCCACGCCGGGGCTTCACCCGAGGCAGAGCAGCCATCCCTCCCACGCCCCACGCGGGCTTCTTCCCCACAGCATCTACTTTCGCTCTCCACCGCTACCTCTCTTCCAATTCTAAGTGTTTCACGCACAAACAAGTTGTCATATTAAACCAATTTGGCAGCAGAACTGCAGGCCCAGAGGGAAGGAATCCTGCGCGTTTGCAGTAACTTAATCTGCAATTTCAATAGGATACAGTTCCAGCAGCCCGCTGCCCCAAACCTTTGTGGAGCGGCTGGGCATTGTTCAACAGCTGCCACGCTCCGCTCTGCCCAGCTGCATTTCTGCCACCATTAAATCACGACCCTTTTTTCCTTAACGTGCAAAAAAACCCACCCACAAACCCAAAAAACAACAAGAAAAGCATCTATTACAGAAACATCAGCCAGGCCCTGACCCTACCGAGACCGTCGGGTAAGCGGGCGTCCCCACGCAACACCCCAAGCGCTGCGCCGAGGGAAGGCGACTCGGCTGCCGCTAATTTATTCCTCAATCGTGTTACTTCGGTACAGCTCACGGGCAATATTTAACTGCAAATCTTGGTTGTCCTGACACTTGAACCGGCCCCGCGCAGAAGCAACGATAAAGATGACTTTGCTGGTTCAAAGCGGTCTTCACCAAACCTGTTTTACCTTTTTTTTTTTTCCTCTTTAAAAAAAGCAAACCCATATATACTCACCAAAAGGGCCGTAATAAAAAAGGGAGACTCCAGCCCAAGCAAACCGTGGCTGATCCACACCAGGGAAACAGCGTTAACCCAGGCCAGCGCTTACGTTTCAAGACAACGGGAAAGCGATGCGTTCGGACGGGATTTAGGCAAAGCAAGAAGCTTCACGGCTACAGGTTACAACATCTTTTCTTCAAAGAAGCTGCAAGTAAACACGAGGCGCTTTGCCATTACCCCTTTTCCAACTACAGCACTACTCGCCTTCCACAGCTAGAGAGGAGAGAGTCTCGGCTACACAGAACGTGAAGTGCGGAGTCTCCGGAAAAAGAGGTGATACAGAAACATAAGAAGCTGTTCATTTTATTAAAAATTTCAGGTAAGTTACAATTTTAGAACAAGGATCTGTCAGTCGCATCCACTATCCCCGGCTGTACCAGACCTGCTGGCTGATGCCGGGCGACTCCCGGCACATCCCAGCCTCAGTTTCCCTTATCTGTTAATACAGAAAATTGCTGTTTCCATCCCCCTCTGACTAAGCTTAATTAACACGTGCAAAAGGCCCCGAAGGAAAGGACCACAGAGGGCAAAGCACTCGGGAAGATTTTCCTGCAACACGGGGCAGAACAAGCACCCGAAGGAGCCCAAGGCGGGGGGCTGGTTTATCAGCATTAGGGGTTCTCCTCTGGAGCAAACACACTGCAGCTGCAAACCGAGTCACTCCCGTGTGTGCAGAGTGAAAAATATTAAATTTTTGGGTTGTTTTTTTTTTTTGGGGGGGGGGAGGGGATGCCCCCCAGGAACGCCATCGGAGCCCCCAGCTTGGCAGCGATGTACAGCGGTTTATTGGGAAGCCTCCCGGGCAGGAGGAGAGCGCCACACGCGGGGACCCCGAGCGAGGACCCCCCGGGCCAGGATTGCTCCAGGAACACTGAACCGGCATCGCCCGGGAAATTTCGCGTGGGCCGCGGGGATCCGCCCCGCACCGAGGGGCCGAGCTCGGCTCACGCCGCCGGTAAAGACCCCCCCCTCTCCCCCCGGGTCGGTGCCGAAGAAAGGGGCCCGGCGGCGGGCCCGGTCACACGCGAGGAGCCCCCGGAGCACGGCGGTGGCGGGGAAGCGCGGCCCCCATTGTTACCGCCGGCAGCAGCGGGGCCGGGCGGGCC
>VWZZ01004993.1:48378-64617 GCA_013399095.1 Psophia crepitans
TGTCACCGCGGGGATGGGGTGACCCAGGGCCGGCCCGTGTGGGCGGCTGGCTCGGCTCGGAGCGCGGCTCTCTGCGGGCTCGTAGGGTGGTTTTGCTGCCGGATCCGTTCAGAACATGATGCTGGGGTTTCTGCGTGCCCCGCGCCCGGGTCTGGCCCCCGCGGGGCCGGGGCTGAGGGCGGGAGCTGCCGCCGCTCGGTGGGGCGAGGCCACTCCCAGGCCTCGGCTGGGCTCTTTCCTCGCAGCCACATATGGAATTCTCTTGCACTAGTGGTGTTGTCATGGGAACCTGCGTGTTTCTCCCAGCTCGCTGGAGCCTCCGACAGGGCAGAGAACCAGCTCTGCTAGTGGAGCGGCGTCTCGTACTCGCCCTGTGGCCCGGCCCTTGGGTCCTGAGGAATGTCCCTGGTAGATCTCTGCGGCCTGGGGAGGTGGTGGTGACCCTCAAAGGCTGAGGGGAGCTCAGCCCTTGGCTCGCAGGGCTCCCGGTTGCTCGCTGACTCGGGGCTGCCTTCCCCAAGGAAGCGCGGAGTAGTGGGAACGAGCCGCTCGGCTGCCTGGAGGTGTCCGGGGAAGCCTGACCGCTTCAGATGTGTGCGGTGAGGAGGGGCAGAGGGAGATGTACGGACCCCCTGCAAAGGGAGGGATGCAGTTCCTTAGCAGCAAGGGTGGTGTGTTTTTTGGGTGGGTGGAGTGCTGCCTGCAGGAAGCCAGGGCTAAATCGTGTGGTTCAGGGGGTCGGGGAAGGGAGGCCTGCCCTGCTGGTGTGCCTCCGTCCCCTGGGAGAGGGAGGAGGCTTCTCACCTTGACAGCTCATTGCCTCTTTAATAGGCAAAAGGCATGTCAAGCAGCCTCCTTCCCAGTTCTGTTTAATCTATTGCTTCGTTCCTCTTCGAGCAGACCACTTCCTCCTCTGGAGGAACGTGCTGCTGGGGCTGGCTGGGGGCAGCCCGCTGCGCTGCTGCCTTGTTTGAGCATCAAAGTGTTGCAGGCTTCCCTGGTGAAGAGCAGGGCGTGCTGGGACCGGAGCTCCTCTTCAACTTGTCTTCTCACAACCTGGTCTCAAAACATGCTGTGGAGGGAGGGGGGTGTCGAGCGCCTTGCTGCCGGCCGGGGGAAGAGCTCTCCCAGGAACTGAACGCGATTTGTGTTGGGCCCCGCTCTAACACTGGCTCCTTTCATAGCTCGGCTCTTCCCTCCTTGGGCATGGTTGGAAGCAGCGTGTCCTTGCGGGCTGCTTTGTTACGAGTAGCTGGGATATTTCATATACGCCTGGCATGTGCCTGCGTCTGAGCCTCTGGATCACAGTGCTGACCTGAAATGGCTGCAGCCCTGTCCGTCTCCGTACCAGCGCAGCAATTCTGCTGGTGAACAGGGCGCTGGGTTCCCCTGTTGTGGCTGATGTGGGGTATTAGTGTCCCCGAAGCATCCAGGCTCTGCTCGGGGTTGGCGGGCTGGGCTGTAAGGTGCCTGGGGGTGGACAGCAGCACTGCTGTGACCGGCCTGGCCGGGGCAGGTGCGATGGCTTCTGATCTCTGCCGAGTCCTTAAAGCCTCGGTCGCTTTTGTGGTTGCGCTTCTGGCAAGCGTGTGGTGGCTCTCCTGGCATGTCTGACTGAACCGAGGCAGCCGTCTGCATGCGGCTGTTGCTGGGGAACAGCCTCCGCAACCTGTCTCAAGACTGGGTGAGGCTTTTGCTCTTTCTCCGGGTTATTAGTGAGTTGCTGGGGGGAAGGAAGCCTCCAGCACGGCCGCTTCGCTGCTTTTCCTTGTTCTACCCCCTTTCTTTATGAACAGTTGCTGCCCTGGCTCGGCCTGCCAGCGCCCCGACACAGCCTGGCGGACTTGGGAGCTGTTAATCTTTCTCATGTTGCTGATGAGAGGGCTTGTTTCAAGCAACGCTCGTGTCCAGATCACATGAGTAAACTGACTTTGTGCTAAATGGGAGCTGTCGGAGGGCTGTGATTGATGGCCTGGCAGGATTACAGCAGCTGCGGAGAAGACCATTAGCGTAAGTCATCTACTTAGTGTTTATGGCTTAAGCTGTCACGTCAGCTCAAGCTGACAGGAGAGAAACCTGCAGGCTGGGTGCTGCACTGACAGAACGCGTGTCTGCGTGTGAAACCGTGCAAAGCTTAACGTGGCGCAAGCGTGTAGGAGCGCAGCCTCTGCGCGGCACGGGGTAGAGCGCCCTGGCCTGAAGGCAGACCTCGGCCGCCCTGCGCGAACCGCGAAACCTGCCGCGGTGTCACCCTCATCTGTTCCCTCTAGGCTGAGGCAGAAGTGGCATCTCTGAATCGCCGTATCCAGCTGGTAGAGGAGGAGTTAGACCGAGCCCAGGAGCGCCTTGCCACAGCTCTGCAGAAGCTGGAAGAGGCGGAGAAGGCTGCAGATGAAAGTGAAAGGTGAGCCAGGTCTGCTGCCCTCATTCCACCAAACGTCTCTGACGTGTTCCTGATCGAGGGCCTGGTGCCATCAACCTCGTGGGCTCCCTGGAGGGTGGGAAGCAGATACCACATCAAGGGTGAATGTGGGAGTTGGTACCTGCTTATGTGGAGCAACTTAAACAATGCTGTCGGCCTTGAGCGAGTATCTTGGAACCTGAGGCGAAGGAGGGAGCGAGTGCTGTGTGCTCCCCTGCATCCCCGCTTCCGAGGGAGCGGAAATAAGTGGATTCTGGGACACTGTTGAACTGTAAAGGTGGCTGCTGGTGGGGAAGCGCCTCCTTCCTGCTGCCTCTGCCAAGAGCCCTTCCTTCTGGCAGGCGTACCCTGACCTGGCAGCGTAATTCAGAGGGGAGCGGTCCACTTCCAGCTGGCTGCTTGTGTTTCATCTGTGTACGCACCACAGCGAGCGGCCTGACCCAGCTGATGGCCTGCCATAAAGATGGACTTGGCTCTTCCTGCATTCCAGCCTGGAATGTGCTTGGCTCAGCCGTGTGCAGTCCCTGAGACAGCCTGGCTTGTTCCTCTCAGCAGCACCCCGTTTCCCTTGGTCCGGGAGCCCGATGAGCTGCTGGAGTAACGCTCCAAGGAACAGTTAATTCTGAGCAATGGAGGCTGCTGTATTTGCATCAGCCCAGGAGTGTCTGCCTTCCCGTGGTACCCTCTGTGCTCAGAGGTGTCGTGGCCGTAGGGAGCTGATGTGGTCCTGAAGGAGCACTGTTAATGTTCTGAAACTCGTTACACCGCTGGCTTGTATGGGGTTGTTTTATACATCTCCCGTCCCTGTGCTCTCTTCTGGGCAGAGGCATGAAAGTCATTGAGAACAGAGCTCTGAAGGATGAGGAGAAGATGGAACTGCAGGAGATCCAGCTCAAGGAAGCCAAGCACATTGCAGAGGAGGCCGACAGGAAGTACGAGGAGGTGAGACCCTTGGATGCTGTAGTACAGCTGACCCTGGCCAGGAGAGGTGGCTCCTCTTCCTGCTCACAGGGCTTCCATCAGCAGAGCTGGGAGGAGAGCCTGGCTCTCAGCAGAGCTACGTCACTGGTCCCCTTAGCCAAAAGACTCTGGCAGCTCCAGTGACTTCCTCTGGGTTCCCTTTACTGCCTCGCATAGCCTGCGAGTACAAAATCCTCTTCCTCTTAACTCCACTTCTTCGTTCCAGGTCGCTCGGAAACTGGTGATCATAGAAGGAGATCTGGAGCGTACCGAAGAGAGAGCTGAGCTTGCAGAGTCGTGAGTAATCTGCTCGCACGTAACCGGCACATCCACCTTTGCATGGGAACTAACACGGCATTTCTAAACTTGTTACACAAGGCCTGAAGCACAGGGGGGGGCTCAGATCCTCAGGTGGAAGAGCTGGAGGCACTCTCCTGCTCGGAACAGGATTAGGTCCGCTGAGGACGTGGCGTTTGCCATGACACGGTTTGCCTTGCAGTGGAGATGTTCTGCCCTTTTGCATGGAGGGACTCCCCAGCTAGCGGGGCCGCAGAATCCCTCTCCGCTTGGTGTTCACCAGCACTGCTCTGTACGTACGGTCACCAGATCCTTACACGTTGCACGTGAGTGCGTGGCACTTGTCCTGAAGGGACAGAAGCCTCTCGGGCCAGGAGCTGAAGGGGCATTGGGATGTCCAAGGGCAGAAATGTGCCTGAGGTTGCGCTCTGGCCTCTTAAAATATTTGCAGTAATCACTCCAGCCTTGTGCACTGCGGAGCAGCAAGCCGGACAAGTTCTGCTCGGAGCAGACAGGCAAACTGCGGCCTCTGGGCTCCCTTCAGGCGCCCGGATGCTTTAGCTGATCCCTGAGGAGCTGGTCAGGGCCTTTCTGTACTCTGGGCCTTGTCTAACAAAGTTAGCGCGCATGCAGCAGTAGCACTGTGCTTCCTGCCCACACGTGCATGTCATGACCGTGACTTTTTTTTGTGTTTTTCCCCCTACCCCCTTTTTTGCTCTGCGGTATTGTGTTATTGGTGCTCCTTTTGACCCTTGCCCCCACCCGGCTTGTGCCGTCCTGTGACCGTCACTAACAGTCGTTGCCGGGAGCTGCAGGAGCAGATCAGAGTGATGGACCAGAACTTGAAGTGTCTGTCTGTTGCTGAAGAAAAGGTACTAACCTTTCCCTTCTTGAACCATTAAAACAGAATTTTTACGGTCTTCTCGCTACACTCCTTCCCTCAGCTTAACTGCATCTTTCTCTCTCTTGGAATGTTCTGTCCTTTCTGCCCATAAATATTCCTGCCTGAGTGGTGGTGGCTGTCCATCTGTCGGTCAGAACAGCTTCCCTCCTTACAGCAAATTAAACGTGCAGCTTCTACTTGAAGACTCCAGGTCCGGCAGAAATCTGCGTCCATGTCTCGGCTGCTCAGCCCAGTGCCCTGCATATGTGCTGGCAGAATACTTAAAACACGAACTGGGAGGCGGGAAGGGAACTTGCTTTCCGCACCAGTGCCTGAAAGCAGGGTCCCATCCAGTCTGATCACAGGCCGTCTCCTAAAGAACTTTCTAGTCTTCCTTACACATGGATTCACTTCTCGTCTCTCCTGTCTTTCCCTCCCACTTCTTCTTTTCCTTGTTCTACCCCCTTTCTTTATGAACCCCCACAGTAAATGTTCCGAGCTGGAAGAAGAACTGAAGAATGTCACCAACAATCTCAAGTCTCTTGAGGCTCAGGCCGAGAAGGTAGGGCTGCTTGTCTGAGGGCCAGAAGTGTTTCTGTTTTGCTAGGAGGGTGTGTGACAACAGAGCACCCACTGGGATGGAAATGATGCAACTGTGGCCTTACGCAAGCAGGGAGAGCTGTACTTGCTCTCCCGGAAGAGCTAACGGATTTTGGTGCAGGGCTGACTGTAGAAGCCCGGAGTCTGGCTGCCCTTCCCTGCCTTGGGGCACTCGAGCAGCCAACACGGTTACGCTGCTGGGGTGAGAACTTGTCTGCACCCAAGTTTGTGTCACATGTGTGATGTGGGCCTTGCTGCCTGCCCCAGTTGTGTTGGACTGGGGTAGGAGTGTGGACACCTCCCAGTTGGAGTTTCCGTGGGTGTGTGCGCTGCAGTGAGGAGTTTGTCTCCTGCTGTAGCCATGGGATCTCCAGAGTGGGAGACACCTGGAGCTGCTAAGGGCTCCTGATTGCAGACTCCTCTCTTTTCCACAGTACTCTCAAAAAGAGGATAAATATGAAGAAGAGATCAAGATCCTGACTGATAAACTTAAAGAGGTGAGTGACCATGTCAGGATGGCCCAGCTGGGTGAGCTGGCCTCAGCTTGACTGGGGAGAGACATGGAGGGTGGGAAACTTTGTCCTCAGGCTGATGCCCACTGAGGGACCTGGGCAGGCTGGAGAGGTGGGACCATGTGACCCACGTGGGGTTCAACAAGGCCAAGGGCAAGGCCCTGCCCGTGGGTCGGGGCAGTCCCAAGCACAACTCCAGGCTGGGCGGGGAATGGATGGAGAGCAGCCCTGAGGAGAAGGGCTGGGGGTGTTGGGGGACAAGAAGCTCAACCTGAGCCAGCAGTGTGTGCTGGCAGCCCAGAAAGCCCCCTGTGCCCTGGGCTGCATCCTCAGCAGTGGGACCAGCAGGGTGAGGGAGGGGATTCTGCCCTGCTCTGCTGAGACCCCCCTGCAGTGCTGCCTCCAGCTCGGGGGGGCCCCAGGACAGGAAGGACATGGAGCTGCTGGAACGAGTCCAGAGGAGGCCCCGGAGATGCTGCGAGGGCTGGAGCCCCTCTGCTCTGGAGCCAGGCTGAGGGAGCTGGGCTTGTCCAGCCTGGAGCAGAGAAGGCTGCGGGGAGCCCTTGGAGCCCCTCCCAGTGCCTGCAGGGGCTGCAGGAAAGCTGGAGAGAGGCTGGTTGCAGGGCAGGGGGGGCNCAGCCTGGGCTGGTGGGGGGTGTCCCCATGGCAGGGGGTGGCGCTGAGTGGGCTGGGAGGTCCCTTCCCCCCCAAACCAGGTTGGGGTTCTATGCCTCCATAGTACTTTGCTGTGTCTCAAACCTGCTGTAGTAACTTCGTCGCTCTTGTCTGGCAGGCAGAGACCCGTGCTGAATTCGCTGAACGATCTGTAGCCAAGCTGGAGAAGACAATTGATGATTTGGAAGGTACATTCTGGGGATGGGAAGGCAGAGAATATGTGGTGAGGAGTGGGGAGCTGAGGAAGGCTCTGTCTCAGATAGCTGGCGAGTGGAGATACTGCTCTGCTCCTCCAGTACTTGGAGCATGACTGAACTTGGCTTCCAAGGTGAGGCTTGGTGCCTCTGGGCTCAAGAGTTGGGCCCACAGCTCTCTCCTCTGAAAACAGTTCCCAGTCAGTGCTGTGGCAGCCCTCAGGCCCTTGATCCAAGCGCCTTGCTCTGTCTGGCCGATCGTTACAGATAGTGTGGCTGGTGTATCTCAGTTGTGGTGTGCTCAGGAATGTAACTGGACTCTTATGTTCCAGCTTAACCCAGTTTAAGGAGTGGCATAAGAAAAACAATAACCCACCTGAACCCAACAGGAGTTGGTTACGATAACATACTTGTGTGCAGAATCTCATGCACGTGGCTGGCTGCTGCAGAGAGCGTTGCTGCGAGTCAGCCATGGTAGTCTGAGTCTTGAAGCAGCCCCCACAAAGCCTTGGGACTCCCCAGTGTCACTCCTTGTTCAAGACAAAATTGCCAGAAGCCCCATCCATGCAGTGTGGTGCTCAGCCTGTGCTGATGGTGGGTTCCTTTTCTCCTCCTGTTCCTGGTTGCACAGTACTTCAGGAGCGCTCCTGAGGCTGGCTGTTGCAGAATCCTGCCTTCCCCGAGCCCCAGAAGGAGGAGGTTCGAGGTACCTCCCTTAAATCTGTGGCTGTAGCTCCAGTGGTGGTGCTGGTAAACCAAAACTCTTACAGGCCTCCTGCATCCACCACAGCGTGTACCTTTGTGGTCTTTTAGTGCCAGCTCTTGGAGATTCAAAGCCACGTCCTCCCATCTGGAGTCACTCAGGAGGTTTTTCTATCTAGAAATAGCAATGGTGTCAGCTGAGCTGTTCCAGAACCACCGCCAAGCAGCAATCTGAGCCACCTCATGATCCAGGGCAAGCTTCTATTGGGAGCTGCAAAACCTCCTCCAAATCTCCGCATGCTTCCCTTGAAACACGTTGATTGAGACTTGGCTCCGGTCTCCAGCCTTGCTGCTGAAGTGACCTAGTTTATGACAACTGACAAAGTTCCCTGGGCTCCGTGAAGCTGTTAACAACATTACCAGCTGCACTGTAGCCTAGGCAGCCAGAGCTGGGAGCAGTCTATGCCAGCTCTGTGCAGTGCTCAAGGAGTGCATCGGTAGGAGTTTCGGGACTGCCCCCTCCCCTGCAGGTAGATGATCTGCCCGTCTGCTCCGTTGAGAAGGCAGGCGTGGTCTCTGTGCGGCTCACCCTGCCTAGCTGCGTGCTACAGAGTGGGAATTCCCTCTGATGCCCAGGACTGTTACGTGACCGCTTCTCCCAAGCAGGTTTTTGTGTTGAGACAGAAGGTGAGGACAGAGCACCTCAGTGGATCTGTAGGTGGAGCAAGCTTCTCCCAAAGCAGATGGAGTTGCCCTTCCCTGCTGCTCCTCCCGTCAGTGGTTGTTGCTGACCTAGCTGGGCAGCTTGTTCGCACAAGCTGATGCGGTTTGGGTTGCTGGCTCTGCTCCTCTCGGAGCTGGCTCGTGACCCTGGAAGGCACTTGCTGGTCAGACTGTCCTCAGGCTGTTGGAAACCTTCCTGCTCATTGCTGGGAACTAATACAGAGTCATGATGGCTTCATATCTAACTTCATTCTCTTCCGTTCATGAATCCCGTACTGCTTTTCCTGCCCCAGGATGTTGGAAGAACTCCTTTGCCTTCCCTCATTGTTTCCCTTTTGTTCTCCTCCTAAACCTCTTCTAGATGAGCTCTATGCCCAGAAACTGAAGTACAAAGCAATTAGTGAGGAACTGGACCACGCCCTGAATGACATGACTTCCATGTAAATATGAGCTGGCTGGTGTTTGCCTCTCGCTTCAGCAGGCTAGACCGCCAGAGCTTGCTTCGTTTGCTGTGATTTTCGTAGTCGGAGAATCAATGGCACTGTGTCCAGGTTACTTCTACAGATCTCTGCCTCCAGGATTGTGGAGGCTTCCCTGCAGCATGCTGTACTCTAACTCTAGGTCCTTGTGATCTGCATGTGTAACACGAAGTGCTGTGCTGGCCTGAAAGGGTTCTGCCTTGAACTCTGAGTGCAATTCCCGGTCCCACTGGGAAGGGCTTCCTAAGGTAATAAGGCTTAGTGCCTGCTGGAGCCACTGGGCCATGGTCTCAGGCTTCCTCCTGGAAGAGGCTGTGGATAGCGCTGGAGTGGATTCCTTAGGAGCTGCCGTAACAGGCTTGAGATGAGCTGGATCATGAACTGATCTGTGGAAGTAGCTGAACTCATTATGTTTCTGCATCTTCGCTACTCGGCTTTTTACTTGGATTTGCGGTGGGTTCTGCTAACCGCTGCTCCGCACGGTCCTTACCACTAACCAAGGAGAGGCCAGGTACTTGTACTGCAGAGGAAGAGCCTTAATGCTAACATCTGAAAGCTCCCTAAGCGAAGTTTGCTGTGCACAAACTTTTAAGCTCCTCTTAAAATTAGTGTCTCCTTCTGTCTCACACAGATAAGTCTTGCGATTCCAAACTCCACTTTGGATTTGCCTCTCTGCTTGGTGGCTTGTTCTGCATCTGCACCCTGCATTCATGCTCTCGTCATCTCACTCTGAATTCCAGTACCTTTTTCCAGTTACCATGCACAGGGCATCCCTGGGAATGAGTGCTGTAAAGACACTGAAGCTTGACAGCAGCAGCGTGCCCCCCCCCCAGTTATGCTGCACTTGCTCCCAAACAAAGCTCCCTCTGTTTGACCCGATGTGCCAGACACTGCTGTGCTCTGAGGGGCTGCCCTTCCAATGTCTGGGTGTAGCTGGGAGTGTGTTGTTCTCATCTGCATATCTTGTGTAGAGCCATAAAGCTCCTTTTGTATTTCTCTTGCCTCTCGCTTGAGCATGATGTCACCTTTTTTAAGGAAAACAACTTGTGTATAAATTGAACGGAATGGCTGGTGCTTTTGAGAAACGGGTCTCTAGTGACCACTTGCTGCTTCAGAGTAACTGTTTCAACGTTGCCGTTAAACTGGCGTAACCCTCATCGCCCTCGGCGGAATACACAGACTTCATTAACGCGCTGGATTTTTGTCCCTCTGGGTGTTTTATCGGCTCACAGATGTGAATTGCAGCTCTGCAAGCGGTGCCTCGGCATGCGGCGTGTTGTGTCGGGTCGAACGGGAGCCCGGGGTTTGTAGCAGGAGGGCCTGAAGACCTTCCTCACGCCCGCCCGCTCTGTAGCGTTCACCGGCATCGGTTGCCAAACGCCGGCTTGCAGCGGGAAGTCGCCACGCTTTGCTGGCGGGGTGTGAAAGCTGATAAATATCAAGTGAGCTCTGGCTGGTTTCCAGTTGGATGGGACTGGTTGGGTGTGAGGTGGTGCCGGGGGTGTGTGGCCTCTTGCTTTGGGAGTGAGAACGCACGGCAGCAGGGCTGTGGGCATCCGAGCCAGGGAATCCCTGTTTTGTGGAGTCTTCCCCTCCCTGGGGAAGGGCTGAGGGTGACAGGACCCTCCTGGGAGCGTGGCATGGAGCTTTACACGCTGGCGGCAGGCTGCAAACACTTGACACACGTCACAGCTGGTCTGAGTCTGTTGCTCGTTGCTCCGGTATCATAAACACCGCTCAGCCTCTCGTAACTGTACGTGCTGCCGCGTGGTGGCTCGTCAAATGCTTTTTTTTTCCTTTCTGGATTGGTTCATCTGCCACAGTGCCCGAAGAGCCCTTCATGAACAGAGTTTTGATGAAATGGGACACCTCCCGTGGTTTCCTCAGGTTTGTGTCGCTCCGTTCTCCACGCAAATGGCACGAGCAGGGAGGAGAGTCCAGACGCTGAACTGCCCCCGCCTGTCCTCACTCTGCCTCCTGTGTCAGGGCTACCCCCTCGCTGCTGGGTCTGGGTGGGGAAGGGAGGAGCGTTCCCACAAGGGACTTGAAAGGGTAATAGCTTGGAAAGCTCTGGCAGATGGTGGTCTGACCCTCCTGGGGGATGGGGCAGTAACCCTGCGCTCTGTAAGCACAAAGCAAGAACCCGTAACCTCGTGGTAACCAAACATGCAGCTCGAGTCTGGCGCCAGCGTCCGGGTGTGTGGGGGCTTGTGGCCCAGCATTCGGTTGCCAGCTCTTACCAGGTGGGATGGGGCACCTCTCCTCATGGGGAGATCCCGTCAGCTGTGGGTTCATTACTGACTCACGCTGTGCGGAGCCGGTGGCTCCGCTGTTGCGTGGTGGTGTTGTAAGCGATGTTATCAGAGGCTGGGCTGGGGCAGGCCCTTTCCCTGCTCGTCCTGATGGAACTCCACGCTGTGCGGTGGGTTGGTGGGTGATGCAACGCCTGCCCTGGGAGGTTTTGGGAGGCTTCTGGTCTGACTGGATTGCTAGGCTTGTGCGGGCTGGTTATGTGAGCTGGGCTGTTGGCTTGGGAGTGCTGCAGATGCAGACTAGCTGACCAGGAGGCACAGGTCCTGGAGCTCCCCAGGTTGTAAGGCTGCCCTGTGGGCTGGGTGGAGAAGGAGCAGGCCAAACACTGGAGCTAGCCCCAGCAGACCTGGGCAAGCATTCCACGTTGAGGAGCTGTTCATGAGGTCCAGGAAGGGTCATGCTATTTACTTCAGTCAGTTTGCTGCCTTCTGTGGGTGCATCCTCAGGTCCCTGTCCACAAGCAGTAGTGCTTGCTTGAAGGCTGTGAGCTGCTGCACCAGCCCACAGTCCCTGGTACTTCTGACTGCAGTCCACTGCTATCCTCTGTCATTCTGGAGACCCAGAACCAGCCCCGATCCCCTGGGGCTGGAGGCTGCATCGGGGTACCTGACCTGCCAGCGTGGGGACCAGAGAGCCAGGCCTGAGCTGCAGCGGTAGCTGATGCTCAGTGTGGGGTAGGTTCCTGTGTAGACTGCGATGGGATGTACCCTTCCCCTGTCCTGCGGCTTCCCTCAACTTGTAGATTGTGGTGGGACAGAAATTGTCGGCTTCTCTGGCTGTGCTTGGTCCATTGGTGGCTTTAAAGAAGAGGACAATCAATTGGCATTACTACCCTCTGTCCTGCAGAGGGAAGCGCAGCTAGAGCAGGCGCTGGGGGCAGCTGGTGAAGGTGAGCTTCCCCTGCTGCCCGTGCTGTCGCTGCAGGGGCTGGGCTGAGACTCTGGAGAAGGGGACCTGCTTTGGCTGCTCTGTGTGGACAGCTTCACTCGCTGTCCTGAGTCTTACGTGGCCAGGTCTTGCTGAGGAGTAAAATATTCCTTGGTTGAAAGTCATGAGGAATGGTGTAGATGCCTTTCAGAGGGTGCGCTGGATTCCTGGGGACCAGGACAAGGGCTTGAGAAGAAACGGAAGGCCAGCAGGAATGGCTTTGCCTGTCAGGCAGAGGCAGCGCACTGTGCGTGTTGCTGCAGTTTGTGATGATTAGTTCAGCCAGGCTGAAAGCTGTTGTGTAAGGAATCATTTTTACTGCCTGGAATTTGCCCAAATGCAGGAGTTGAAGTTGTCAGGCCAGAAGGACCATGCCCACATAGCTGAGCAGAGATAAATGCTGAACTGGTGCCCTGTGGTGGCTGGCAGGCTGTGTGGCAGGACAGTGGCCATCCAGCCCCAAGAGATGACCTGTCCTGGGGGAGGACCAGACTGATTCTGCCTTTCCATGGAGCAGCTGACGAGTGCGTGTGCTTGGTACGGCCTCGGGGACGGGTGCGGCTGCTGGAGCCCCACAAGGACAGGAATGAGGTGGGAGGTTGAACGCTGTCAGATGCAGTGGGGCTCTGTGCCCTGCTCGTTTAGTTGTTCTGGGACAGAACGAAGCAGGAGCCTGTGCTCCAGAACTTCCTCTGTCCCATACCCAAAGCTGATCCTGCCTTCAGTCCTTGGCTAGATGCGGTGGGCTCTTAGTGTGACACAAAGACATATCCTTGGAGGGATGTCCTCCAGGTCAGGCATGAGATGCTGTCGTTCTGAGTTCTTCTGGTGTCCCTGTTGAAACCCCGCTGCTGCGTTGGTGTGGCTCGCTCTGGAAGGTGCTTCTGGTTCAGCTGTGGTAGGACTACTTCTTTCTGCAAAGTGCTCCACAGGTTTAAAGCACATCCAAGATCTTTCCCCTTACCTGGGTACAGCCCAGCCTGCAGGCTCCTCCTCTGGTGTCGTCCTCTTCCTTTCTTTGCCTTCGCAAGCCCTTGGTAGCACTTCCATTTCTGCCCGCACTTGGCTTCCTCTGTGACTTTTCCTGGGCTGAAACACAAGTTGGAGTAAACCAAACCTTTGTTCTCCCCAGCCTCATCTGTGTACTAGCCTAGACTTGATCCTCAGAGGCACGTGTTACGGAGACAGCTTATTTGATGTGCTCATCTTGGTACCCTACTAACCTTCCCTTTTCTCTTTTTCTCTCTTCCTCTTGTTTCCCCTAATCCTGTTGCTGCTGCAGAGCGCCTGTACAGCCAGCTTGAGAAAAACCGCCTGCTCTCTAACGAGCTGAAGTTAACGCTGCATGATCTGTGTGACTGAGAAGGGGGCCCACTAAAGCCATTAAACAAGCTTATTGCGACCACCAGTGCTGGGGACCACACTGAAATCTGATCACTCTTAAGACTGGCAGACTTGCAAATTTTATGCAGTTGCTGCTATTTAATGTGGCGCTTGAATTTATCCTCTAATTTATTTAAGAGCGGGGCTTTTTTAATAAAGGTAACCTCTGTTCTTGGTGAAGTAACCCTCAGACTTGGCTGGTTTTTGAGCAGCCTTGTTCACTTACTCAGGGGGTCCTGCCTGGCTCCTCCATGGAACCACAACGGCTGTACCCACCAAGAGAGGGGCGGGGTGAAGCTAGGCTTCGGTCTGCTACAAGATGCCCGTCAAGCGCTACGACTTAATTTATTGTTAGCTGAATAACTGTAGGATTTCTTGCTGCATGGAACGATGGCTTCTAACAATAAATGACTGACCTGGTGGTCTGTAAGACACCGCACACCTGTAGTACTTTCCTGTATAGTTGAGCCCTAACCTAGAAGGTTTGGGGGAAGTGGTCATTCCTGGGCCCTGACCCCTGTGCAGAGCCCCAGAACGGGTTGAGGCATGGACATCTCAAAAGCAAGTCCCAAAATCCACAGCATGAAGCGGTCTTGAGTGCCTGCAGGGAATCTGTAGATGCTGCGGTTGCTGGTGCTCTAGGAAGGCTGCTGGTGCACAGTTTTCTGAGCCTGGGGAGGGTGGGGAGTGGCTTGGAGAAACTGCCTGTACCTAAAGGACATCTCTCTACAGCCTGTCTGTCCCGTGTCCCAGCGTGTGGATATCTTCAGTGGTATGGGTGGGCTCACCTTTGGAGTAAAGCCTACCTAGAGCGCTAGTTGCTGATCTGAGCTCTCCTCCTGGCTTAAGGAACAAGTGAGAATTGACTGTGCGGCTGCCTGTAGTCTTGGGCAGAGTTGCAGCACCCTTGCTCCTCCTTGCTCCCTGCCTACCCCTCACTGAAAACAGCCTCTTCCTCCGCTGTCCTTGAGGCATGTTTGTCTGCTCCCTGCTGCTGGGTAGTTACGGTCTTTGTAACCGGCTTGGCGTCTCTGCCCTGTGCTGGGGGGGAAGGGGGGGGCACAACCAGCTGTAATCCGGGGCTGGTTTTTACCTATGTTTTACCTCTGCATTGCTGTTGGGTGGCTTGCTGGGCCACGGGGGGTGGGGGGGGGGTCTGCTGTCTGGAAGTGTTGGGACCCCGGGGAAAGCTATGGGCAGAGGCACCTGCATGCAAAACACTGCCCAGAGCACTGGCTGAAAGGACATCGTGACCGTGCCTACCAGAAGCGCCGGCAATGCGAGAGGCAAGGGCTACAACCGAGTCAGGTAACTTCAGATCTTCTAGCTGCACCCAGCCAGGCACCCCCGGTCTGAGGACTCGCTGCGGCACAGCGTGTTGGGAAGGGGCTAGCGCAAGCTTTCTTTGGCGAAGGTTTCTTTCTCGGTTGTCTGAAGCTGACGTGTAACTCTTGGCTCTTGCTTCCTGCCAGATAAACTGAAATCCACCAAAGAGGAGCATCTCTGCACGCAAAGAATGCTGGACCAGACCCTGCTAGATCTGAACGAGATGTAACGGATCCCCGTCACCGCCTCTGCCACACGATGCCCGGGGGGCAGCCCAGCTGCTGCTGACCTCTAACCCTTGGGGACCAGAGTTTACCTTCTGTTGCCAACTTGACCAAACACAAATCTTCTCCTTCGCCTCAGGGTTAAAGGCCATCAAGTTGGGCAGAGCTTCAAACAGCATTATTAAGGGAAATAAACAATGCAATAATGTTTGGGGAGCATGTTTGAGATGTATACATTTTGTAACTATCCTTTTTCTTTTTTTTTTTGTAGCAACCATTGTAAACATTCCAAATAACTGAGGCTGATGAGCTCCACTTCAAAGCTCGTGGCTTTAAAATTTGGTATTAACCTTCTGTTAAATCAGCTCTGGGCCACCCTGCTTTGGCAGGGAGGAGGAAGGGTGTGATGGTTCCTGGCTGCAGGCTGCTGAATCGGAGTAGCCGGGCTAGGGATGGAAGCCTGTTGGGAAGAGTTCCTTTCCAGGAGCTGTTTGCCAAAAGAGCAGTTCAGTTTCTCAGCTTTAAGGTAAATCTCTGTGTTGTGGAGAAGCAACTTAGGCAAAAGGAGACTTTTTTTAAAAACAGCCAAGCTTGTATCTGAACAATTGGACCTTGGCAGGGGTTGTTCCCCTTCCTCCCCTCCACTGTTGGCCACTTTCTTCCCTGGTAGGCTTAGAGAAGCCACGGCCCCTCTAACCATTGCTCCACAGGGGTTGAATTTGCCTTCACTAAGCGCTGGTGCACCAAGCTTTATCGCTCGTTGCTGGGTTACACTTAACCGCTTCAGTCCAACAGCCTTGTTTTCTGGGGGATGTATTTTTTTTTGCCTACCCTGAGGGAGGGAACCAAGGCCTTCCCTCCTGGCCAGGAGTGCTCCTAGTGTCTTAATGAGGTACAAGCCATCTTGCTGTGCATTGCTGATGTGTAGTTGTTGTGAGGCGTGAGTGTGGAGACGTGTCAAACTCGCGGCGTGTCGCTTGTGCTCGAGCATGCTGCTTGGTTGTAGCAGTTTTAGGGGCCAATCGGGAGTAAAAGAACCTTATCAAGTGTTTTGATACTAAACTGAAAAATTGTCTTACTGTCTTTTGAAATAAAAACCAATCCCTCCACCCTGCTGTCTGGCTGCAGAGCTTTACTGGGTGCAAGCTGGTTTGCAGGGGGGGTGAGGGTGGGTCTGACGATGGGGCTGTGCGCCAGCTATGGCCATGGGGAGCGGTGGCTGATGTGCTTGAGGCCGTGCTGCCATTCACTGAGATCTGGAGAGGAACCCAAGGGCCAGCGCAGGGTGCTGCGCCCCGGGAGGAACAGCCCCAGCGCCAGGACAGGCCGGGGTGACCTGCTGGGAGGCAGCGCTGCCAGAAGGGCCTGCGGGTGCTGGTGGGCACCAGGCTCTCTGTGCCCAGCAGGGGCCACCAAGGCCCGTGGGACCTGGGGGCCTGGAGAAGAGCGTGGCCAGCAGGGCGAGGGAGGGTCTCCTGCCCCTCTGCCCTGCCCTGCTGAGGCCACTGCTGGAGCTCTGTGCCCAGTGCTGGGCTCCCCAGTTCCAGACAGACTGGGAGCTGCTGGGGAGAGCCCAGCGGGGGGCTGTGAGGATGATGAGGGGGCTGGAGCATCTCTGG
>VWZZ01004993.1:83028-95846 GCA_013399095.1 Psophia crepitans
CTCGTTCCAGCAGCTCCATGTCCTTCCTGCCCTGGGACCCCCCACACTGGAGGCAGCACTGCAGGGGGGTCTCAGCAGAGTGGGGCAGAGAGGCAGAATCCCCTCCCTGGCCCTGCTGGCCACGCTGGGTTTGATGCCGCCCAGGGCACAGGGGGCTTTCTGGGCTGCCAGCGCACACTGCTGGGTCAGGTTGAGCTTCTTGTCCCCCAACACCCCCAGCCCTTCTCCTCAGGGCTGCTCTCCATCCATTCCCTGCCCAGCCTGGAGTTGTGCTTGGGACTGCCCCGACCCACGGGCAGGACCTTGCCCTTGGCCTTGTTGAACTCCATGCGTGTCACACGGTCCCACCTCTCCAGCCTGCCCAGGTCCCTCTGGACGCCATCCCTTCCCTCCAGCATGTCGACCCCCTGCACCTTTCCAGATGGGTAGTTCCAAGCATGAGCAGCTGAAGGTTCTTTTCGTGTTCTGCCTTTTGGAGACCTTCTGCGTATACAGGCTAATTCTGCTGCAGGGTCAACAGTACCCTGGAGGAAGAGGCAGAAAAATAAAACTGAGGCTACAGTGCTTTTACTCACCGAAGCAGCTGCAGTGATTTGTGTATCTAAGTGATGGTCGAGACCCAAAGAAATACTTCTGTGCTTTAATGTTGAACAGATGCAGTGTCACATCACGGTTTGTTTGATCGCTGTTTTTCACTGTGTCATTTTCCTTAACTCTTCCCTGGGCAATACTGGAGGAGTTGAGATCACTCAAGCCAGGGAAACTGTGTCTCACTCGGTGAAGGGAGGACTACAGGAAGGTACTTACACCTCTTTCTGTGCAGACCGATATTGAAATAACGCGGGAGGAAGATTTTGCCCGTATCCTGCAGATGGAGGAAGAGTACATCCAGCAGATTTGCGAGGATCTGATGAGAGTCAAGCCAGATCTGGTCATCACAGAAAAAGGCATTTCTGGTAATAACACACGTGATCCTTCTTGGTGTTGAATTCATCTTAATAAGGCTCGTGCTGTGGTAAATGCACTGCTGAGTACCTTAAAAAAAGGAAGGGGGGGAAGAAACCCCAATAGTTCTACACTGCGGGCATTGAAGTCGGTTTTTGAGGTTGCCTTATGAACACAGACACAATGATTTTTATTGCTTTTCCAGCATTTGGAAGCGATATCAAAATAAATACAAGTGAGGGTGAGTCTAGCAAACCACGGAAAGCTGCGCTGTCGTTTTGGCTTGCAGCTTGGTTTGAGAAGCTACGTTTAGGTTTTTCTTTCCGTAACCCTCCTTAATGTAAAGGCACATCACGTTTGTTGTGGTGATGCTGATTCCTCAATAAAATTGCACAAACCTGATTTCAGACTTGGCCCAGCACTACCTGATGAGAGCCAACATCACCGCCATCCGCAGGGTGAGAAAGACAGACAACAACCGGATCGCCCGGTAAGCGCTGGCTCCTCCCTGGAGCCTGTTCTTGCTGTCCGTGGCGTTTTAATTCTGTCACACTTTTTCTCCCTGGTTCTTATCTGTGAGCATCGAACTTGACTGTCCTTTATGCACTAGGGCCTGTGGCGCTCGCATCGTGAGTCGCACGGACGAGCTGCGGGAGGAGGACGTGGGAACCGGAGCCAGGCTCTTTGAAGTTAAAAAAATAGGAGATGAGTATTTTGCCTTCATCACTGAGTGCAAAGACCCCAAGGCTTGCACTATCGTTCTGCGTGGAGCCAGCAAGGAGATCCTAGCAGTAAGTTCTTGTGTGTTCTGCTTCTCCCTCCTGTCCTGGCGACCTTCGTGGTGTTAGTAACTCATTGCTTCCTCTTGAGCAGTTTTGGTGTGCAAACAAAGCAAGCTGGGTTCTGGAGTGACACAGAATTGCTGTGTTGTATGGTGATGGCGAAACTCATGCGATGCTGTGGTGGGGTGGCCCTGGCTGGGGTGCGGGTGCCCCCAGAGCCCCCTCCTGAGCTGGGCAGGGCAGAGAAGGTGGAACGAGCGGCTGTGGGTCGGGACAAGGGCAGGGAAAGGCTGTTCCCCAAGGGCTGTCCCGGGCAAAACAGCCCCGACGCAGAGAGGGATCCGTCTGATTTATTACCGAGCAAAGCCAGGGCAGAGCCCTGAGAAATAAACCCCCATCTGAAACCCCTCCCCCAGCCCTCCCTTCCCGTCACCCCCGATCTCTCCCTGCCCCCCCAGCGGCACAGGGGCACGGGGATGGGGGTTACGGTCAGTCCATCCCAGGGGGTCTCTGCCGCCCCGTCCCCCTCAGGGCAGGACCCCTCACACTCTGCCCTGCTCCAGCCTGGGGTCCCCCCCACGGCAGACAGTCCCCCCCCACTGCTCCAGCGGGAGTCCTTCCCAGGGGTGCAGCCCTTCCCCAGCTGCTCCCGTGGGTCCCTCCCCGGGGTGCAGCCCTTCAGGAGCAGCCTGCTCCAGCGGGGGTCCCCCACGGGGTCACCAGTCCTGCAGCAACCCTGCTGCGCCGGGGGCTCCTCTCCCCACGGGGCCACAGGTCCTGCCAGGAGCCTGCTCCAGCGCGGGCTGCCCACGGGGTCCCAGCCTCCTTCAGGGGGCTGCCCCTGCTGCGGCGTGGGGTCCTGCACGGGCTGCAGGGGAACCTCTGCTCCCCATCACCCCTCCCTGGGCTGCAGGGGGACAGCCTGCCTCCCCAGGGGCTGCCCCACGGGCCGCAGGGGAATCTCTGCTCTGGTGCCTGGAGCATCTCCTGCCCCTCCTTCTGCACCGACCTGGGTGTCTGTGGAGTTTCTCACATCTCCTCTCTCTGGCTGCAGAAGCTCCTGCAGTTATTTTTTCCGCTGGTAACTCTGGGACCCCGAGGCGCTGCCGCTGTCGCTGCTGGGCTCGGCCTGGGCCAGCGGCGGGGCCGTCTCGCAGCCGCCTGGGGGTGGCTCTGCCGGACACGGGGGGAGCTTCCAGCAGCTTCTCGCAGAAGCCGCCACCCCTGTGGCCCCCCCCCAGTACCAAAACCTGCCAGGCCAACCCAAAAGAGATGCAGAGGAGCCGGCGCAGCAGACTGCGGGCCGTACTTCAGCTGGTGCCGTGCTGCGGTTCCCCACGAGCAATAACTGGTGCTTTTGTGTGGCTGCCGCAGGAGGTAGAGCGCAACCTTCAGGACGCCATGCAGGTGTGTCGCAACGTCCTCATCGACCCGCAGCTGGTGCCGGGAGGGGGAGCGACCGAAATGGCCGTTTCCCACGCGCTGACAGAGAAGTCCAAAGGCATGACGGGTGTGGAGCAGTGGCCCTACCGTGCCGTCGCCCAGGCACTGGAAGTCATTCCCCGAACGCTGATCCAGAACTGCGGCGCCAGTACGATCCGTGTGCTGACCTCGCTCAGGGTAAGGCGCGTGGCCTGGGGGTACCGCAGGGCCCCGGCCCTTCCCGCTCTGCCCTGCCCCTCCGTTCAGCCACCCTGCCCTAGCGGTTCCCTCGGGGGGCAGCGGGGGTTTAGGACTTGCAGTGCTTTTATGTTGCAGGAAACCTGTGTTGGAGTAACTGATCTGTTGAAGGTGGTTGGAAGGCTGTTGGGTTTTGGGGGTGTTTTGAAAGTGTGGAAATGGAACGAAGGAGCTTGTTTGAGGTGCCCAGGTTTAAAAACAGAACCCCTGGGGGTGACCAACATCAAAATCTTTCTTTGAGATTCGATTGGGTGGCACGAGAGGAAATACCTTAAAACCTGCCGTTGGAAGTGGTGCTCAGTAACGTGCTCTTGTATGAACTCCAAAACTCAGACCATTCTAGTGACTTTTTGCTCTTTCCCTGGGCCTGCGGTCAGTTTGATTGTCTGGAAGGTGAATTCACTCTTCCTCCGTCGGTGGTGACCCGCTGTTGCGCTTACAGGCGAAACACACTCAGGAGGGCAGCCAGACGTGGGGCGTGAACGGCGAGACCGGCGCCTTGGTGGACATGAAGGACCTGGGGATCTGGGAGCCTTTAGCGGTCAAACTGCAGACCTACAAAACGGCGGTGGAGGTAAGGGGGGACCATAAACCCACAGAACCCAGCCTGCTTTGGGTGGATAGGGACCTCCCAGCCCCACCCCTGCCACGGGCAGGGACGCCCCCCACCAGCCCAGGCTGCCCAGAGTCCTGTCCAGCCTGGTATTGAACGCAGTGGGAGAAGGGAACGTTACCGCTCCACGCTTGGATGGTTGGGGAAGCGCTGCAAACGGAGCGCGGTGCCCGCCAGCGTTCAGCTCGCTAACGCAGGATGTGATGATAAGGGATGCGGCACCCGTGGGAGCCCCTGCTCTGGCTGTCGGGGGGGTTGATTTTTGCTCCCGTGACTACAATCTCTCGTGTTCCACCCCCCCTCTCTCTGCAGCCCTGTTGGTCTCACAAGGGCAGGTCGCTCCCTGTGCCGGCCGCAGCCCTGACTGTGCTGGCGTCCTCTCGGTGGCCCTGGCAGCCTCTGCCCTCTGTCGCCCTTCCTGAACGATCCCGTTCTGAGCTGGTGGTGGATCACAGCCTGGGGCGGGGCGCTGCGTCCCTCTCTCCTCCCTCAGCTGGGAGGGATTGGGCCCCGTTTCCCTGGGCCGCCCCGGCGCCGCTGACTGCTCTCCGCTCCCTGGTGTGGGCACCGCTCCCCTGGGCGCAGGGAATGGTTTAACGGCAGGCGGGTGGTTCCGTGGGGGGAAAGCTGGGTCTGTTGGGTTTTATTCTTCATGACGAGCTCCTGCCCGGCCCCGGGCACGGGCTCTCTCCCCAGACCGCCGTCCTCCTCCTCCGCATTGACGACATTGTTTCGGGGCACAAAAAGAAGGGCGACGACCAGAGCAAGCAGCCCGCCGCTGCGCCGGAGGCGGCCCAGGAGTAAGCGGGGTCGAGTCACTGCGGGAAGAACCGGGCACCGGGAGGAGCTGGATGGAGCAACGTGGGGACAGAGTGTGGCTGAAGCCTGGGGGAGGGATGGGGGGGACCAGACCCCCCTGAGGTGCGGGAAGGGCCCCTGTGCGGGGGGCGGGGCCGGTGCTGAATTGGAGCCTCCGGAGCTGGAGTCTCCTGTTTGCATCAACAATAAACCGCCTGTTTCAGTCTGTCGGTGCCTTTCCTGGGGGGTGGGTGATGTAAAAGCCTCCCTGCGGGGGTGGGTGCTGCCGGGAGCCCTGGGCTGGCGCAGGGCCGACCCCCCCCAAAACAATCCTTCCGAGGGGCGGTGGCTCCTTTAAGGGGCGGGGCCGCGGCCGGCGGTCACGTGACGGCGGGCTGGCATCATGGCGGCGGNTCCCGCTTCCTCTGCGGTGCGACCCGTGTGCGGGATCGGGTCGGGGTGGCCGCGTGTACCCCCCTGCGCCCGGGGGGGGCCTCATCCTGTTCGGAGCTAGAGCCCCCCCGACCCCGGTGGTGCCGGTACTGTGGCCCAAAGGCGCGGGCTTTGGGGAGGAGAGGGGCTCCCTCGGGTCTCCTGCCCCACGCCACACGAACCCCAACCCCGGGGTTCAGGCCGGAGGTGGAGGGAACCTGCCCCGCAGGACGCCGTGGGTCACCCTGCACTGCTGACCCCTGTCCTGCCACCCGCCTCCGAGCCGGTGAGAGCACCGCGGCCGCGGGCAGCCATGGGGCCGGAAAACCGATTCCGAAACAGCCGGGTGGGAAGTGCTGACCGAGCTTGTTTAGCAACACTGGGGCCCTGGCAGGGCTTCGCCGCCCGCGAAGCTCATGGGGAAGACGAGTGGCTCACGTGCCCTCGTCTAACTGGGAAGCTGCGCGTTCGGAATTGTCCTGCGCTGGGTAGCGCCGAGCCACCCTGAGACCTCTCCTTCCTCCGCAGGTGTCGATGCAGTACAACCCCGGCTGGAACAGCTCCTCTGTCAACCTGCTTCATGTGCGGGCGGTGGGGCCCAGTGACACCCTGCACTACATCTGGAGCAGCATTGGGGCCCCCACGGTGCTGCTGGTGGCTTCGGAGAACAGGAGCAGCACCCTGCACGTCAACTGGACCCAGCTGCTCTCGCCCGCTCCCGCAGGCGCCATCTGGATCGACCCTCCCGGCAGCGTCATCTACTCTACTGCCGTCGTCTTCACCAAGGTACCGCTGAGAAGGGTGGCCCTGCTCCGGGCGCGCTGTCCCATGCCCTGTGGCCTGGGGCAGAGCAGCTCGGTCGGCAGCGAGACAGCCCCACGTGTGTCCTTTCCCGGTTGTCTCTGCCTTGAGCTGTGACGATGCCGTCAGATGCTTGGCCAAGGCGGCTCCTTTTTGGTCTCCTTCCTCTCCCCGGTGGCAGCACAGAACCCCTGGGCCATCGCACGGAGCAGTGGTGTCCACAGCACCCGCCAGTGGCTCCCAGCCCCTCTCCCCTTCCTTCTCCCTAGGTGTTTGAGTCCAGCGAAGCCAAAACCCTGGAAGAGTTCTTCTACCCCCCGTACGACCTGTCTGACTTTTCCTGGGACAGCATCAACCGCACCCTGAACCACACGGCCCTGACGGCCGAGTTCGCGGGCGTCCCAGCCGCTGGCCCCGGCTGCAGCTTCTCCAACGGCAGCCTGGCGTTTCGAGTAAGTCCGGGTGGGCAGAGAGGGGGCCTACGCTGCGATGCTGTGGGGAGAACATGGTGAATACTCCATCCAAAGCACCTCCTAGAGAGGGAATGTTACCCCTCGGTGTCCCTGCTGGTGATCACGCTGTTTCTCTGTGTCCCCTGCAGGTGACAGCCTACGAGGCCAGCGGCCGCGACGGGCCCCTGCCCAGCCTCCTGCACACCGCAGACAGCTCTAAAGTGGAGTTTGTCCTGGCTGGGGTGGCTCCGCGGGGCAACAGCTCCCGATTTGTGCTGGAGGTGGCCACGGTGGAGGGGGCGGGGGTGGCGCGGAAGCTGCGCTCGACACGCTCCATCGACGACGAGTACACTCCCACCATCTTCGAGGTGAGCGTGGGGGGGAGCGCTGGGCTCGGGGACGTCCCCTGCTGCAGGACCAAGGGCGAGAGGGATGTGGGGCAAGCGGCCTGGGTGACCTGCGGCTCCCTGCTGTGGCTCACCCTGGCACGAAGACCATGTCCTGCCCTCACTTCGCTGCCCATCGCTCTCCCCCCACCAGACGCTCTCCCTGGTAGCCCAGTCCCAAAACGACAGCTCCACGCTCAGCTTCCTGCAGTGGAAGGCAACGGCCTACGGCTCCCGGGCCCCCAGGCGCGAGGACAGCATCCAGTGCCGGTCTCAGGGCCTGCAAGCAGCCAACTGGACCCTGCCCGTGTCCAGCATCGTCCACGCCTACTTTGGGGAGGGCGTCGGCAGCGCCTACACCATCAGCGCGATCAATATCTCCTTTGGGGGAGAGGACGGGAAGGTTTACCAGGAGAAGCGCTACCTTAGCTGGTGAGTGGGGTCCGTCGCGTGGGACATGATGCTCCCCCAGCCCCGATAACTGGCCGTCTGGGGAACTGCTAGGTTAGAGGGTTTCTCTGTTTAATAACCATCTCCTTCCAAACGCGGACAGAACTCTGTGGTGTCCCATGGTCCTGCAGCAAGGACATTGCAGTTTATTGCTGCGTTCCCTCCCCCAGGCTGGGGGACCAGATCCTGCCAAGAAATCTTGGTCTGACCCTCTTGGGGTAGACACCCCGGATGTTTGGCCTGTGGAACCTCCACGGCTGACTCGTCTCATCCCCTGCTGCAGGTCGGCGCTGCTGGGCTTCGGGCAGCCCCCTCGGGACACCTTCTCCCCCCTCATCATCTCCATCACGGCCGTGGCACTGGGCACCCCCATGGTGATGCTGCTGGTGGGCAGCTGCGTGGTTCTGTTTGTCCAGAGGAACCGCTACTCTGAGTACGAGCCCATCAACTGAGCGGGACGGTCCCTGGAGAGACCCTGGATCCTCCTCGCAGCCAGGAAACGACCGTGGCTGCCGCAGGGGCTCCGGGGCCTGCAGCCTCCTCTCTGTCCTCCCGCCCGTCCCTGCAGCCCAGGCTCAGAGGGCACCAGGGCACCGTTCGCAGCCGTTGCCCACATCGTGTTTCCCTCTGTCCTGCTCCCTTCTGCTGCCCAGATCCTGCCCCCGATCACACTTCTTCCTCTGCTTTTTCCTGATCCAAGAGAAGTGATTGGGGGAAGCCGGTGAGGGTTGCCGCGAGCCGCGGAAAGCTCCTCCTTCTCCCAAGGGACAAAACCACTGCCAGGGACTGGCTGTGCCCTGTCCTGCGCCGCTTCCAGAGCGCTCCAGGGTTGCTCGGGCGACTCCAACCCTGGAGCAGGGGTGGAGGACAGGGCTGGGGACCAGCACTGCTCCTGCCAGGGCGCAGGGTGCCTTGCTGCTTCTCACTGTGCCGGGGGCACCCCAGAACAGCCCCCCACTTGAACCCAGCTGGGGCTCACAGACTCCTCAGTCCCCCAGAGGCACTTTCTGCTGCGCTGGCCTCAGGGAGGGACACCCAGTGCCGCTTTGCATCAGCTGCTTGAGCTCAGGTACGTCCTGCCAGCCCACGAAGCGCTGATCCAGCTTTTCCGTCAGTTACCCGCAGCGTCGGCTCTGCAGGGATGGCCTGGAGATGCTTGAAGCCACGGGGCAGGCGGGGGCTGTGGCTGTGTGGGGTTTCCAGAGGTACCGCGTCACTTGGGGGCGCGCTGGGGTTTTGCGTTCTCCGTCACGGATTTGTCTTTGACCAAATAAAGTGGGTTTCTAAGAGCGGTTTCCTGTGGAAAAGCCGCGGGGTCGGCGTGAACTCGGGCCGTGGGCCGTTTCCCGCCCCGAGATGCGTTCTCTGACCGGGCTGGGGTGCAGTGGGTGCACTGCACCCGTCCTACAGCGTTCAGCCGGACAGGCCACACGCTGGCAGACCTCGGGGCGGAGCGGGGGTCCCTTTCTGTGGTGGATTTTTAACTGGTTTGGGTTATGCCTGAGAATCAGGGAACGGAGCCAGTCAGACTTGCACGGGGCTGGAATCCCAGAGGTCCCTGCAAGGGACTCCAAGGGGGGCCCAGCGCTCCGAGGGGCACAGGCTGGGTACCCGTCTGGGGGGGTCGGCCATCCCCACCCCTAGGCAGTGGCAGTTTGGTGCCATCTCACCCATCCCGGCTTCTCCCCAGCTTCCCCCTGCGCCCTTCCCTGGGGCCGGGCTCCCTCCCTCCCAGCTGGCCCACTGGTTGGCAACCCAGGCGCTGAACCTGCCGGGAGGAAGAGGAGGATTCACAGGCTGCTGGGGGTGGGCAGGGCCCTCTGGGGATCACCCCGAGCAGGGGCACCCCCAGCAGGGTGCACAGGGTGGCGCCAGGCGGGGCTGGGGTCTCTCCAGAGAAGGAGACCCCACACCCTCTCTGGGCAGCCCGGCCCAGGGCTCCGGCACCCGCAGAGGGAAGAAGTTTCTCCTCACACTGAGGTGGAACTTCCCGTGTCCCAGTTTGTGCCCGCTGCCCCTTGGCCTGTCCCTGGGCCCCGCTGGGCAGAGTCTGGCCCCTTCCCCTGGACACCCCCCTGCAGATATTGATCCCATTGACCAGATCCCCTCAGGCTGCTCCTCTCCAGGCTGAACAGCCCCAGCTCCCGGCCTTCCCTCACTCCAGAGATGCTCCAGCCCCCTCATCATCCTCACAGCCCCCCGCTGGGCTCTCCCCAGCAGCTCCCAGTCTGTCTGGAACTGGGGAGCCCAGCACTGGGCACAGAGCTCCAGCAGTGGCCTCAGCAGGGCAGGGCAGAGGGGCAGGAGACCCTCCCTCGCCCTGCTGGCCACGCTCTTCTCCAGGCCCCCAGGTCCCACGGGCCTTGGTGGCCCCTGCTGGGCACGGAGAGCCTGGTGCCCACCAGCACCCGCAGGCCCTTCTGGCAGCGCTGCCTCCCAGCAGGTCACCCCAGCCTGTCCTGGTGCTGGGGCTGTTCCTCCCAGGGCGCAGCACCCTGTGCTGGCCCTGGCGGAATTTCCTAAGGAAGGGCAAGCTGGGCAGGACCGACCACGCTGCAGGGCCGGGGTGCTGTGGGAGACGGATGGTTTGGGGAAACATCATTTTGGGGCTGGATGATGACATCTCATGGATGAAGCTACAACTCCTGGCAGCAGTGATTCCTAGGGGAATTTAACCCCTGCCCCCCCCCCAAACCAGCCACAGAGGCGCTTGGCGAAGGGCTTTATTGGGCCAAGCCAGCTCCAGCGGGAGGTGAGGCAAATCCCGTCCCACCCCACCCTCATGGCACAGGGCTCCCCGGGTCCTGCTCTGGGCCCTGTTCGCCCTCCTGCAGGAAACTCCCAGTGCAAGAGTTTTATCAACCCCTGCGCAACGCCTTGCCGGCTCCGGGACAGGGCCCCAGCCAGAGCTGCCTTCGCCTTCAGCGCAGCGAGGAGGCCTCAGCATCTCCTGGGGGGCTCCCTCACCCCCAGTACCGGAGTTTGGCCCCGCTGTTCTTGGAGCGGTCCTCGGGCTTCGGCGCCGCCACAGCGAGGAGGTTCTCGGGCTCCAGGACGAACATGCTGTAAAGGTTCCAGAGTAGCATGGCCAGGAGGGGCAGGAAGGTCATGCTGAAGCCGAAGGCACGGAAGGAGCGCCCGATGGCGTACGACAGCCAGTACATCAACCTGGAGAGGGCAGAGAGGTGCGAGCTCAGGGAGGGTGACGCCCCGGGGCCGGCCGGCACCCGGGTTCTGACCCCAGTGAGGGTTTCCCAGGCACGGCCCTCGCGGGCAGCAGGCTGAGGGATGGAGCAGCCCTTCCCCTGCGCCAGCGCTCCCGGTTGTCGCTGGCCAGGTCAGGCACTGCTGGGACGGCAGTTTGCACCGAGGCACGGTGTTTGCCAGCACCGACAGACCCCGTTGGCACCCCGGGCACTGCCACAGCGCCGGT
The DNA here is from genome assembly GCA_013399095.1 of Psophia crepitans. NCBI lineage: Eukaryota > Metazoa > Chordata > Aves > Gruiformes > Psophiidae > Psophia > Psophia crepitans. The sequence continues at coordinate 93,801 of VWZZ01004993.1, forward strand.
AAAAGGGAAAGGAGGCGCTTACCGGGAGATGGCAAAAAGCCCCGTGAGCAGGGGGATGAGCTTGAGGACCTCCTGGGGGAGGTAGGTGGCCAGCACAGCCATGTTGAAGAAGTAGAGGATGAAGAGATGGACAGACTGGGAGACGTAGGTGCGGTGGATCTCCACCTCCCGCTGCAGTTCCCCGAAGGGCTCCAGTGCCGAGGAGCAGAGGCGGGAGATGCCGCTGACGATCATGCCTGAGGGGCAGAGAGAGGAGCTGACCGGGTGCCCCCGGATGCTACAGTGGGGGCCGAGGGCTGGGGCAGGACCAGAGAGATGCGACAGGGTGGGAAGGGGGTAGGAAAGGTCAGTCTGCCGCTCCCGGTGGGAGCGATGGAGCCTCAAAGGGCTCAGTCCTGGCTCCACCCCCGCTCCCCACAGCCCCCATCGGGCGCGAAGGGCTTTGGACACCAACCCCGTGGCTCACCCAGAATGATGGGGAACGTGGCAAAGGCGGCACAGCGCAGAGTGTAGACCAGGCGGGTGCTGATGGTGGGCAGCAGCGGGGCATCAAAAGGCAGGAAGACGTAGGCGCCGTAGATGAGGCAGGGGCACAGGAGCAGGGCCCCCCCCACCGAGGCCACGGCTTTGAGGTTTGCGGTGCCGCAGTCCCTGGCGCACGGGCACCGCGACTCCTCCGCCGGTGGTTTGGCCGCTCGCCCCTCAAAGCCCAGCGGGTTCCTGTAGCGCGAGGCGCCGACGGGAAGGCAGACCCGCTTCTGGCGGAGGCTGTCGGGTCTGTCACCGTGGGGGACGAAGCCCCCCTTGCCCCCCTCCCAGGGCCCCGGGGCCGGCGGCTGCTTCTGCCTGCTGGGTGTCCGCTCGATGCACTGTGGGTCGATGGGCACGGAGACGTGGGTCACCATCACAGGCAGCCCGGGGGTTTCCTCGTCTTCAGCCTCAGCTTGGGGGCAGGTGAGAGCCGCCTCCTCGGGGTCTTCACGGCCTCCTTCAGGACTTGAGCGCCTCTTCATCTCCACGGGCTCCGGCTGGCCCTGGGCGCTGTGCTGGCCCCGGTCCCATGGCAGGGTGGCGTCAGGGTCCCCCAGCTGTTCATCCGGGGCTGGGGGTGCCTTGTCCAGGGGGGCAGCCAGGGCCACCTTCCCCAGCTCCAGCAGAGCCACCTCCTCGGGAGGCAGGCTGGGGTCAGCAGCAGCCATGAGAGCGGCTGGCTCAGCACCGCTGGGGACTGGCAAGAAGCTCTCCTGCGCTTTGAGGTGTCGCGGGAACTAGGTTCCCATCCCTTCCGCTTTCACCCTGCGCCAGGAGAAAGGAGACAAAAAACCCGGCAGAAATGAGAAGTCTGGGGTCACACACGCAGCCCCGTCACAGCGCGGCAGCTGCCGCCCCGTCGCCTGCCTGCCCGTCCGCTGTTAGGAGAAAGCAGCGCCCAGCGTCCCCGCGCTCTCACGTCCCGCCGCAGCCGGTGGCAGCGGGATCAGGGCACGTGTTACCGTGCACGTGGGCACGTAGCGACCCAGAGCTGGGTGCCTGGTGAGCCCCAGGTGTGCGGGTCTGGCCTGGGATCGGCTTCTCCACCCGGCCAAACATCCTGGGGGGTCTGGCCAGGCTCGAGGCTCGGGGGAGCTGGACGCTGCCCGGCCGACGCAACGGGCTCCACCCGCGGCTCTGTCCTGCACCAGCATCAGCCAAGCCCTGATACCTGGGGAGAGGCGGCCAGGCCCCATCCAGGAACCACAGCCAGAGCCAGATCTGCTGCCTGCTGCGGCTGAGGCAGACCTGGAGCGGGCACGGGGGGCTGCCGGGGGCCACTTGCTGCGGGGCAGCAGGAGACCCACCAGAAATCTCCCATTCTTCCCCGCTCGGCGGGGGGATCCCTGTCTCTCAGCCCGTCCAGGCGTTGCTGGCTGCGGGCGTAGGAGCTTCCTGCAACGAAAATCCCTCTTCCAGCCCCCCCCCCCGCGCCCTTCTGGGCACGTTCATCCCTGCACCCCAAAAAGAGCCCTGGCCTTGCCACAGGCAGGGGGAAACTGAGGCACAGAGCGG
>VWZZ01004995.1:0-19921 GCA_013399095.1 Psophia crepitans
ATATATGTATATATGTGTGTATAAATAACTGCAGATATACATATTGGATTGTTCTAATGAACTGGATAGGTTTGCTGATAAACTGTCCAGAATATTTCTACAACTGCATTACATAATTCTTTAATATGTAATTTTGACAATAAGACTTCTTACAACATTTATAATTCTCCCTAATACTACTTTTACCAAAGGCTGGCCATTGCAAAGGAGGAAATAGATTTGTCACAATTTAATAAGTCTGTGAAGAAGAGGTTCAAACCCCTTTCTTTGTGTATATTTGTGTCTACAAACTTGCTTCTTCCCATTGCAGTTCTGTTTAAAACCTGTGTGGAGTGGGAAGAACTTGAATCTTGGGGGTTGGTTGCTTCTGGATAACATTTTGAGGCTTCTGTCCTAGTCAAAACCAAGAAGTGAAGGATGCCTGTAAAGAAATAAAACCCAATAAACTGCTAACAATCTTATGAAAAATTAAGAAAAAGTACTTCAGATTGGGATGTAAGCTTTTGCTGCTGATTGTTTATATGAATCTGCTGTAACTATTCATATTTCTTTAAGGTTTTTCAAATTGCAAGACTACATCAGGCAACTCGTAGATATAAAGAAAAAAATTGTGTCATTTGTAGAGCTTGCAATCTCATTTTTACATATAGACAGTGTTCATTACTTCTTAAAGATTGAATGCTTAGATGCTGATTGGCTAACAGGTGCTCAGTCAGGATAGGCAACTGTTGGCGAAATTCACCTAATTTTTCCTTTCATAGTTTTGTTAGAAGGGTTTGGGCCAGCTATGAGGTTATGCTTGCATGGGAGAGTGTTTATGCAATGATCAGCCATTCAGGTAAAATGTTATTAGGCTTCGTAATTGCCTTGTGCTTTTCATTAGGTTTGTTGGCACGTAGTAGTCTCATCACAGATTTTAGAACAGATGTTTCTTATACAAATTGTGTTCTTCAGTTTGAAAATATTGCATTGTCACATGCCAGTTATATTATTTTTTAGAACAAAAATATAATGAAGATGAAACGAGGAAGATAGTTATGAGGAAGATGCTATGCATGAATGTTCAGATCAAAGCTTTCCAAATCTCAGCCATATTAAATTAGGGCTTGGACTGAAGCCCAGATTTTGCTCTAACTTCACTCTTCTCATGAACTACTGAAGTTTTTCATTCTCATTTAAGAATTTGGCTGCAGAGGCACAGAGACAGAGCTTCTTTCTTTAAGTGGCACTTTCTGTGATTCCTTCCCTGGCAAGTGACAAAATTATGACCTGTATTCAGCACTCTTGATCTACACAAGCGTGGTGGTACTTCTCTCATTTCCCAGAAACCAAAGAAAATCCTGGCCCAAGAGTACATGCCTCCAAAGCAGTCCATCCCACCTGTAGTCCTGCTGATACTTGAGGAGCCCTTGAGGGAAAGATGCAAGTCACAGGCTGGTTGAGTCACTCTGGTGGTTCAAATTTGATTATTTGCTTCTGTAGACAGTGAAGTTTTACACCAATGTTAGTAAATGTGTGAGTTAGTATAACAGTGACTGTAAGATTGGGCTCTAGTTTTCCTTTGTGGGCTAAAAGGATCCTTTTAAGGATATCTCTACTTTCTTTGAATCCTAAATAATGCTCAGCTTTACAGGATGTTCTTAAGTGCAGTCCACAGCTCTGATCAATGCATTGTTTCTGAATCACTTATCAAACAGCCCTTTAATGTATTCTTTCTGACGATGTAAGCCTACTCCTTCCCATTAGTGGCTTCAGGCCATTCATCACTATAGTTAATGTTCAGACAAATGTAAAAAAAGTTTGTGCAAGAACTAATCTAACATAATGCCTGATTGCCAAGAACACCAAGCCATGTCTCACAACTTTGCTTACTGAGCTCCTGTTTAGACAAAAGAGATATGTGCTGCGATACAAACATTGTGACACAGAAATTTTAGGCATGGCTAAAAGAGGTCTGAAAATAAGGATTTTTCTATGACCTAATTGTACAAAGCCTGAAGGAACAGAAGATTTCTGCCCAGGCTGTTCCTGGATGTCTATAGCCATCAGTAATTTTCTGTTCAGTGGGGTGTGTCACCAGCCCGCTCCTCTCCCTGGCTCAGCTCTCTTGCAGGCTGAGCTGCTGTGCCAGAATTTGTTCAGAGCTGGCTACTTGCAGGCACCACGTTTTGATATGATTTGGACACAATGATTTAGTATTGTCTAGTACTTCATTATAAGCTGTAACAAACTATCGTTGGCAAGGTTTCCTACAGTCAAAGAAATCTGGATGAGTTTAGACATAATCAACATAAGCAGAGTAATCTGATTTACGGTGGTTTTAGAATAAAGTTATCTTATGTTCCCTGATCTGAAAATAAATGTCTGTGGTCCTTTTATTTTATTTACTTAGATTTCTTGCCCCTTCACCTAGATTACAAAAAACAGGCCTAGGTGGTAGGCTTAGGTAAAAACAGTTGCTCTTAAGCAGTGCTGGGGCATCACGTTCTATCTCCATCCAAATTGTGGTGAAAGCAGGTTAGTTAATTTTTTCCTAAGGCTTTGAGTAGCTCAGCTGTATTGCAATGATTCAGTTGCCCGATCGGTTCTTAATATTGCCTACTACATTTTATTTCGGGTTATCAACTCTTTAGTTTCTCTTCTATTTTTTCATCAGTCAGTAGTTTCAGATCTTCACACACTAGTGCTCCAGGAAAAATGAATTAAATCTTTTACTAGAACTCTCTAAACACTTAAAATAAGAGTATACCATCATATCTTGGGCATTTCCTTGCACACCTTCCATTGTGGCTCCATAATATGTTTGAAAACTTATTTCTCAGTTCAGTAGTAGGTATGAATTGATTGAAACAATACCTCTTTCACATTTAATCCCTTGAAAGACAAATGAAATAAACACACAGAAAGATGTTAGTAGTAGCATTGTTATTTGAGACTTTTTCTTTCATACACTAGCCTCTGTCAAAATATGTTAAAAGCTTAAAGCCATAAATCCCTGTAGCATTTATACAAAACAGGCAAAAAAATGTCAAGGTCCTGTGCAAGCCTTTGCAATTTTATCTCTGTGCAAATCAGTGGGGTTGTTTTGAATCTAAACTGAACTTGAATGTGAAGGAAAATTGTTGGAAAACAACTACAGAGCTGACAATACGGAGAACAACCGCCTGAGGAAAATCCTGAGGAGAGCCTAGGACAAGTGCTACCCTATCATTTTCAGAACTATAATTTTTTCTGAGAGATTGATGGTGTGTACAAAAAAGAATGTTTTATCGTCTAAGATATGATACTTTATACTACTGGATCATCTTTGTGCAGAAACAGAGTTTAGATCATTAATACCATCCTAGCACTTTTTTTTTCTTTAATACTCCATGAACATTGTGCAATTTGACTGCTTTCCAATAAAACAGTTTCACAATAAGACTTTCTGCAAACACTGGTGCAACTCTTTCCTAGGTCTGCATGAGTATTTTGATGGCAGAACTCAATGAAATAGAATAAAATGTTATGGAAGGTCACTGCTGACCATAATTACAATCCTTAAGTGCAAACCTTAAAATCCTCAAATGCTAAATATTACAGCAAATTCAGTGGGTTTGTTGTAACATTTTATTATCACTATTTTCTTTCATTTACCTTGTTATGTGTTTAAAACGCCTGTAGGTATGACTTTTGCAAAACATTCCGGTGAGAAATCTTGGAGATAAAGGGATACTGAAGCACTGAGGTAACTGCATCTTATCACCCTGAACTGATGGCAGCTATTATTAGACAGTAGTTGAGGGTGGTGGTCCTTTGTTCTTCCATCCAGACATCTGATTTTTTGGGTCAGCTGAAGTCTGATCTGGAGAACCTCAGTGAGGCAGAAACTGCTGTACGAGGTGGGGACCTTCTCTCTTGGTCCTCTGTAGCACAGAACTTCCTATACTCTACCTAGGAAAGGTGTGGTGATAACCCCCTCCCTCACTGCTCACACCTGGTTGTACCCCTCTTTTCCCCCCAGTACCTGGAGAGGATTCTTGCTTTCAGAGAAGGAAGGGATCATGTCTCACTTCCAGCTCATCCCGTCACTGTGGAGAATAGCAGCTACATAGGCAGTATTACTAGTAGACCCTGCTTGGGGAAGAGAGGTGTGCAGAGGCAGAAGCAGGGCTGGTGCAGTGCAGCGGTGTGCAGGGCTGTTTGTAAACAGGCACAGGACTTGTGTTGACCAACATTGGTAGCATTCCACCGTTTTAGTACTGTCTACATTTAGAAGTCTAGTACTGTCATGGATCTATTGCTCATATTTACCGGGATAATATATAAGCAGTAGGAGGAACTGCAACATGTCTGCAAATACTTTTGCACAGTGATCATTTTTTACCGAATTTTCACGCAATAGGTATAACCAGCAAAACGAAATCAAAACATCAAAGAAAAGTCCATGATTTACTGAAATCACTCATTAACATTTCCATTTGAGTCTTGTCATACAGGTGCCAAAAAATATCACATTAAGTATTTCAATAACACTGACATTTTAGGCAAGCCATGAGTGACAATTTTGAGAATGCTTTCAGGAGGCAGGGAAGCAGCTACTTCTATATATTATTATCTGCTATTAATAATACACCACTTTTGAAAGAGGAATATTCATTGCCATAGCAATAAGTGGATGACAATTATCAAAAACACCCCAGTAGCAAAGGTCACAGAGAACTGGCTAACTATCACCTATGTGTCTTCAAAAATACACTTCTCCAAGCTAAATTAATATAATGCAGCACAGAGCAAGTGTGAGTGTAGCTTTTCAGTTTTGGATCTATCTTGTCAACATGACTTTAGTTTGCTTTTGTCACAGCTGGTCAAGATGAGGTAGGAAACGAGGAGGAAATTATATCAAAGGTGAACAGTTGAAAGCAATCCAGAGGTGAAGTTAGAGAAGACAGGAAAATGATGAGGAGGTTCCTTGCCTCAGAGAAAGAAGGAAGGACTCAAACATGAAGTCAGCTGTGGATAAAAGGGGAAGAATGAGACAGGATGATGAGTAGTCCACAAACTTCTGAAAGCAAAGCTGAGAAGAGGCAATGAAGAAGCGAAACAGTGGCAGTGCAGATGAGGATTATAAATTAGATACGGGGAGGAAAAAAAGAAAGTCATTTCTACAGAAGTGGTTTTGTTCTTCATCTTGACAATTTGTACAGTCTGATGCAAAATTTGCACTTAAATGTGATATGTGAGAACATCTCAGACACATCAAGTGTATTGTAAGCAGAACCATACTTTAAGTGAAGGCAGTTCCTAACAGCAGAAAGGCAGCAGCTTCTCCGGCAGTAACTAACAGCGGGAGTGCTGCTGTAACCCTCCACGTAAAGCGCAGCTGATGATAAACCACTTGTGCGCATAGCTTAACTTGAACATTCCTCCGCGGCTGTTGGCCTAAAAAAATCAATTAATTTTATTGCTAACTGTAAGGAGTGTTATCAAAAGGTAGTCTAGAGGTTTTGCCTTACCTGGATTGTAACAACATTTAAAAAAAAAAAAGTAAAAAAAAAAAAGTAAAAAGAAAAAAGTTCATATTGGATTTTCTTTTTGCTCAAATCCAAACTGTGAACTGAAGTAGGCAGTTTGACTCCCCACTGAAGACGATGGGAAGCCCTTGTAGTCTGAGCATTATCACCCAGACACACAGCCAAGGGGGAAGGGGAAGTAAATACATTTTACAAAATTAAATACTTCTGACTTTTAACTCCCACCTCCTGCTCTTGTTAGTGATATTTAAAGTTCCTTCCTGATTTTTTTTTTTTTTTTGAGAGGTGTGAGGGCTCTGATTCGGTAACTACTTTAGATGCTGGTGCCAAAGCTACCAGCTGAATCAGCAACAGTTGAACCCGGGAAACTGAAGATATTTGCTGAATGTTGTTGCTTTTGTTCCCCTTCCCTTTAGGTTCACCACATAAAATGTTTTCTCTTTTTAATTTGATGTAATTTCTTTTATACATGTGAAGAGAGTGCAAAGTGCAATTTAGATTGGCAGCCCTGAAGTTACATTAATTACATAATGATTTATATGTATCCTCTATGATGAAAAATATATATATAATATCTTCTTTTCCCAAATCAGCTATAAATTAAACAAGAAAAAATCGGTGCAACAGCTTGTCACCAAGAATATGTTCAGTGGTGATTCTTCAATTATGCCACAGGGTCTTTCCCAGATCATGGATTTTCACAGAATCACAGAATCTTAGAGGTTGGAAGGGACCTCGAAAGATCATCTAGTCCAAACCCCCCGCCAAGGCAGGACCACCTAGAGCACATCACTCAGGAACGTGTCCAGTCGGGGTTTGAATGTCTCCAGAGAAGGAGACTCCACAACCTCTCTGGGCAGCCTGTTCCAGTGCTCTGTCACCCTCACAGTGAAAAAGTTTTTCCTTACATTAACCCAGAACCTCCTGTGCTCCAGCTTGCACCCGTTGCCCCTTGTCCTATCACTTAATGAGACCGAGAAGAGCCTGGCTCCATCTTCCTGACACTCACCCTTAACATATTTATAAATATTGTTGAGGTCACCCCTCAGCCTCCTCTTCTCCAAGCTAAAGAGACCCAGCTCCCTCAGCCTTTCCTCATAAGGGAGATGTTCCACTCCCTTGATCATCTTAGTGGCTCTGCTCTGGACTCTCTCTAGCAGTTCCCTGTCCTTCTTGAACTGAGGGGCCCAGAACTGGACGCAANTCCAGCAGGTCAGTCCCCAACCTGTACCGGAACATGGGATTCTTCTTTCCCAGATGCAAGACTCTACACTTGCCCTTGTTGAATTTCATTAAGTTCTTCCCCACCCAGCTCTCCAGCCTGTCTAGGTCTCACTGAATGGCAGCACAACCCTCTGGCGTGTCAGCCACTCCTCCCGGTTTAGTGTCATCAGCAAACTTGCTGAGGGTACACTCTGTCCCCTCATCAAGGTCGTTGAAGAAGATGTTGAATAGCACCGGTCCTAGCACCGACCCCTGAGGGACTCCACTAGTCACAGGCCTCCAACTAGATTCGGCCCCATTGACCACAACCCTCTGACTTCTTCCTTCCAACCAGCGCACAATCCACCTCACTACCCGATCATCCAGGCCACACCTTCTCAGCTTGCCCACAAGGATGCCCAGGTTGTCTGTTTTTTTCCAGAAATCCATGCTGGATTTCCAGTGACATTAAGCAAATCTATTCTTATGTCAGGTACAAAAATGTTTCTCAGGACACACACTGTTATGTTTTCCTCAGTCTGGTTTCTCATGTGAGGCAGATTCTTTTATGAAGCAAGCATAACATTCCTACCAATATTAGCCTTTTTTCGGTCCATTGCTTCTGCAGAGTTTAAAAAAAAAAAAAAGAAACCAACTTTATTTCATATTTTTATTTCTAAAGCAGAAGGATCAAATATGGATTGTCAACATAAGGGATTGTTACTACACACAATGTTGAGTATATTACAAAGGAATATACTTAGTCTGAGTAGAAGTGAATTTGTAGTTCTGTAGTGTGCTGTGACATGATAGTTATATTTGATTGTTGACTAAAATTTACAGTGTTAGAGCAAAACCATTCAAAAAGGCCCGGCTGTTTTACCATACTTATATCCAGCATCATATATATTATACAAAAATATTTATTTGTTCTGAAAGTCAATATCAAAATGTCTACATTAAACATACTCTAGTAAGAAAGATAATCCATTTCTGAAACTTAGTTTTGCTAGGAATTATTTTATATTGTTATCTTCCAGAACTTCAGATAAATTTGGGGGTTTCCAAGCATGACTAATTAGCACTGCAGTTTGGATGCTGAACAAGACCATTAAGCCATTAAGGTGGGAAGTTAGTGTAAGACAAACTTAGAAGTTCATATGAATTCAGATTATGAGAGTTAATTTTGTTTTCACTAACCTTCCATAATGACTCTGTGCTGAGAAATGTTACAATAGTTACTGTCTTCACAGGCAAAAATACTTCACAACAAATTCCAAAATATTTAACTTCTGCAAATAGGAAAAGCTAAACATCTTTTCTGTGAAATTTATGAGTGATCTTAAGGCTTTTCTCATGTACATTCTCTTCTATTTCTCATGTCAGTCTCTGCCCTTTCTCTTTGAATGCATTATTTCTATTTTTATGTTTATTTTTGTTTATTTATCTTCCATTTCTGTAGCCATCTACATTTGTCCTACCACTTAGTGCATTATTACTTCTCCTCGTACTAATGCAGTAAGAGTGAACTAAAATCTCAGACCAACACCGACTGTTTAGTGGTAATTGATATGAATTCTGTAACCACCTCGGTGTGGCCTACCACTACCCGCCGCGTTGCCACTGCTAGGCATTGCATCCTGTTCGTGACAAGGGCTCAGACAGCTGTTTATGAGCAGTGCCTTCAACTACATTTTTGTATTAGATGTAGTAAAATAGTATCAAATGAAAGCCCTTGAGGAATAAAGAGGCGTATTCCAGAGAGGATAAGAGAGAAAGAATGCAGATGTGTCTATGATTCTGTAAGACAGTTCACTTTTCCTCATAAACAGCTGTTTCTTCATATTTTTTGATCAGACATTTGTTCTGTAAAAATGTTTCAAAGCCACCCAGAGTGTGGCCTCGTCTATGAGCAGGCTTGAGTTACTTTGTGCAGCAAAAACTGACTATAGAAATACTCGCTGCACCAGAACTCCAGGTCAGTAATTACATGTGTTTTAAATGTGCAGGTGGAATTTTCCAAACTCACTGTTTGGAGTTTGTACCTACCTGTGTGCTTAGGCTGTTAAATGGTAAGCATGCTGAATAAACTACAATTCTTTCTGCACATACTCCATACCTTTGAAAATCTACAGGTAGGCAGCTACTGGTCAGTCCTGGTGACTAGCTTTAGGCTGCGCAAATTCTCTGTTATTTTGGGTTCCATGAACTTTTTGGTCTTAAATGGATCTGTGCCTTTCAACATCCATGCTTTGGCATTCAACTCCCTGTAACATCTACACAGCACTAAATCTTAGTCCTCTGAAGGCCTGAGAAAGATGCCAATGAAATTATCATCACTCCTGCTGTTTTCCCAGTAGCACTGATATTCTTGTGATATTTTTTGTGATTGCTTTCCTGTGAAATACATCACATTTTCCACAGTGCTCTTCAATTCAGGATATGCTAAGAGTGTAGAATATTCTTCAGCCTGCTCTGTCCCTGAGAGCCCTTGTCTCCATTTCGGCTGGGATAGTCTGAATTTTCTTTCTAGTAGCCAATATAGTGCTGTGTTTTGGATTTAGTAGAAGAATAATGTTGATAACACACTGGTGGTTTTAGTTATTGTGAGGTAGTTTACACGAAGTCAGGGACTTTTCAGTTTCTCACGCCCTGCCAGGAGCACCAGAAGCTGGAAGGGCACAGCCAGGGCAGCTGGCCCAGGCTGGCCAAAGGGGTATTCCCTGCCATATAGTGTCACGCTCCGAAGAACTGGGGACACTTGCTGGGAGGTGGGATCACTGCTCAGAAACAGACTGGGCATCAGGGAGGGGAGTGTTTCCAAAGATGGTGAGCAATTGCATTTGTGCATAACTTGGGGATTAGCCCTAGTAGTTGTAGTAGTAATGGTGGTGGTGGCAGCATAATTATCAGCCTTTGTTATCCTATGAAACTGTCTTTATCTCAACCCACAAGTTTTTTTCCATGCTCTTCCCCATGCCACTGAGGGGGCAGTGAGGGAGCAGCTGTGTGGTGCTTAGCTGCTGGCTGGGGTTAAATCACAACAGCCCTCTGGGTCCGCTCAGGAACAGTTTCTCAGGAACAATTTGCTCGTCCAGGCCCACAGACAGAGTCTTCTCCCTGACAGCCTTAGCTTTATCCTCTAACGGGTTGCTATGGGAACAGTGAAGCACATATGAGGACTCCTTATACCATCAACCAGCTGGTTTTAGGTTTACTAACTTGAAAAAGGCTTCAAAGGGTTTTTTGGTTAGGGTTTTTTTAAGCTCTTTTTAGTTGAAAAATAAAAACCATATGTATCAAGTACCCACCTCAGTCCGTTAGGACGAAGTACATAACCAAATGGTAACTTACATATATCTGTCAATGTAACCTGTGTGAGACACTTTAGCAAAGGAGAACTTCATATAATATTTATCTCTTGGGAAGCTCACTTTATCCAGACATAGAATCATAGAATCATTAAGGCTGGAAGAGACCTCGAGGATCATCCAGTCCAACCGTCCCCCCACCACCTATTAACCACTAAACCGTGTCCTTCAGTACTGCATCTAACCTTTCCTTAAATACCTGCAGGGACGGTGACTCCACCACCTCCCTGGGCAACCCATTCCAATGCCCGACCACCCTTTCAGAGAAGAAATTTCTCCTCATCTCCAACCTGAACCTTCCCTGGCGCAACTTGCAGCCGTTCCCCCTTGTCCTGTCACTGGTTATCTGCGAGAAGAGGCCGACCCCCCGTTGCACTCTGGGTTTCTGTGCGCAGCTCGATCATGTCAGGAAGAATACACTAATCCACAAACAGAAAGTTTGGCTCTGTGGGAACTGACCAGTAGCATCGCTGTAAATGACCAGTTCAGTCACACCTTAACACAGCCAGGGCTCTAACACTGTGTGAAGATGGTAGCTTTTGTAGCCTCAGGAAAACTTACGTGCATGCAAGGCATCTTGGTTGGGTTTTTCTTGAAGTGGGGGGGAGGCAGAGAAATCTTATGTGGAACGTACTCTGTAGCTAGATTAGATAATTTTCTTCTCAGTGAGGCTTTTGGCTGTCTTGAAGTAACTGGAAGAGCTAACACACTTAGAAACAGACAAGTTTTTTGCTTATTATGATGCAATCTGTCCACAATGTGGAGCCATGTTGATAACTCTAAAGGAAACCTTTCTATTTATCTTAATTTTCTATATTTTAGTAATGTAAAAATATTTTTATATTCAAAAGACACGCAGAAACTGTGAGTACTCTTCCAGTGCATATCACTCCAACCTACTCTGAGAACAGAAACAATATTGAACACTAAGAACACAGAGAGTTTCTATTCAAATAAATAAAGTGTATCAAATAAGCCAAGAAAAATACAATTAAATCCAATTCCTTATATGACAACAAACTAAGATTGGCTAACTGAGGATGTAATTTGTAATATTATTACTGTGGGTACAGTTCATATCCTAGTAGTTAATTTGCATCAGTTTGGGGTTTTGTTGTTGTTGGCACATAAAATTACCCATTCAAATTTGTTCTGGGCTGAAACATGGCTTACAGGACATCATTTAGTGCCAACTGTATTTTTTCCCTGTGTCAATAGTGCAAGCTTCTTTTTCTCTGGGGTATTGTGTTGCGTGATTGGGGCATATGTAAGAGACAACTGTTTAATTTGCAGCTGAAGCTGAAAAAAACAATCATTCCAGAATTTTAAATTAGACTGTAACAGTGAACTAGTAAGCAAACGTGCCAGGATTGCATGCAACAGCCCCTTGAAAAGCGATTCTACAAAACCAGAGTCTCAACCGTTGACGTTAATGACAAAAAATAAATGTTTGCTGCCTGTTTGCTCCACACAAGTCCTCTTTGCAAGCATAGGTAAAGACACTTCTGTAACTGAGCAGGAAACAGTCTGAGTAGGGACTAGCTGCACCCTTGTAGTTAGAGGCAGTGACAAGATGGAGACCAAAGCAGTAGCCCATATTTCAGTCTGGGTTAACATCAAGTATGCAGCTGGATCCTCAGAAGATTTGTATTCTGTGCTAAAATCCCTTCCATCGGGGTTTGCTTCACGTGGCTACCCAGGCTTGCCAGAAGAGTGCTGATTGATGCTCGCCTGGACATGAGCCGGCAGTGTGCCCAGGTGGCCAAGAAGGCCAACGGCATCCTGGCCTGTATCAGGAATAGTGTAGCCAGCAGGAGCAGGGAGGTGATTGTCCCCCTGTACTCAGCCCTGGTGAGGCCGCACCTCGAGTACTGTGTCCAGTTTTGGGCCCCTCACCACAAGAAAGATATCGAGGCCCTGGAGCGTGTCCAGAGAAGGGCAACGAAACTGGTGAAGGGGCTGGAGCACAGGTCTTATGAGGAGTGGCTGAAGGAACTGGGCTTGTTTAGTCTGGAGAAGAGGAGGCTCAGGGCAGACCTTATTGCCCTCTACAACTACCTGAAAGGGAGTTGTGGTGAGCTGGGGGTCGGCCTCTTCTCGCAGATAACTAGTGACAGGACAAGGGGAAATGGCTGCAAGTTGTGCCAGGGAAGGTTCAGGTTGGAGATGAGGAGAAAATTCTTCTCTGAAAGGGTGGTCGGGCATTGGAACGGGTTGCCCAGGGAGGTGGTGGAGTCACCATCCCTGAGGGTGTTTAAGGAAAGGTTAGATATGGTACTTAGGGACGTGGTTTAGTGGGTAATAGGTGGTGGGGGGATGGTTGGACTAGATGATCCTTGAGGTCACTTCCAACCTTAATGATTCTATTCTATTCTATTCTATTCTATTCTATTCTATTCTAAGAGACCTGGTGAGGAGGTAGGTAATATGCCCACATCTGCGGTAATCGCATGCAAACTAGATTCAGTGGCCCAGGCTCTGGCCCAAATGCAGCTGGAAGGTTCCTCAACTACAGAGGCCAGCCAGCAGTGCCCACAGGAGGTGAGGAGTTGGGTGGTGTGGCATGATGAAGACAACGTCCTACAGGTCCTCACTGCCATGCCCCATGGGAACCCAGTAGGCAAGGCTAGTACAGGATTGGAGCTTGCTTTTGGGAAGCCCAAAAAAGATGTGGTAAAATCCATTTCTGCTAAAGGCAAATGTTTTTGCCTTAAGATTATATTTTCTGTGGGTCAGTTGTAAAGATACATAGTTAGTGAACGATGATACTACATTGACAGGAAAGCAGATGGAGCACTTTGTATTGCTTTCTAAGGCCTGAAATCGGGTCTTGCTTCTGGATTTGTGACCAATCTATTCTTCCTTAGGCTTTGATTCACAAAATTGGAAGTAGCCTGTATATGAGATTAGTTTGTGCATAGGAAAATTGAAATATCTTGTGCATGCCAGTTAGTAACCAGGAAAATATACTGCCTTCACTTTGCTTGTGTCTGTGTTTCCAGATGTCACCATACCGTGAATTAAAACCTTTCTGGTTTATTTGAATTGGATTTCAAACTTGCTATATTGCATTGCTGCATCCACAGTGGTTCTGTAACCACTGATGAATTACCCTACAAGATAAACATGAAAACCAGAGGCACACTGTAAACTAGAGCTGAATCTAACACACCAACATTTTGCAATATTGATACACCTAAAAGCTTCTGCAGCCTATCCCAGCCAGTGGAGACTGCAAACCTCTCCCCAGTCAGGTGCTCCCATAAATCTTAGAGAAATTTCTTTATTTTAACAACATGTTCTTGGCAGTGCTTTGCTCCATGTTAAACTTGTGTTACTGACAAGCCTCTCAATCAAATTCTCTCCCCATCCTTTGAAATCATTGTTTTTCAAGTCTGATATATAATTTGATCCTAAGTTTGGGCAAGGAAGAGTCAGCATTGCTGTTTAAGTGTGCTCTAGACAAGGACTTATTTCTCAGTGACAGCTTCATTAAGAACCCTTGGTATTGCCTATGACAGCCGTTTCTATTTGTAGTTATTCTGTTAGTCATTTGGTTTTCCTTATTAGTCTCCCTCTGCTTAACACTTGTAAGGCAAGATTAGTATCACAGATAAGCAGATGTGCGTATCATGCAAAATAATGTGTAATATCTAATTTTCCACGAGCAGGTAAGAAAACCTTCTCTAACAGCATATTGTTCCACATTAACCTACCAGTGATTCTTTTTTAACATTTTTCTCCAAAGCATCTGTTACTGGCCTCAGGATATTGTACTAGACAGTCCATTATTCTGATTCGATATGGCAATTTCTATGTCCCTAATTGTGCTGATGACAGCACCCCTGAGCTGAAGACAGACTGTAGTTTTGTGAGTTCCTCCCTGGGTGTAGACTTGGGAGGGTGACTGCAAACATGGTCTCCAACTTGGGGTGAATGCTGGGAAAAGGCTGGAGTACAGCCCAGTCCCGCTGCTTTCCAGGTATTCTCAATCAGGGAAATGTTCACAAGGGAGATGTTGCAAATGGATATAAATTAGAACAAACTGAGGTTCCTCTGGTAAGAGCCAGAGCTGGAGCTATGATGCAGGATGCACACAGCTACAAAAAATCGATTTTGTCCCCTCCCTAGTCTGATGATGAACAAAATTCAGAGGCAAGGAGGTTATAGCACAAAGTGCTGAATAACCCTCAGACAGAGCTGTCCGGGTGCCCACTTCCAGACTGGTTTCTATGTAGTTGCCATGCCATTTCCCACACATACCTACTGCTCCATGCAATCAACACTCAGTTGAATTAAAAGCTTTTTTATGAAAGTGTAAGCTGTCTTCCTGTCAGTCTCAGTCTTTAGGAAACACTCCAGATTAAATCAGAATATTTATCAGACTGCTCCTGAAACTGCAGAGGTAAATCCAACCAGTTCTGCTTTTGTTATAAAATCATCTACTCATTTCTAGTAATTGTACCCCATCTGGAAGTTTCCCTTTCTCCTGTAAATGTCTGTCAGAGGAAGTCTGAAGTCCTGTAGAGTCAAGAACAAAGAAACAAGTAAGCTAAGCCCAGTCATAACTACTGTGGTAACTTATTTCCCTTGCTTTTTTTAAGAGAAATACATATTTGTGATATTGCTTATTTACTAGACAGATCATACACAACAAAATGACAGAAGCCCAGGCTCATTAAGCATGACCTTCTCCAGACTTAGCCTTATAGCTTTCTCTCTGGAGATAGGATGGTGCCATCTACATGTAATAAGATATTGCAATTAAATAGAGATCCTGGTAAATCAGCTTTCAGCAAGCTTTTTCTATTAATAGGTTTGGTAATGGCAGCTTTCATACTGCTAACACCACAAAATGCCTGAAAAAAAATCTTATGCCTTCTTCAACAAAGCTCCTTAGGAAAAATAATTTGATGAATGGACTTGCTTCTGTTCATAGGCTTTACAAATTGGGAGGGATACTGGACACCACTCGGTATAAAGGCTTGTGTGAAAAAGAGAGACTGTGACAAAGGGGACCCTAACAGTGGTGCCATGTAATTTTATGCCATATGCTGTTTCTCTTACAATTTATAATCAATATGTGGAATTCACACAGAGAGATTTTTGTGAAAAACTAAAATGACTAACTAACCAGTTAACAGATTCATTTGAATAGATAGGGTGTCAGGACAGCACACAGTTAAAGAGCTCTTTCAAAGGTAAGTGACATATTCACAATTATAGAATGATGGAGACATCAATTAGTAAGTTTGAGGAAAATTTTTTAAATTAGTTGGGAAAGAAAGCATGTCAAGGGAGCAGATCTGACATTGCTGTGATGTCTTAGAGCGATCAGGTAACTGACAGAAGTGGGAGTGGAGTGAGGCTCAGCATTCAGCTGGCAGCTTCTGTGCTTCTCTGGCTGCTTCTTCCCACCATCCTATGGCTGTGTTAGGAGCCTCTCACAGCCTTTTCTTTGGGAGAAAGAAAAAACAAAACAAAACAAAACCAACCAAACACCAAAAAACTCCAACACAAAACAAGGAAAAAAACAAAAAAAACCCCAGCAGAACTGTATCTGAGGAAGCTTGAGCCAGTCGTGCCAGTTTGCTTACTCATCCCTGCACCCTCTGGGAAACCTGTCTTGTCTCAGACTCAATATCTGTTTGATGCTTGTCCAGATTTCTCTATGCCTTCAAATTTTCTTTTCAACAAATTGCTTCTGCAGATTGTAATTCTTTTTCTGTAGCAAGCCTTTAGCAAGAGTATACAAAGTGCATAAAAAGTACATGGATTTGGTGTGTGCTGTGCCTTGCTATAGGACTGGTGTCTACTTTAGACTCAAAATCTCTCTTTGGGTTATTTTAGCTTTGACATAGTTTGGGCTCTGGCCACCTTATTAGCTGAATAACTGGTCAGAAATTATTTTGGCAGATGCCAATTTGCTGATAATGTTACCACCATGAAGACTTAAGCATTTCCAAGATGAAACAGGTGTCTGTGTATCTTTTAAAGGATACGGCAGCGTTTGACTTGCTCACTACAACACGTGGGAGCTGTAGTAAAGAACATGAACTCATCTTCCAGGTTTATGCCAACTTCACAAATCTCTAGTCTTTTGAGGATTTTAATAGCTAGCAGACATTTCAACAGGATAAGATAGTTCTTTTGAATTTATTTGAGACAGTGGAGAAATGAAAGGAAGGGCTGCACTTTTCTACATGTACTAGAGTCTAAAGATCTGGGATTTTTGGAAGTCACGAAACAGGGGTTTGTAGGAATAAAAATACCCCTGAGTGTTGATGTGGCGAAAGATTTTATCACAGCGAAATCTAGACAGTGATAGGTACAATAATATGGAGACTGACAGGTGAGCTCACAAGAGAAGAATTGTGGGAAGTGACAGAAAAATAAACTCTGAATGAAGAATAAGAAGAAAGTAAATTGCTATTCATAGAAATGATTGACGTTGCAAAAAGGATAGCAACAGCTTTAATGATGTATATGCAGGTATTGCATGTGATCTGTGAACACTCAAGATACAATTCTTAGAATTTCAGGGGCTGTATTATTTATGTACTTATAATTTGTATTGATAATATCTTAGGGCCAAATGGAAACATTCAGAAACTTAGAAAGCAGAAGACAAAAATGTTTTTGTTGGGTACTACCAGTAGGAGTCAACTGAATAGGGATCACTATTTACCCAAAGTTAAAATAATTTAATTGTCCAAATACATGGACACATATTCTTTTGCTTTCAAAAACAAATAAAATTAAGAAGAGAGAATTTAATCAGAGAAAGTCTGTATCCCTTCATGTTCACTTGAAATGGTTTTTCCTGGCAGAATTCCTCATATAGTGGGATTTCTTTCCAGCAGGAATAAACTGATATTTTTAAAGCAAATATTGTAAAATTCCCTAGTGTCTCTTACGCTCTTGATTGCTCACTCATTTGATGATTATCAAACACCTGCTAAAAAAAATGAATTATTTCCATTTTTAAGGTGATGTATTGTAGCATTCTGGACATATGCAGCTGAAAGTCTTGATGCTCAGATGGCTTCTTGGATCATATGACATACAGCTGTGAAGCACAAGAAACATTTTGATTCAAAGCATGTATTCTGGCAAGAGACATCCTGCCTGAGGTCAATAGGGGACCACACAGCGTAATCAAGTTCTACTCCCACTGCTGGATTGCTCCCTGCATTTTAACATCGTTTCACAGAAAATTTGTATCACCTTCTCAGAAAAGTCTTTCATGGAAAAAACAGAACTCACCATTACTTTTTTTTGCTTTTGGTAAGTGGGAGTAAGCTTGTCATTCCTGCACTTTATAACTATGTAACTCAAGTTACCTCTATGTAACATATTTTCCCCAACTTAACGTATTATTCTCTTTTGTTTACCACAAGTCCACAAGTGCGAATATCTGTAGTATGTTTGCACTGTGAAGGATGATTAAAAACACTGATGATTGTCAGGCTAACTCAGCTATAGCTGAGCTGTCATGGTGCTTCGGCATTTATGGAAGGAAAGAATGAATCTGCTTCTGAATGCAGGGGAACCTTTGCAACTGGCCAGCTACTCTACTCACTGTAGGATTGTATTGGCATTCCTGAAACTTAGCCTAACTTCATGGGAGCCTGGTGTACGGGGAGAGCTTCCAACGGGTGCCAAAATATTCTCAGAACTTTGCTGCTTGCTACTAACCCTGTGAGAGGAGTTATCAAATTGGTTGTGTTAGGTCATTTCATATAGTCAAAAGCAAAATACGTGCGATGTCATGACATAAAATTATGTAATAGTCAATTAATTATGTACATCTTGTACAACCTGTGATAAATTGAAAATGAGCTGATAAGGTTTGAACAGGAGCAGTAAATTGTATACTCTTTTGTTGAAAATTATTTTTTTCTATATTCTGAGGTTGTTTTTTAATTCTGCAACTAATCTTTATTTTATATTTCTGCCAAAGCCAACAGTTAGAACCTCTAAATATCAACTGTATCCTGTGTACTGTAAAATAGATTTTATGTCTTGAAAGTAAAGGATAATAATAATAATAATATGCATAAAATGCATGATCTATGACATCTTTTAGGATTATTCCATAAATACGGGCTTTTCAAAGAAATATGTGAGTTCAAGCAATTCACCAGCACTTTTTTTCAGACATCGTCCATGAAACTTTCATTGTGAATGACATTTGATTCGGACATAGAGACATATATGAAGGGATACATATATTCTGTTAAGCATTCAAATGAATATTCAAACAGAAATTACTTCCTTCATGCTGCTAGATGAACACTAGATACCTTTCTTTTTGACGGTATGTTCTTATTTATTTGCTACCACTCCATATCACTGTGGAACTATAAGAGACTTTCTGTCAAAGTCAAAAAAACTGAAATTAATTTGGAGTGGCAATACAAAAGGCCCTAAGGATTAGATCCTGACTGGGACACTAAGGGAATATTAATCCAGCTGGGGACACCTGATGTAGTATTCACCATGTTAAGTTCAGAAACTTCAACATATGGTTCCTCATTTGAATTAGGTGTGCTGGGCTCTCTTCATACCCAGAGGAGAAAAAATGGGCCATTCTACAGCATTCAATCATAAAATGGTTTGGGTTGGAAAGGACCTCAGAGACCACCTAGTTCCACCCCCCCTGCCATGGGCAGGGACACCCTCCACTAGACTAGGTTGCCCAAAGCCCCATCCAACCTGGCCTTGAACATCTTCTTGAACATCTTCCACAATCTCTCTGGGCAACTGTTCTGGGTTTGGCTAGAATAGAGTTAATCTCACTAGAAGCTGGGATGGGACACAGCCAGGACAGGTGACCCAAACTAGCCAAAGGAGGCATTCCATACCATGTGACGTCATGCTCAGGATAGAGGGGTGGCTGGTCGGGAAGGGGCGATACTTCTCAAGGCAGCGCGGCTCCAGGACAGTCCGGTTTCGGAACAGATCTGAGCGTGTGGTCCGAGGTGTACGGTACTGTGTATCACCAGTACTGTTGGTTTTTTCCCTCCCTTTGCTGTCCCAGTAAAACTGTCATCTGTCCGTATCACAGCTCAGGGGAGTCTGGTGGGGTTTTTCCCTCCCCACTGCGGGGGGAAACGAGCGGTTGTGTGGGGCTCAGCTGCCGGCTGGGGTAAAACCATGACAGCAGCCTGTTCCAGTGCCTCACTACCCTTACAGTAAAGAATTTCTTCTTCATATCTAATCTCAATCTGCCCTCCTTCAGTTTAAACCCATTCCCCCTTGTCCTGTCACTCCCTGCCCTTGTAAACAGCCCCTCTCCAGCTTTCCTGCAGGCCCCTTCAGGTACTAGAAGGCCATGATTAGGTCTCCCTGGAGCCTTCTCTCCTCCAAGCTGAACAATCCCTTCTCTGTCATCCTGTCCTCATAGGAGAGGTGCTCCAGCCTTCTGATCATCTTTGTGGCCTCCTCTGGACTCGTTCCAACAGGTCCATGTCCTTCTTGTGTTGGGGGTCCCTTTTCTCCCTCATACACCAAGCTTAAGTTATCAAAATGTAGTTCTAGCCATGTAACCATTTATTCATCTGATTAATTCTAAACATTAACCTCAAGATCAGATTAGTTGTGTCCTAATGTTCCTCTGTCCTCCCCTATAGAAGAAGCATAAAGTAGGTAGTTTAGAAGTAAGGTATCACACCTATTGATAATGACAGCTGGTCAGATAAATAAACTTACTTTTTTCCCTGATTGTGGACAATACCTGACACTGAAAAATACCAAGATAGGTAATTTTTTATTATTATAAAATTTTTATTAAAATAATTTATTATTAAAATTTTTATTATTATATATTAT